>JAQIUQ010003288.1:495000-1005000 GCA_030378365.1 Hybognathus amarus
CTCTTAATTTTTTCCATAGCTGTATTTGTGATTGATTTATTTATTTTATTATATGTATACATATAAATAAATAAATAAATATATACATATAAATAAATAAATATATGTATACATATATAAATAAATAAATAAATATATGTATACATATATATATATATATATATATATATATATATATATATATATACATACATACATATATATATATATATATATATATATATATATATATATATAATTTTTCTATTATTATTATTTTATTATTTATTTGTTTATTTATCTTGGGCCTAAATTTCTTCAAATAGGTCAAATAAATAAAAACTACTGTTGGGGGAAAAGAAAATTGAAATATACATTTTTCTATAACATAGTTAATGCAATGTAATCAAAAATATAATATAATATATAAAATAATTTTAATAACTTATGTGCCTAACATTCTTCAAATAAGTCAAATATATAGAATTAACATGTTGGGAAATCTTTTCTTACATTTGTTTATAATATGTATGTACAATATGTATAATATGTAATGAATGAATGAAATATAAATTATCCAAATTATATAAATATTTTGGGGCCTAACATTCTTCAAATAGGTCAAATAACAGAAAATCTATCAGTCACTTTTTGTATAATATATCAAGTATAATGTAATTTGAACTGAAGTGTCACACGGAATTCTGCGAATGGAAAATTATATTCTGACGTTATTTTTGTCCTCCAAAAACTGTACATTTAGCATGTCCTGTAAGATTAGTTTTTCATCACCATACGGGTGAAACTTTGAAAAATTAGAATATCGTGCAAAAGTTCATTTATTTCAGTAATTCAACTTAAAAGGTGAAACTACTGCACATTATAAAGACTCATTACAGGCAAAGTGAGATATTTCAAGCCTTTGTTTGTTATAATTCTGATGATTATGGCTTACAGATATGAAAACCCCAAATTCTGAATTAGAATATTGTTAAAGGTTTTCTTTTCTATAGCTGTAAGCCATAATCATCTAAATTATAACAAATGAAGGCTTGAAATATCTCACTATGCAAGTTATGAGTCTATATAACAATTAGTTTCACATTTTAAGTTGAATTACTGAATTAAACGGAAATAAATGAACTTTTCACCTGAGTTTTACCTATATATAGGTAGCATATGAACATATTTTTGTATTGGGCTAGCATGTTTACAGTCTTTTTACCATTTAAAAACATTTAACTATAGATAGTGCATCTCTTCTTAAAATCTGCAGGTTTTCCCTCTCTCATTAACTTGCATTCCCCTCATGTGTTGCTCTCTGGGGACAGAAACTGTGTCTTCCACTTTTGAGAAGTGCTACCTGTACAGACTTTGGTTTCGCAACAGTGTTCGAGACACCCTTTCCCTTTGTCTGCTCTCTGGGCTCGTGCTTCTTTTGTTCTGGAAAGTTCTTCGCATTCACACCGGGCTTGTGAGTGATAGCACTGCGAGACGCCCCTCGGTTGCAACAGACCCGAACATGTCCCTGGAACGACAACGAGGAGTGATTAGCGACTACCGTGTGATGTTATACTTTCCTGAGACTTTTAGTCTACGGTTTTATTTTTCCTTTCTATTATTCCAAGCTTAACGGTCTTAAAAAAACCGAAATCGAGTTGCAGAGAAATGAAAAAGGAGTCTATGATCAAATCTCACCATTATCCTCTCTCTGACAGGGCGAATACCAGCTCACAAAATGAATAGTGTGGGGTTGCTAAGCAACGTGCAGATCCTGACGATAACCACGTACTGTAACATGAAGAGAGAACCTGGAGTCTGATCACATGACTGTGACCCGAGCACGAAATCATAAAGTGCAGCTATCGACTACTAAATTATGTGGACAGGAGCCTTACGACGGATTTCAAACTATCTTGTTTGTCAGCAAGGTTTTGTTCGCTGGATGCCGCATACTTATTGTCCACTTAAAGCAGCTGGAAATGACATAGAGCAGAAACCACAAAAGGAGCACTGTGTGGGAGAACTCAGTTTACGGTCTGGTAGCTCAGAATCAGAACTACACCATCCTTCCTATTAATTATTTTGGCATTTTTGCCTCTTGCTGGAAGATTTGGAGTTGCGAGCCAGATTCAAACTTGTCGGCACCAAGGCTCAATGTATCAGAGGGTGACATTGACTGACGTTTACATGCAGCCAATTTCGGGTTATGGTCGGGTTAAGGTCACTTTTCGGGTTTCTGAAACATTAGGGATAACCCGTTTACATGCGTGAGCAGAGAAAGTTTCTCCTGTATACGTGGAACTGCAATATCCCGATGTAAACGACGACGCGCGGTTAGCGTCTTGACGTACGGATAACCTTTAGACGCAATTTGCGTCATTTCCGATTCTTCTTCCTGTATCCAAAGACAACAATAACAGCAGCACGCGGATAATGAATAGTTCGGGGCAGATAGCGATCGCCTTTGTTTGCGCTTTGATGCTGGTAACGTTACTGACCTCGCTCCATAAGTATGCTGTGCTGTGTCTCGCCATGTTTACTTCCGGTATACTGCACGCGGACTTTTGTATGCGCCGAGAAGTTTCTCTACTCAAAAGACCAAGATTCCTTGCGAATAGGACATGCGCAGAACACAAATCACTATGGGGATATGCCGATGCGCGTTTACATGACCAAAAAATCGGGTTAGAAAAGGGGTACCCCAGGTATAATATCCTGGTTATTCTGTGATAAAATGGTAGTCAAACTGCTGAATATTTTGTGTGTTTTGAACATGAACGGGTTAGTTAATACTTCAAATTAAGTTTGAAATAAGGTTCAATATAATCTAATGTAATAAAATATAAAGTATTTTACATTTTTTTACATTCCTTAAAAGTAAGTAATTCCTTCTGTCATTATTTATGTGGTTTCAAAGATACACGACTTTCATTTCTTCTATGGAACACACACAAAAGAAGATAATGACAATAATACCTGTCAATATAAAAACATTTTTTTCTAAAGGGATAAAAAATATCTTGCTTTTTTGTTCATGTGAAGGTCAATGGGTAAAATGTTTGCAGTGTTGTTTTAAAAGTAACAAGATACAATATTGCATTACTCCCTAAAGAAGTAACTGCGTTACTTAGGCTTAGTTACTTTTTGTAGAAAGTAATGCATTTCATTACTTTTGCATTTTTTTCACACCTGTTTTTTTTAAACTTGCTTGTTTGATTGTTTTTGAATAGCACATTTAGAAAATATATATATTTTTGCCAATTGTAACGGCTCGTTCACACATCAAATGAAGTGAATGAGCCTCAGGTGTCAGTCAATAAATGGGAAAACAAAGTAACTGGCATTACTAAAAATATATTTACTTGGAAATTTTGTAAATTTAAAAGTAATGTGTTACTTTACTCGCTATTTGAAAAAAGTAATCTGATTACGTAACTTGCGTCACTTGTGATGTGTTACCATACGCTCTTCAAAATATTGAGTAAATGACAGAATGTGCATTTCTGAGTGAATAGACATTTAAATGCATCATGAAGTACTGTAACAAAATGTTTACAGCATTTATTCATCTAGAAAATGTTAATCTCAAGTGCCACTGACTACCATAGTATTTTCCCTACTATGGTAGTCAATGGAGCCAGAGATCTCTTTGGTTACCGACATTCTTGAAAATATCTTCCTTTGTGTTCAGCAGAACAAAGAAATTCATTTAGGTTTAGAACAACTTGAGGGTGTAAACATCCACAAACGTAACTGAGTGAACCATCACAAAAATTGCACTAAGAGCCTGTTGCCCGTTCGTGCCAAGTTTGACTCGTGCATGCATGAATCATTTTGCAACTCCAGTCTCTGATTCATGTTTTCATTCATGCGTCTAGCGTTATGGCTGCTACTAAATAGATTTATCATACAGTATTCATCCACTACCAGCTTTAGCACAGCTCACTGAATTCTGAGAGTGCAAAACTGTGCGATTAGTAAGTTGCTTTCAGAGCCTAGTATCTTCCTAGTAGGGAATCCTTACTGTAAGCAAACAAGTCAATTGACTCAAGTCAATGAGCTGGTAAGACTTCACAGGACTCACCTGACCCAGTGCACAGTAAATACACTGGGTGGCCATGCTATGATGAATATAGTCACAACTGAAAAGTGCAGGCTACTTTTTTTTTTTTTTAGTGTTGGCTACTACTAACATAAGTTCACAAAACAAAGATACGAAATTGTGTGTGTATATATATATATATATATATATATATATATATACACACACACACACTACCATTCAAAAACTTTAAGAAATGTGTATACTTTTCTGAAGCAAAGATGCTTTAAATTGATAAAAAAAATAAATGTATGATGTTACATAAAACTATTAAGCAAAAAGAAAAAATGTAAAAAGAAAAATCTTAAAACTTTTTAAAATATATTTAAATAGAAAAAAGTGTTTTAAATTGTAAAAGAACACATAATACTATACATATATATATATATATATATATATATATATATATATATATATATATACATATATATATATACATATACTACCATTCAAAAACTTTGAGATATGTGTATACTTTTCTGAAGCAAAGATGCTTTAAATTGATCAAAAAAGACATTTATGATGTTACATAAAACTATTAAGCAAACTAAAAAACTTGTTTAAAAAAAATCTTAAAAAACTTTTTTAAATATATTTAAAAAGAAAACAGTTTTTTAAATTGTAAAAAATATTTCACAATAATACTGTTTTACTGTAGGTTTCATAAAAAACAATCTTGGTGAGCATAAAATATTTAAAAAACAAAACAAAAAAACAAACAAACAAAAAAAACTTACAGATCCCAAACATTTCAACATTATACATGCATACCAATCTTAAAAATGGATCCCTGTTCAGATTAGAAGCAACAAAACTCATTTGTGTCGGACCTGTTTACATGCATACATTTCGTTTTTTAGTAATCAGAAAAGCAAAATTCCATTGTCATACAAATCCCATTCAACCACTAAACAGAGCATTTCCATTGGCTGAGACAACATTATGGCTACTCTATTCAGTGATTTGAAATAGTGATAGAAAACCCACTTTAGAGTCCATTTTCTTCTTAATCAAACACATATTAACATCATTTAAATTACATATCACATTAGTTCACCTAAACGGTTCGATTTAGCTTTCAGCACAGTGTTAACTGGTTAAAAACAGCTATTTTGAATAACTACAACAATATTAATGTTTTTGACCAGGCACTGTGGAAAGGAAAACTTACTTTGCATGTGACCGACTTAATTTCAACTAGCAAATCATTAAAAGTGAATTATACATTAAAGTGCTCAATGCATTATGGGAGTTCATGACACCAGAACTGGCACCTACTACAACTGCTGTCAAACACATAATCAAACCTTTATCAGATCATTATCAGACCTGAGAGTTAGATCACAGAAAGCTCTCTGCTGTAACATTTGAGAGAAATCCTTACTGTCTGTTACATGCACTTCAAATAGTCAACGTTTTGATCATTAGATGCCTTTCAAAATTCAGAGCAGGGAAAAGAGAGAAAAAGAAGTGAAAAGTAGAGCGCGAGCGGAAGTAAATAAGTCATATTGTTTTCTCCTTCTGTCTATTTACGAATGCATCTAATGCTCTAGGTGACAGTTTTTGGTTTAACATTTAAATAATTTTCCCATCAGAATTCCATCAGTGACAGAGAAGGATGAGACGTAAATGTGCAATGAAATTTCACCGCAGAGAACGTCCCACGATCTCTCCCCGGCGCACACACGTGCAACACGCCGGGCCGCAGCCCACCGACCCGAGTACGTCTCAGTGTTTTCCACGCCATTATGAGACCTTTGCTTTCTTTCCATTTACATTTGTTTGAACAGGGCACCTGGCACGGCACAGAAATCACTGCACAGCGGGGAACTATTTGCATTGTAGCTCCATTTGCTCCGATGAATTTTTCAGAAAGATGTGACAACCTCATGCATACTGATATGATGCCTCTGTTTTGCATACGGGCTTCCTGCAAAACATGTCTTAATCTTATACGTTAAGGCTAATGCACCTAAATGGACAGTTTGAGAAACTGAAGAGATGAGAGCCAATCGTTCCGAGGAAGACGTAAGACAAGGGCCGAGCTTAATAAGTGTCCCCCGTCTCTCGAAGGTTACAGCACAAGCTCCTCATCTCCGGCACTCACTAAATAATGAGACAAGACAAGAACAGTAGAACTAATCTAACTGCTTTAAAGAGTGCGAAGAACTAGACGAGTGAGAGGAGAGGGAGAGGTGAGACGATTCAGGGAGAGAGAGCAGATAAGACATAATCAGGCGTGAATATAATCTACAAAATGTAGATATAATTTGGTATTCCAGGAAGGGCTTCTGCATCAGCAGTGAGGCAAAGCAATCATCATTTGGAGGAGAATGTGCCGAGAGTTCCTTTAGATCACTGCTGCTCAAATGCATCAATCATGATCTCAGACAAACTCCAGATCATTGGCTTTGTTCAGACACACAGCAGAAACGCAGGCTGCAAACATGTAAAAGATGTTGGATTCGTATGTGGTTTGCATCATATTTCATGTTTTTGTTGTTGTTTTTTACTCCACAGAACACAAACAACAAAACAGTAGGATGCAAAATAATCATACGGAAGCGTATTGCATTCACTAGAAGAATAAAAATCTACTTTGTTTTTCTGAGTGAGTTCTCATAATTACAATATTATTTTTCATGGAAATGTTTTTTTGCTCAGTTTTTTTTCTGAATTAATGACTTGATTATCTCAAAAACTCAGAAAAACAGAGCAAAAACTTTTTTCCATGAAAAATGGTCTCGTAATTATGAGATAATTAACTTGTTAATTCAGAAAAACAGAGCAAAAGCTATTTTCCATTAAAAATTTTCTCGTAATTCTGAGATAAACTTGATAATTCATAAAAAGAGCAAAAATCTTTTTTTCAATGAAAATGATCTCGTAATTCAGAGATATTAACTCGTTAATTCAGAAAAACAGAGCAAAAACCTTTTTTCCAAGAAACATTCTCGTAATTCTGAGATAATTAACTCGATAATTCAGAAAAAAGAGCAAAAAAAAATTTTCAATGAAAATGATCTGGTAATTCAGAGATATTAACTTGTTAATTCAGAAAAACAGAGCAAAAACCTTTTTTTCCATGAAAAATTCTCGTAATTCTGAGATAATTAACTCGTTAATTCAGAAAAACAGAGCAAAAACCTTTTTTCCATGAAAAATTCTCTCGTAATTCTGAGATAATTAACTTGACAATTCAGAAAAAGAGCAAAAATCTTTTTTCAATGAAAATGATTTCGTAATTCAGAGATATTAACTCGTTAATTCAGTAAAACAGAGCTGATTCTGAGATTCTGAGATGATTAACTCGATAATTCAGAAAAACAGAGTAGATTTTGTTTCCTCAAGTGAATGAAATACACTTCCATAGAATCAGACTCTGAATCCAATTAGTTCTTTGTACGAACAGCAAAAAAACTAATATTACAAACCCAATCCAGATCACACACAAAATCAGAATCTAAATTACTTTTTTGCTGTTCACAAAGCTGTTTAGCTGTTCATAGTTTATACAGCACATAATTAAACTAAACTGAATAAATAAACATGAATAAATATGCATAAACAAACCAACACAAATTAATAAATGAATAATTATGAATAAATAAATGAATCTTAACCCTATACATAAGTTAAAACCTAAATAAATAAAAAAAATAAAAAACATACTCTAGAAAATGCTGGGTTGTTTGAACCCAAATTTGGGTCAAATATGGACAAACCCAAATGTTGGGTTAGAAATGCAATAAAAAATTTACAGTTGAAAGTTGAAGTTTGGTTAAAATTAGAAATTAAATTTAACCCAACATTTGGGTTTGTCCATATTTTACCCAAATTTGGGTTCAAACAACCCAGCATTGTTTAGAGTGCACAGATGAATAAATAAACAAATAAATAAATAAATACAAAGGCATAAATTAAGACGAAAATTACAAATCTGGTTGGATGAATCTATAGATCCAAGTCACATTGTTTGGATCGGGATTGTAGAAGTCAGATTTCATGAGTTCTTCTGCTCAGATGATAAACAACTTAATTTGAAATTGAATCTGGTACAGATTTATCTACAGAATGTGATCTACTTGTTTGCTTGGGTAGGAGTGCTTGTGTTCCAACACTTGCATAGAGGATGTTGAGCCTTTAACCAATACACCTGACCACACATACTGAACCAGGCTGAGGCCATCAAAAGTTCAAGAAATGTATTTACATACACTCTAAAAATGCTGGGTTGTTTCAACCCAAATTTGGGTCAAATATGGACAAACCCAAATGTTGGGTTAAAAATGCAAAAATGCAATTAAAAAAATAACAGTTGAAAGTGAGTTTAAATTGGGTTAAAATTTTAAACATTTGGGTTTGTCCATATTGTACCAAAATTTGGGTTAAAACAACCCAGCATTGTTTAGAGTGTATAAAAAATAAATGAAATTATGCTACTGTAGAAACTACAAAGGTTTTATAATTTCCATTTTGGCTTAACTTCAACCATTTGCTCTCTCTCAAAAACCCCGCCTTCTCAGGACACCGTCACCCAATCCGACGTCCAGCGAACCAAAGCAATAAAGATGCAAGGTGTACTAAAAACACTTAAAGCTGCTTTAATACAAAATGTTTTAAAATGTGCACAAACATTTAGTAATAATCATAATAATTGTAATAATAATATGTCGGTAGAGACAGAAGTATTGATGTTTAACACGTTTAGCTGTTCCATATAATTGACGACAACAGCTGCAATGAACCAGCCAAGCATTTCTCTGTCTATTACAAGTCCAATTGTCTTTAAAGAGCTCACCGGCTCACGGACTCACAAAACCACCCTGTCTCGACACCCCCATTAAACCAGAAAATAATGACTGAGCGCAAATGGACCGAGTTCCATTCGCAACATGAATTGCATCATACCAGTAAATAGAGTGACCCGTCCTAATTAGAGGAGAGAATAACAGAATTGTTACAGTAATCTCGGCCTGTTGCTCTGCGGCGCCACTGTCATTGACTGAGAGTGAAAAAAAAAACCAGGAGCGGGAACTCAAGCTAAATCTATTCATTAGCCATAGTCTCCAATGCAATCAATAACACGCCTTTCCAATTACACCGCCCGAGATCTGCAGGAAATTCGTGCTGTATTTAAACCGGTTAGCAACATGGACTGCTGCGAGAGTTCTCCACTAGACTCCCCTCGAGCCTATCAAACTAGAAACATGGAAACAGCTCTCCCCCTTCCCGGGTTCTTCTTATTTTAATGTGCTCAGAAAATGTGTTTTCATCTCCCTAATTGACCGCAGATTCAATACGGCCTCAGCTGTGATCCAAACACCACTTTTTTTCCCTCCCCGGAGCTATAAAAATTCTTTATACGCACTTTAATCAATGTTTTCAGATACATCTGTGGGAAATGATCAGGATAATGAAATATAACGCAGTCTGTTTACTCCAACAGCCCAATCTCGCAACATAGATTGCCACATTCGGCTTAAGGGGCAACAAACTTAAACACCATATTCTGTTTACAAATCCCTCAATAAGCGACTATTCAAAAGTCAGCGTGCATGCTGAATAAGAACACTAAAGTGCACACTTCAGGCTGTATTTATCACATGGCACGACTCCACAACCATTTTGCCAGAACACAAGCAAGCATTGGAATATTGGCTTGCAGATGCCACTTGGATTGACAGATACTGATCAGTGTTACAAATTGTTCCAGTAATTAAAAAAAGCAGACATAGAATTTCAAAAAGGTAGAAATGTTACCTGGGAAACTAACTGAAATAAGATTAAGTACTAAAATAGTAAAATTTAACACTTTGTTTGCAGATGCCACTATAGCCAATGAATGATCAGTGTGATTTTTGACTAAAACTACATTTAAAAAAATATGAATTCTCTCATGCACACAATTTAGTAAATCAAGGAAATGTATTGTTATATCGTGCACTGCACACGATTTAGAAAAATGAGGGAGTGAATTATATCATGTGCACTATTTAGTAAATTGAAGGAATGAATTATAATGTGTGCACTATTTAGTAAATCGAGGGAATGAATTATATCGTGCACACTATTTAGTAAAACGAGGAAATGAATTATATTGTGTGCACTATTTAGAAAAAAGGAACAAATTATTATATTGTGCACACGATTTAGTAAATCAAGGAAATGTATTGTTATATCGTGCACCGCACACGATTTAGTAAAACGAGAGAATGAATTATATCGTGCGCACTATTTAGTAAAACAAGAGAACGAATTATATCGTGCGCACTATTTAGTAAATCGAAGGAACGAATTATATCGTGCGCACTATTTAAAGCGAGGGAACGAATTATATCGTATGCACTATTTAGTAAAACGAGGGAACGAATTATATAGTGCACACTATTTAAAGCGAGGGAACGAATTATATCGTGTGCACTATTTAGTAAAACAAGGGAATGAATTATATCATGCGCACTATTTAGTAAAACAAGAGAACGAATCATATTGTGCGCACTATTTAGTAAAACGAAGAACGACTCATATTGTGCGCACTATTTAGTAAAACGAGAGAACGACTCATATTGTGCGCACTATTTAGTAAAACGAGGAAATTAATTATATCGTGCGCACTATTTAGTAAAACGAGGGCACAAATTATTATACTGTGCACACTGTTTAGTAAATCAAGGAAATGTATTGTTGTATTGTGCACTGCACACGATTTAGGAAAATGAGGGAGTGAAATATATTGTGCACACAATTTAGTAAAACGAGGGAATGAGACTTTTTTGATCCCTAGCAGAAACGTCTTTACAACTTTCAAGCCCCAGAAAAGTAGTCAAGACATTGTTAAAATAGTCCACTTTTTGTGCAAAAAAAAATTAAATAAAATGTTTTCAGTCATTAAAATTAAGCTGAAATAACATAAAATATATAAATTAGATGAAACCATTTCACTTAAAAAAAAACAACTTAAATTAAAAATGTTAAATGTTGCCAATCTCCCAAATGACGCACTATACACTGACACTTATACACTACTGTATGTACACTCAACTGTGTAATGTATGAATTTTGTAAGGTTATTTTGCCATTCAACTTTGGAGTCTGAAAGCCCCTCCTCCTCCTATGAAAGCCCCTCCTCTCCCTCCCCACCCACCACTAATTAAAGCTGCAATAGTCAAGTTTATGAAGTGTCCAACATTCCATGCTTAGTTTTTTCCAGTTATTTAAGTGCATCATCCAGGATTTAAAATGCACTTTTTCTATTTGTAATTTTCAGTGAACACACTTCTCACACTATTTATACAACAAAACGGCACAGAATAGTGCATAAGTAGCCTATATAAATTGGGACTCACCAAAATTAAAAAAGATATTTAAAAAATATTAATGAATCCATCAATTGTAAACAATATTTTTTAAAAAATACTGCCAATGATAAAATAATAACCAACCAGGACAGAAACAAGGCACATCAAATGTTCATTTCTTCACATCACCAGACAACGGAATATTATTCATTGCAATCAGTGACGGCCGGTCACCAAGGAAACGGACAACAACTACCAGAGACATAAACTGCAAGAGGTGCCGTTTTACATCACCCTGTGGTAGCTTGTCATTTTTCTTAAACACACACACTTTTCCTTTTCTGAAACAGTGGCGATAATGCTGTTTACATCATCTCTCACCGAACGGACAGAGACGATCACAATTATCTAGATATATCTGATGCGCTCATGAGCGTGTGCGGTGACAGCCCTATGTGTGCGTGTTATAAATAGCCACGTTGTAGCTGGGAGGAAAGGAGTGTAAGCGACGTGAACGTGTGCCATAACAATGCTTCTATGATGTCTTCCCATGGAGACCTGCACCCCTGGCCCCGCCCCCCACCTGCTTTAGCTGGGTAATGAAATATGTCTGCTGTGATGTATGGCTGCTGGATAGCTCCAAATCGAAAATTGAATCACACTAACTTAATTTGCGGTCGGGGCAATCAAATTACTTGTTTTGGCCAGAGTATTTCAACCCGTGCTGGCGATGAATTCATCTTGGTGAGAGGCCTGTCAGAGACGGCATGTTTGCGGGTACCACCTCCAGCTGTAGAGAGCCAAGTGGCCCGGAGGGCAGGAGGATGCTGGCGGCCACCGTACCGAGGTTATTATCCGGCAAACGGAACATCCTGAAGCATGCCATCCTAGATCTCCTAGGAACAATATAGAAAAAGCACTGTTATGGATACTGTACTTCCATATGTTGCAGTGCACTGTCATTTTTTAGTGCCCCTCAAAGTTTTTCGACATTCAAAAATGTCTGAATTCCACAGCCTAAAAAAATACCCACAATTAATAAAAATTATTAAATAAATAAATAAATATTTTTAAAAATAATTATTCCAAATCTGGTTGATTGCTAGTCAGAATTTCTATCTTCCTAATTAAAAAGTGCAAAAGAACAGCATTTGAATGAAATCAGACTTTCAGTTCTTCTAGACCTCTTAAGCCTCTTAAGTTCCCTATCCGATTTTTTTCCCTCGTTCTAAAAAAAAAACAGTAAGCAGCGTCATCTCAAGAAATATCTGTGTAAACACGAAACCACTGAAACGGTGTAGTATATATGTCAAACCAGTGTGGGGCGCTGTAATTCCGCCACAAAGATACACTATACACGGAGAAGAAGACTTTGAGCATGCGTATAACCTTGCGCGCTGTATACGAATCAAAAAGACGACGATGGCGTGTGACGTAGCCGACACGTGATGTGATGACATCATCGTTTCACAAAATATACGGATTGGCTGTACACACGAAACCGCAAGGGTGTCGTTTTCAGATTTATCCACTTTGGGACCCATTTTAAAAAAATAGCGGTTTCACTCTCCCAAAAATCTGTGTGGACGAAACACCAATACGATAAAAAATTTAAACGTATACAGCGAAAACGTGTCTTCGTGTGGACGGGTTCCTTAATTTCAGACCTCTTACAAAGGCACATGAACATGGTAGGAGCCAGGGATATGTGCACAACTAATGTTAAACACCCAGTTTAAAGGTAGGGCTGGCAATTAGCAGGCTAGCATTAGCAAGTTAGCTTTGAAAGCATGAGATCTCACCCCTCATTGGAGAGTCTCCAAAGCTCCTTCAAAACACGTGTTTTGACTGTTGCTGAATCCGAAATCCGAATTCACTTGAAGAAATTAATAAAAACGAGTGATCGAACTTGGATAGGCGTTGAGCGTACATCATTCGGTGCAATGTGGGATAGAATGAGTGCACTAAATAATGTCCACTATGATTTCAGACACAACTACAAATGGCTGTCCCCTAAAATAATGCCCTTTCTGAGGGGATTGGGGGCGATTTCGGATTCAGCCTCTTTCGATTGCAACAGGAGCTTCTAGCTGCATCTGCAGTGACATTACCAATTAGTCAATTAAAAGGCGGGACTAATTCCACCATATTGCGCACTGCACTTTCTCCCATTCATAGTAATATGGAGCCTAATAAGGCGTCATAAAGGTGACTGGCATCCTTTAGTGTCAATATGAGACGCAGACCCTACCCAGACCTAAACCTACCCATAACAGTGCGTGTTATGGGTAGGTGCCATGTGCGTAGTATTTCGACGAAATGTCATATGGCGTCACCTATTTGACGACAATGGATGAGAATGTGTTGTATTATGACAGCACCATTTTTATATACCTAAAGTCTATGTAAATAACTCATCTAGTTTAATGCCACAGACTTTTAAAGTAACTCTAGTGCCCCCTTGAGTACTGGAGTAACATCACAACTACAATGAAGGCCATGTCCACAATAATACGTTTTCAAATCGAAAACGTATATTTTCTCTCCGTTTTGGCCTTCCGTCCACACTGAGACGGCGTTTTAAGTCAACGAAAACGTATCTTTTGGAAAACGTTTTTAAACGAAAATCCCATTTTCAAATCTATCCGGATTAATGTGGACGTAGCCGAAGTCAGTACTAGCCATGTACGAGAAGTAGCAATGCACATGTTTGCACACTTGCATAGAGAATATGGCCTTAGTTCACAAAAGCGCAAGAGATCAATCTTCTAAAAACCTTTGAAAAAAGTTGACTAAGGTTTAGCCTTTAGAGTTTAAAACAGAGTTGTGAGCAGTACAAACTTTCCAAACTGGTGTCCAAAGAGCATTTGAAGAATGCTTGTGGCCGCTGAAAAGCTGTCTTCAGAGCGCAGATGGTGGAGAGCGAGATGGCCACTTGTTTGCATTCCCCATTCGACGCCTGCGCCGCTTGAAGAAAGAAAATCAATCAGTGTGACAGACTCATCCACCTCTCAAACACTCCAGCACACTCTCACCCGTCACATCATTTATCCAACAAAACTGACAGGGCTGGCCTCTCACACACACATATTTACACACCTGATACCGCACTCACTCCGTTCTGTCTCTTCTTTAGAGTTTCATCCTTTTAGTGCCTCTCTTCAAACCATTTATCAGAACTTTATGGGTTTTTGAAGAAGAAAAAGGGAATATTTGAATCAGGCCGCGTTTGAAACTCGAGCAAGCCTGGAAAGAACACAAGACACAGAAATCACAGGAAGTGCCTCGACAATGAGGCCGCTAAACGGACACGCACGCACGCTTGTTAAAAAACAACTTTAAACACAAAGACACATTCTCTCTATATTCAATAGGCTGTTTAAATATGTATTGAGGCTCCTCTTCTGCCTCTCTCATGTTGCATTGAGAGATTTGGGCCATGTGGGGGTTTGGAAGGAAACCCTCCAATTTAGGATTAAGTTTAAAGCTGTAAACCCATCTAAATCCCTTCATCATGACTTCAGGCTGCATTCATAACCTCACTACACATTCATAAAGCCTGTTTGGCACCTGTCATAGACCACCAGAGATGCGCATTAGCATGAGAGAATCAGATTCTGCAGCAATATTCACTTTTTCTATGCATAAATGCAAATAAATGGAACTATGATAAAATAAAAATGAAAATCATGTAGGCCTAAGTTATCGCACCCACACATATTACTGCAATCCACTCCTTGTTACTTTCTTGGGAACAACTTTGAAATTGTAGCTACTCATAACTGAAAACATTTACATTTATATTTAGTCCAGTACTGTTTTTAGCTAAAACAAATAATTTTTTTGTTAATTGAAATAATTACTGAAAAATTACTGAAAGTGAAAAAAAGTAAGTTAAATTGAAATACTTAACGGAGTAGTTCACTTTTAAAAAATTTTTGCTGATAATTTACTCACCCCATGTCATCCAAGATATCCATGCATTTCTTTCTTCAGTCAAAAAGAAATGAAGGTTTTTGATGAAAACATTCCATTTCTCCATATAATGGACTTCAATGGGAACCAAACGGGTCAAAAAGGCCGTTTCAGTGCAAATTAAGGATTTAAACGACTCCAGACGATGAATAAGGGTCTTATCTAGCGAAACGATTGCTCATTTAAAAAAAATAATAACAAAGTTTAAGTTTTATAAGCTCAAATGGTCGCCTTGCTCTGTTCTGTGAGGCACGTTCGTGACTCTCCTGTTTGAACTTGTTTATCAAAATGAACAAATCTTTTTTTCGTGTCATTTGGTTCATTCAACGAATGAAACTTAAACTTTGTTATTATTCATTTATTTTTTACATGAGCGATTGTTTCGCTGATAAGACCCTTATTCATCGTCTGGAATCGTCTTAAAGTCCTTTGAACAGTTTGCAGTTTGCACTGAAACTGTCTTTTGGACCTTGAACCGTTTGGTTCCCATTGAAGCCCATTATATGGAGAACAATCCTGGAATGTTTTCATCAAAAACCTTAATTTATATATATTGTATATAAAAGTTTTTCCATTCACCAGAGGTTTCAAATCTCATCATATCTCATTTGTGTACATTGAAATATTGTGTGCACAAAAACTAAATACTCAAAGTTTAACTTTAAATTTCACTGGCGTTAAACCTGGTGAAACATCTCGAGTCAACACGCACATGCTAATGCAAGTGAAACCATTTCGTTCCATCTTTGTCTGCTACAATGTTTGGCACACATTCACCAATTTATGTTGTTTGACAATTATGTGCAAACTTACACCTCTTTTAAGGTGTGCACAACATATGCTGATCACAAACTCTGAGAACTGTGTAGGAGGTATGAGTGTGAAATATCTCAATCCATCTGTGGAAACAAAGTAAAGAAAAACTTCCGTAAAATGCTTCCAGAATGATCCTGGATCCATAAGAACCTGGCAGAAAGTTGTCAGTTTCAGTGCAAATTTTTATAATACAAAAACACCCCAACTAACCTTTCACATGTCCTGACCGTCGCAGAGCTCGTAAATACTGAAGTTGTGTTCGTGGTATTTATTCAAGCCTCATGTGTGTCTGATGTTTGTTGGTTGAGTTGTGCATTGCATAACACCCTCCAAATGGCACAGCCTCAGAGACTTCAGGAGATATGAGATCTGCAGAGTCAAAGGGGAAAACATTATTTTATTTTAATTCATAACACTTCTAATCAACACTAGACTTACACGAGTCTCAAAGGTGACTCAGTCATTAAACGGGTGTGGGTGGAGGTATTCAGATCGATATGGAGTCATACCCACCTACATGATATGTATAAGAAGACTTTTGACCATACGTACAGAATGTTAATAAATCTGTTATTTCATATTTTTGAAAGAAGTCTCTTATGATAACCAAGGCCACATTTATTTGATCAAGAATACAACAAAACCAGTAATATTATGAAATATTGCTATTTAAAATGACTGTTTTCTATTTGAATATATTGTGAATTATTCCTGTGATGGCAAATCAGTGTCACATGATCCTTCAAAAATCACTCATATGCTGATTTGCTAGTCAAGACACATTTATTATTATCATCAATGTTGGGAAAAAGTTATGCTGGTTAATATTTTGGTGGAAACTGTGATGTGTGTTTTTTTGTATGATTCTTTGATGAATAAAGTTCAAAAGAATAGCAATTTTTTTGTTAAAAAATTGGCCATGGGCCCATTTCCCGACTGTCTGATGCAGATTGAGCGCAACAATGGCAAAAATGGTCAAATTCAATAAGACTGCCTGGCTTTATACAACTGTCAGACACATTTAATTTATTTATAAAGCAGAAATAAACAACAAAAGTTGACCACTATGTTGTAAAAAAACAAACAAAAAAAACCACAGAAATAAAAAGCAATACATAACTTAGTTTGAGTTAAAAGAGACATGCAGGGGTAAATAGATAAGACTGTAACTTCGATTTAAATTCATGTATGGAGGATGCAGACCTCACAGATAAAGGAAGACTATTCCATATTTCAGGCCTGTTGCCTCACAACTTCAATCTATCTTGGATATGACAGTGTACCGTCTGAAGATCGGAAGCATCTTACCGACTTATTCATGTTTAAAAGATCAGACAAATAAGAGGGTGCCAGACCAATTAAACAACAACATTTTGAGTTCAACTCTATAACACACTGGCATCCAATTAAAGAGATAGTTCACTTTGAAGTATTTGTTTTGGTATGTTTTAGCTTACCTCAAGGGCATCAGAGATGTTTAGTCTTTGTTTCCGCAGGATAGTTTCAATTTTGATATTTTTAGGTCAAACCGTTCGTGTCTATTCATCATATAATGGAGGTCTATGGTCACCACCTCAAAGAGCATGCACAGAGAAGTCCAAGTTAAACATGATTTAATGACTCATAAATGTAAGTACACATTGATGGCCTAAGACACAAAATGAGCAGTTTTTTTAATACGAACAGTATTTATATAGTTTATGAATAGTTATAGTTATAAAAACAATATAAATACTGTTCGTTTTCTCACATAAACCGCTCGTTTCGGCTCGTTTAATCATCAGAAACTCAAAATATTATGTTATCTGAACTACATAAACTATTTTATTTATTTTAAGTTAAAAAATGTGATTACAAATCATGAAAATATTTTTTTACAGTATAACATTTTTGCAATGAAAGGTAAAGTTGAAATTGGCCTAAAATGTGATAAGTTGTATCCACATTTGGCGTTTTCAAAAAAAAAAGGTTTCACCAGCATGTTTACAAGAAAGATGGAACAGATCCAGAAAGGAGGCTCTAATTTATAATTGCTAGAATCCAATTCCCAAAAATATCAAGTAAATTAAAATAAAAATTAGGTAGGAACAATATCAAGAGGTAGTAGGCTTCAGCTTAGCAACTAGATCCATTAAACCCAGCAAAGCAATCGGCTCAAGTGAATTAAAAAACCTAGTGGGAATCAAAAGATCTGTAGGGTCATCAGTACAAGGAATTGTACTGGTCTAATTGTGGTCTAATTGAATTTATTTTATCCTCAAAAAAATCTTAAAAAGTCTTCAGACAAAGTTGAGGATTGCAGTTTGGATTAAAAACAGAATTCAGGATATTAACTGAAGTCCTGAGATTATTTGTGCTTTAGGAAATGGATAAATAGTCATATTTGGCAGCTTTCATCGCTTTTTGAAACATAATTAAAGATTCTCATAGAATGTCATAGTATACGGCTTTCTGCTCTTCTGCAGGCTTGTCTAAGACTTATGAAAGTATTGCCGTTTAGCCATGGTTCAACTTTGTTTTTATGTTTTTTTAGTTTCATAGGGGCAATAATATAAAAAAATACTGGTGCATGCAAAATTAAACATGTTAAGAAGCTCATCCACATTTAACACATTAGCAAAATAATCCACAGAGAGCAACTGAATGCTACTGAAAAATTATCCAGAGAGGTTGGACCAAATATGCCAACACATGACCATTTTACAGGTCTAATCATTTCAGTAGTATAACAAGACATATCAGAAGTAAACATAATAGGCTTATGATCGAAAATTTTAAACCACCATTATGAACATTTACGAAACACAATGAGTTGCATTTGACAATGTATTAGGTTGATACACCAAATACTAAGGACAAAGATCTAATGACTATTTGCCAATTTAAGACATATAAAGGCGATAAAGCAAACTCAATATATACGAACATCTTTAGCAAATTCTGCTTTGTTGTCTGAGACAATTCAGAGACATTATCTGCATGTATAACTCAGATAAGAAAACCTGCTCATATTCATCCGATAAGAAAACCTGCAGATATACTACAATGGAAACACATTTAAGCCTATACTGAATAAATCCCTCAATGCACAGCAAAAAAAAAAAAAAAAAAAAAAATTAAATAAACCTTATGTGATTTGCCTCAGTGGATGTGATTGGATAACTTGATTAACCAGGAGACAATTTTCATTACACAGTATCTCAAATGTTGGTTTGATCATTCTGAATTGCCTGAGCCAAAGTCAGTCATCAAAATGATTGGGTATAACGACCTCACATGAGCGCCTCACATGATTGCGTTCTTAAACACCAGGAATCTGCCTCAGAAGGCTAGATGCAACGTAACAGCGTTTCTTATGTTTCCATTGCCTTTCAAATTGCACGAATTGAAAATACGCCAAATGGAAACACATCATTAATTTTTTTCAACACATAATTTAATTTTGTTTTTCAAGCCATTGTTGCCATGATTTTTGGAATGACTTAAAGTCCCGAGTGAACCGAACGTTGCAAACAAATTTTCTCCAGTGTGAGAAACGTATTTCGTATTTGACGTATTTCCGAGAGAAACGGAATACTAAATGAGGCAAAATAGTGGGCGTGGATTTTTTTTTTTAACTAGCACCTGATTGGATCTAGAAAAGTAGGTGTAACTCTAGGGTGGTGGGGGTGGTGATGGCGCAGTGGAAAAGACACATGCCTTTGGTGTGAGAGACCCAGGTTCGAATCCACTGTGAGACACCAATGTGTCCCTGAGAAAGACACTTAACCCCTAGTTGCTCCAGAGGCGTGCGACCTCTGACATATATGGCGATTATAAGTTGCTTTGGATAAAAGTGTCAGCTAAATGAATATATGTAAATATTAACTGGAATTATAAAACTATTCTTATTTGCTATTATTGCTGCAACCTGAGGTCTAACTTTGAACCAATTCTATACAATGACCCATATAAGATATTTGACCAGGATTTGTTTCCAGGTATGACTAAAAATGGGTTTTTGACCATCATATATATTTTGATTATATATATATATATATATATATATATATATATATATATATATATATATATATATATATATATATATTCCTTTCAATTGTTTCTTGTGTGACACCTGAATGAAAGGCTCATTATGCGGGTCAGGTGAGGATCACCTAATTATACATGATGGGGCAGGGACTGTTCACGCTCATTTGCATATTGGCAAAAAAAAATTTTCACAATAAAACCCAATTCAAAGTTTTATGTGAACGATTAGGAGTATTATTTTCAGATCATTGTGAAGAAAAAACTTTAGGCCACAACATCCATTAGTCTAAAGTAATAAGGACGCATGTTTTGTATGTGTTTTATGGCCTTATTTTAGAAACTTTCATTTTAAGTTTTTTAAATAACCACGCATAAACAATATTCTCTCAAAAATACAAACATGTACATACATGTTGCTCACATATTATGGTAGCCCTGTTTGTTCTAAATAGAGTGTGAATTCACCTGTGCCATTAAACTGTTTATGCTTATAAACAACTGAAAAAAACACAAATGTCAAAACATCTCAAGGACCCCAAAAACACCTTAGACCCCCTTGTGATAGTAACCAGCGTGTAACTCACTAACCGATGAGTGCCACAACCAAAAAAGCATCTCGCCATCTCTCTTTTCACACGCAGTCAATGCTCGCAAACACACGGGCAGTGTAGTCTACGGTCAGTTGGAGGGCGTGGTTACCGATGTTTAGCAGACACCAAAACCGAGGGAAGTTTTAAGATTTTGATTAAAGATTACAAAGCCAAAAATGTTTTTGTGTGTGTGTGTGTGGATTGACTTGCATGGATCACCACAAAACGATCAATTTATGCAAACAAAGAAAATATGGTCAATTTTGAAT
This sequence comes from Hybognathus amarus, assembly GCA_030378365.1. Taxonomy (NCBI): domain Eukaryota; kingdom Metazoa; phylum Chordata; class Actinopteri; order Cypriniformes; family Leuciscidae; genus Hybognathus; species Hybognathus amarus. The sequence continues at coordinate 516,068 of JAQIUQ010003288.1, forward strand.
TCATGGGGACTTTAACATCGGTTCATGTAAACGGCGTCATTTCACAATAGTTTTTATCGACATTTAGAAAATATTGCAAAAGTTTTGTGCAAATCTGTAATGGAAATGCGGCTGTTCAAAACAACAAAAAATTCCAATTTTGCGCCAGTTTCACAGGAACTGCTAGTTCTCTTGAACAGATGGAGTGGCTTTATTCGCAAATGTTTTATGCTATAAGCCTATTGTGAAGTAGGATAGGCAGCCGTACCAATTCCTGAAGGAAACCGGTCTCAACCAATCAGATTGCAACTGCCATTTGAATGAGAAACCAACTCTCTACCTTTAAACCTCCCGAATGTTCCCAAGCACTAGCTAGAACACACTCACTTGGAACATGACGACTGACTTCTTGACCTTCTGTTCAGGCTGTGTAAAGAACAGAGGACATTATTCCATTAATGGCACAGCGTCTTAATGTTCTGTTCCTTCAGACATGTTCAGTGACTCCTCAAAGGCAACAATCAAACCATTATCCCTCCATCTGCAGATAAGAGACAAACAGGTGTGTGTAGAGAGAGACAGAGAGAGAGAGAGAGAGAGAGAGAGAGAGAGAACGTGGGTTGAGCTGTCACTCACTGATTAGCTGGATGGGAACCGGGAGGAAATGAGGATAAAGAGTGAGACTGGAAGAGAATTGCATCAATGACCTTTCAGCTGGAGCTTTTACTCTTCCACAGAGAAAGAGAGAGCTCACTCCCATCCATTATTGAATCCCTGAATCAGCTGCCCTGAATAATGGCACTCCGGTTGAAAGGACCTAGAAGTAGGTTCACTTCCTCTGTCTTTCTTCTCCCTCTTCGTTTCCATCCCTTTCAGCACACTTGAGACTGAAAATGCCACAAGTGCCTCTGGCTATACCTAATCACACGAAATCACTCACCTCTGTCTTTGTCACAGTGACCCGAGTGCTGTCACAGGCTTTGGGTGGCAGCTCTTCCATGAGTTGCTGTGATCAATATTTCAGCCGTAGAGGGAGGCCTTCTGCATGGGAGAGCCTCCATCAGCCCCTGACGGACGGGAGGTTCGGGGCCGTGGAGCACCGGGTGATGCTGGGAGGAGTGATATTTAGACAGATCACAATGGTCCACCTGCAAATAGGGTTGTGCATGAGAGCAAACCAAGCGGAAAGACCGAAAGATGGAGAGTGACAGGAAGCTGGAATTTAAAGTGAAGCGAGAGGCTGTGTTATGCTGTTAATATGGTCACAAATAAAGGAAGCAAAACCGTGCATTGTTTTTAACAGAAGATAAATGTCCACATTATGGTTACTACTTATACTAAAAACATAAAATTAAAGCTATTTTAGGGGAATTCATTTGAATATAATTTGACTTTGTTACTGAATTTTTTAAACATTAATATTACCATCCTAGCATACTATATAAGAGAAAGTTCCAGCTCAAAAAAATTTCAGCTCAAATAAATAGGTCCTTTTTTATTTTGCTTAATATGTAGCGGTGTCATAAGGTAATGTAAAGTCAGCTGGTCATTATCACTAAATAAACAGGGTTAAGAAAACAGTATTAGCCTAAATGGGTTCATTGACCAAAAATACCTGGCAGACTGTACATTATCCTATCTTGTGAAATATATATATATATATATATATATATATATATATATATATATATATATATATATATATTTTTTTTTAATAGTTTATTAAAGCATGACAGTTGGACTAAGAAAAATAACATTACAATATTAATTTGATATTTATTACATTATTATTATTAGATACCATTAATTAGATACACTGTAATGGATTTTTGTAATTTGAACAGTATTTTACTGTAATATGTACAGTATAATACTATTAATTGTGCCTACAGTATAATACTGTAAATAGCCAAGGATTATGGGAAAATATGTGTTTACTACTGTAATTATTTTCTATTGTAAATAAAAAAAAATATGTAATAGGAAATCAATTCTAATACTGTAAATAAAAATACAGTAGTTGTATACAACAGTATACAATTGTACAACTGTAAATTAAATTTACATCCAGCTGCCAGTTAGTTACTGTAAAATTTACAGCAAACCTTTTACAGTGCTATTATTATTTAAATACTATTAATCTGTAAAAGTTACTGAAAAAGAAAAGGGTTCTCAAACTTTTGCTGATAATTTACTCACCCCCATGTCATCCTTTCTTCAGTTGAAAATAAATTAAGGTTTTTGATGAAAACATTCCAGGATTTTTCTCCATATAATGGACTTCAATGGGAACCAATAGGGTTCAAGGTCCAAAAGACAGTTTCAGTTCAAACTGTCAAAGTGCTTTAAATGATTCCAGACGATGAATAAGGGTCTTATCAAGCGAAATGATCGCTGATTTAAAACAACAACAACAAAGTTTAAGTTTTATAAACTCAAATGATCACCTTGCTCTGTTCTAGGTGTGATGCGTGTCGTGACTCTCCTATTCGAACTCGTTCATCAAAATGAACGAATCTTTTCCCGAGTCAACTCGTTCATTTAGTTCGTTGAATGAACCAAATGACATGGAAAAAGATTCATTCATTTTGATAAGCGAGTTCGAAAAGGAGAGTCACAAACGCGCATCACAGAACAGAGCAAGGTGACCATTTGAGCTTATAAAACTTAAACTTTTTTTTAAATGAGCGATCGTTTCACTTGATAAGACCCTTATTCATCGTCTGGAATCGTTTTAAAGCCCTTTGAGCAGTTTGCAGCTTGCACTGAAAGTGTCTTTGGACCTTGAACCGTTTGGTTCCATTGAAGTCCATTATATGGAGAATGACATGGATATCTTGGATGACACGGGAGTGAGTAAATTATCAGCAAGTTTTTTTTAAAAGTGCTTTAATGCCTAAAAAGCCAACCCTTAACCAAATCTTGCGTTGTTCCGTCACAGTGTGCAGTTGGTTGCGTGCCGTTATTCGGTTTGCTCCAACATAGATCCCCCTAAAGCAGAAAGCTGCTGACATGTAAAGGCCAAACATTTCACATAATTCAAAATGACTCATTTAAAAATCTTCCCCCGTCATTTCTCACGAGGACACGTACCGCAGAGGCCCAAAACACTTTCCCTGCCAGTCCGTCAGCACACTCTCTCTCAGTGCACTCTCTTCTGTGGACTTACTTACGGCATGTCTGTGAAATCACCTTTTGTCCTTTGGTGTCTTCCCTCCCTCCCCTGAGTGTCCTGATGTTCGACAGGACGGCTAAAAATAAACGGTGAACAGCACAATTAGCTGTTCTAATGTCCCATAATTCCCCCGAAAATCGGCAGCATCCTGGAATGGCCATCAACACCTTGGACGGAACGGTCAAATTGAATAATAAATGTTTAATGGCGGTTTGGTCGAAGTCAGTCAACAGTCAACAGACTGTGGCTGTGGGCAGGGAGACGACGAGGTCATTAACCCTGCCATTTGCTTAACAAGCGCTGATTACAGCTGACATTTCCACAGGGCGCTTCCGAGCGTCAGCTGCCTGGACTCATCAAGAGGACACGGTCATTCTTCACACACACACAATAACGAAATTAAAACAGTACCAACTGTTTAATGAGAATCCAAAAATCAAACATACAGCAGAAAACTCCCACATTTCCTCTTTTCTTTAAGGCTAAAAGCAGAGTGGACTACAAAAGCACTGATTAAGCAATAAGAACCCAATGACTCGAGGATTTTGGCATTTAACACGGAGGGGAAAACAACACAAATAAAACAACAGAGATCTGGCATCAGGACGCACCATGAAGCTGCTACAGAGACTCATTTGCATTGCAAACTGTGAACACAATCAATGACAGCTGCGAGCTGCATAAACCACGGTAGACTACTGTTCTTCCACATCTACATCATCAAAAAAAAAAATGAACAAAAAAACACTCTCTCCACAAGTAGATTGACTAATACAAGGAGAAGCACCCTTTCTATTTGCAGACCAAAGGCAAATATTTGATCCTAAAATTATAAGAGTACATTTTGAATAAATCAAAAAAAGAACGAAAGCTTATCTTTCAAACACAGCCCCGATGGATGGAACGGATAAATGAAAGGAGGAATGATGCCAAAGCTGGAGAGCCCGAAATGGAGAGATGGAAAAAGCATTGGAAGGAGACAAATAACTTAAGACGTAGAGGACATGTCTACAGAATAGACATGGTGGCCGTACCGGCAGGGCACACACGTTTTTTCTTTCTTCTATAAAGAAAGGGAAAGCTATGAAAAAACATCAATTCTATTAATTAACCACTAGCTCAAAATCAAAAGGACAGAAAGAAGTAAAAACAAAAAAAACAAATATATGAATTCAAGAACAACACGAGTAAGGCCCTGTTTACACCTGGTATTAAAGGAGTAGTTCACTTTAAAAAAAAAACTCATCCAAGATGTCCATGTCATTCATTCTTCAGTTGAAAATAAATTAAGGTTTTTGATGAAAACATTCCAGGATTTTTCTCCATATAATGGACTTCAGTGGGAACCAAACGGTTCAAGGTGTTCTGTGATGCGGCGTTCGTGACTCTCCCATTCGAACTTGTTTATCAAAATAAACAAATCTTTTTCGTGTCATTTGGTTCATTCAATGAACGAAATGAACGAGTTGACTCGGAAAAGATTCCCGTTCATTTTGAATTAACGAGTTCCAATAGGAGAGTCACGACGCGCGTCACAGAACAGAGCAATGCGAGCATTTGAGCTTCTAAAACTTAAACTTTGTTATTTTTTATGAGCGATAGTTTAGCTTGATAAGACCCTTATTCATCATCTGGAATCGTTTAAAGCCCTTCTGAACAGTTTGTAGTTTGCACTGAAACTGTCTTTTTGACCTTGAACCATTTGGTTCCCAGTAAAATGCATTATATGGAGAAAAATCCTGGAATGTTTTCATCAAAAACCTTAATTTCTTTTCGAACTGAAGAAAAGATGACATTGATATCTTGGATGACATGGGGGTGAGTAAATTCTCAGGTGAGTAAAAGTGAACTACTCCTTTAATATTTGTCAATCGGTTTGGTCAGGTTTGGTCAATCGGATCAAAAGTAAATGCCTGGTCTCTTCTGTCCACTTTCAACCACTTCTGTCCTCATTTCTTCGACCAAGTTCGAGGGGAGGGTCTTTCAGATCTTTTGATCTAATGGACGAAATGAGCTTCGAGCAATTTACACACAAATGCGACCGGAGACGACGGAAAAACAAATGGAGAGCAGTAGCTTTCCTTTCTGCTCTGACAGCTAAAAGACCAAGTCAAACATTGTGTGTGTGTTAGAAATCAGGAATGGTGAGAAAACATTGTGCTTGGTAAGTTTTAGTCTTCAAACAAAACTTGAGTTTTCAGCCAACAGTTTAAATCCCGTCTGGCTAGCGCGCTTCCAATAATGTTTACACATTAGTTCAGTAGGCGTAGACAGTCTTTTGTGGCCATTCGAACACATGAGCAGTTACACAATGAAAGCAATCCTGTCGAATGTGTTCTCGACTATCTCTGGAAGTGGAAAAACTGGAAACACTTTACTTGAAGGGGTGTGCAAAAGACTGGCATGAATCTTTCATAACCATGACATGACATGTTATGAATACGAAATAGGGTTTATGCACAACCGTCATTCGCTCAATATTGACATTTTGAATGCAAATATGACATTAAGATGTCTTTGATATGAGACCTTGACATAAACCATAACATCATAACCTGTCAGTGTCTTTGTCATGACAACTTGACATTAAATTTAGTTAAACTGTCATGTGATTGGCTTTTACATTGGCTGTCATTAGGCCATTATAACTGTCATGAATATTTTTCGTGACCTCAACTACAGTGATACTAATTGAATTTGACATTAAAATGTTATAATGGCTTTATGACAACCAATGACAAAACCAACCACCTGACAGTTTAATGTAATGTTAACCAATAAAGCTAAGTGGTTTCTTAAGTTTGATAATAAATCTGCTATGTCATGTTTATGACAGATTGTGTTGTCTTAGTTATGTCAAGTTTGTCATCTCAAAAAATGTCATATTTACATTAAAAATGTCATAACTGAGCAAATGACACTTAATGACAATCGTCATAAACATGCATAAAACTTCTTTTATATTCATAACATGTCATGATTATGAAGGTGTAATGTCAGTCTTTTGCACACCCCTTCAAGTGAAGTGTTACTGAAAAGCTCAGAAGGTTTTAGACTCGGTCATCTCCTCTATTTAGCTTCGTATGGATGGGACGAAAACACTTCTCAATACCAGGTGTAAACAGGGCCCAAGATTCAGGATAAGATAATACTCGTTATTTGTACCATAAGCAGACGGTATCATCAAAAAACATTGGGTTAAAGTGTAATTGCAAAAACAAAGGTATGAATGCACATGCAGGGAAAGGCAATAAATGTAATACAATCAGATGTGTCTGAGAAACTGTTTAAAACATTCATGATGAAAATGCCCAGAATTGTAAAAGTCAACATGAAATGGCATGTCTAAAACAAAATGGCAACCAATTTAAGTGGAGCATAATATTCCAGAACTAAATGCAGGGTGGACATTAATATTTTATCAATCAAGATATAAAGTGAGTGTTACACACTGTACCAGAATGAGACTGAATGCGAGTTTGCAGTGTACTGTGAAGGACTAGTGCATGCCTGAAACATCATCATACGAGATCATAAACTGCCACAGAGCCATATTTTCCCTCTTAAATAAATCCATTGTATTGGCTGAGACAGCTTTATGGGTTCTCTAACAGAAATGAAAGAAAATTGCTTTTACAGTGTACACTACTGTTCAAAAGGAGATTAATACTTTTATGCAGCAAGGATTACTTAAAGGAGTAGTTCACTTTTCAAAAAACTTGCTGATAATTTACTCATTTAATCCAAGATGTCCATGTCATTCTTTCTTCAGTTGAAAAGAAATTAAGGTGGTAACACTTTACAATAAGGTTCATTAGTTACTACATTAGTTAACATTAACAAAGAATGAACAATACTTCTTCAGCATTTGTTAATCTTTGGTAATGTTAATTTCAACATTTACTAATACTTTATTAAAATCTTGTTAACATTAGTTAATGCACTGTGAAATAACATGAACAACAATGAACAGCTAGATTTGTATTAACTGAGCGTTAACAAAGAATAACAAATACAGTAACAAATGGTTAGTTCATGTTAGTTAATGCATGAACTAATGTTTAATAAATGAACCTTATTGTAAAGTGTTACCATTAAGGTTTTTGATGAAAACATTCCAGGATTTTCTCCATATAATGGACTTCAATGGGAACCAAACGGTTCAAGGTCCAAATGAGAGTTTCAGTGCAGCTTCAAAGGGCTTTAAACGACACCAGGCGATGAATAAGGGTCTTATCAAGCGAAACGATCACTCATTTAAAAAATAAATAAAAAAGTTTAAGTTTTATAAGCACAAATGCTCGCCTTGCTCTGTTCTGTGATGAGCGTTCGTGACTCTCCTGTTCAAACTCGTTCATCAAAATAAACAAATCTTTTTTCGAGTCATGACCCGAAGGGTCCCAAATAAGACCCTTATTCATCGTCTGGTGTCGTTTAAAGCCCTTTGAAGCTGCACTGAAACTCTCTTTTGGACCTTGAACCGTTTGGTTCCCATTGAAGTCCATTATATGGAGAAAATCCTGGAATTTTTTCATCAAAAAACTTCATTTCTTTTCGACTAAAGAAAGAAGAGACGTGGACATCTTGGATGACATGGGGGTGAGTAAATTATCAGAAAAAGTTTTTTTAAAAGTGAACTACTTCTTTTAAAATAAAAATGTCTTTTTTGATTAAAGTTACAAAGATTTCTATTTCAAATAAATGCTTATCTATTATACTTGAAAAAATCCTGAAAAAAAATGTATTATGGCTTTCACAAAATTATTAAGCAGCACAACCACTTTGTTTTAAACAAAGATATTCATATTACATATTTCTTGATCACCAGATCAGCATATTAGACTGATTTCTGAAGGATCATGACATTGAAGTGATGAGTAATGATGCTGAAAATTCAGCTTTGCATCACAGGAAGGTTAATTGTGATAATATATTTTACTATATTTCTGATAAAATAAATACAGCCTGGCTAAATAAGCATAAAAGACGCATTTCAAAAACAATAAAAACAAATCCTACCAACCCCAAAACCTTTGAACTGTAGTGTACAATACTTCCCACAGCAATGACCAATTAAGAAAAGCTTTATTTTTGATTAGCTAGAGAAAAACAAAACGCATTACACTTTTGATAAGGCATTGAGAAAGTGTGTGTACAAGAGCCAGACATGGAGGCTGATGGTTACACAGTTATTGGTTAACTTCGACCTAAATGACATCAGTAGAAAATAAAAAACGTGCTTCAGAGACGGTGATGAAGATTATGAAGGCCAAATCACGATGTGCTCTAATGACTCAGTCATGTATTAAGGAAGTAAATGGTGTCCATTTTGATTTCATGTTGACTTAACAAATCATCAGACTTTCATCATTTAAAAGATTAAAAATGGAGCTAATCTGTAAATTCACTCAGTGCATCTCATGAATAATAACCGCCTCATATCCTCACCAGGGTCAGCATTCTCAACCCTTGACAATAAGTCACCCTTTCATTAGCACACTTTAAAGGGGTGACGAGCAAACTAATTATCTCTGGAGTGAGTATCAGCTCATTAAAGTATGCAAAAACATAACCCATTCCAGTTCACTTCAAAATAAGAGTCCAGCACTGCAAATGCTTCATCAAAAATAGATTGTAACAGCAAGAACGTACGGCGCAGGTGGTTTCAAATGTCACTGACGGATGAACAAGGACAGCGAGTCGACAAAATGTACATTATTTAAGCGTTTAACATCAGCAAACTCAAAATCCTCCGCAGCGCTGAGCTGGAAGTTCAACAGCATCACTTTTTACTGATCCTGACACCTTCCTCTAATCAAAACCATCCATTCGCTTCAATAATTAAAGCAAAAAGACACTTATTTAATTTATTATTCAGATTATCCATGCAGGGTCTTGGTCCAGAGTTATACGAAAAGATCATAGGATTTAATGAAAATATTTGCTTTTGAGAAAATCATTTCAGTTTATAAAGATCACACATCTACTTTGGAAAGATTCAGAACTTGAACAATTAATCACCAATCAAAACGAATCAGCCGGAGTTAATAAATATACCGAGAGGTGAAACAAGGGTTCAAAGGGAAAGGGGAGATAATCAGATCATCTACATCTGATTAGCATAAGCATCTGCATAATTTGGTTGCCAGGGGAGATTAAATGGACGTGCGAACGGTAGATGCCTTTTCACAGTGCTTTGAGACTTCATCTACTGTTCTTCAACAGTATTTAAGATTATGATTTGTGCAGCTTGAAGCGTGTCTGCCAGGTATTACGCTCCAGTACCACAGAGAAAACCAAACCCTTCAGTCCGTCTCCAAGTCAGTAGGTTTCTTTCAACACGACTCCAGTCCTGTGGTCTCATATGCTGACCTCACATCACACTGATTCATTCTTTATAAAGCCACATTAATATTTCACTGCAGTTTGATTCAGCCGTCTTCGCTGAAACGTTACCTCAGTAGTAGTCGCTTGTACTAAAGCTCTAAAAGTACCAATTTTCTAAGAAATAATTGTGCAAGAGCTTCGGTACGAATACAAAGCCACTTTAAAAGATTAGATTCTCACGTTTGATTGTTAATATAGAGTCTAATAAAACATAAAAACCCAAAACTAAACCCAAACACATCCTCTGGAGGTTGCATATTGATTCTTCGAATCCGTAACGCTTGGCCGCGTCTCTTGAGAAATGACCCTTTACGGCTGCCATAGTTTCATGTATTGCAGAGCTTCAATAACACCGTCTCCGAGTGATTTCGACGGGAATCGACCCGTGTACAATCAATGTCGCAATGAGCAAAAGGTCAGAGGAGATCACATTATGCTCTAATAACACAAAGCAAGAGAACATCATGGGAAAAAAAGGAAAGAATAAAACCGAGAGAGATGGTTTCTTCACATCTGAGGTAACAAATGGAGGAAGCCTTCAGAGAAACAATGTCAGTGTGTCACGTCCTTCTGTTTTTACTCTGAAAGCGCTTTCTTTTCCTCTCGTTGTCAGTTATCTTCTGAAGTCCTCTGCAGGCAAATTGAACCGTCAGACGTCAAGATTGCAGTTTATTATTTTTTTTAAATATCCGTTTTGTTCGTGGTTGTTTACGCCGTCTCATTCTGTATTGGGAATTGTAACAGACGATGACACAAATTTGACGTCATTGGCGAAAATTGGTGAGCTCTAACTTCACTATCAGGTTAAACCGAGCGAAGAAGTGTCGTTGTTAGGTCAGATCATCGTCTGGGTTTGCGGTCTGGTTACGGGTTCTCATCTCTTGTAGTGGCTCGGAGCGTCAGCGAACATGTATTTGAGTCTGTAGGCCTCTGCCAGTAGTAAACCCACCTCTTCGTTGCCCCAGTGTATTGTGGGAAGGTTCTGCAGGAGAATTAGCAGGCTCTGAAAAGACATAAAAACACATTCTTTAAAAGAGCTGGTAACAGCCTTCCACCTCAAAAATACTGTTTCCTGGCTATCACCTATTCTTAGAAACGCATTCTTACTGTTCTCAACTGGAAATGCTTGTAATCACGGCATGATTTCAATGTTAGGATATCATGATTCATGATTGGTGCTGGTCTTAGGTCACTGCTTGTGTGTGTGTGTTTAGTGTGTGTGTGTGGGTATCCCACCACCTACAGCTGCTGTAAGTGCACAAGAACAGATCTATCATAATCAGCTTCACTCTGTGTAAGATCAGATCTCGGGTTATTCGGTCTGGTAATTTTAGCACAGTAGCATACAAGCAGAAAATCATTGATTTTAAAGTTGCTAACTGACCTTGAGCTTTGGGAGAAAAAAAAAAAACGCACAAGAGCCTATATATACACAGTATATAATATATAAATATACAGGGGTTGGACAATGAAACTGAAACACTGGCCAATGTTGGAGGTTTCACATGTATATGCCTGGTGGCCAATCTTCAGAGTGAAGCACGGGTGGATCAGTGATGGTTTGCGCTGCAATATCATGACAATCCTGACTGTGGTTGATGGACACGAGTCAAAAATCATGAGCTGGAGGATCATGAGCACCTGATGCTCAAACCGCGTATCTGCATGATAATGCACCAACACACACAAGACTTGTGACAGAAGGGTTTGATGAAGATGAAAGTGACGTTGAACATCTCCCAGATCTGAATATTATTGAGGTGTCAGAAAACGTTTTCCTCCACCAGCATCATATAGTGACTTGGACACTTTTTCTGGAAGAGGAATGGATCATAATCCCTCTGGTCACTGTGAAGGACTTCGATCCGTCATTCCCAAGATGAATTGGTGCTTTATTTGGATGCAAAATGAGGGCCTCACCATCCTAATAAATGATTGTGTTGTAAGACCAGGTGTTTCAGTTTCATTGTCCAACCCCTGTACATATATATATACACTGTATATATATATATACAGCATACATGCATACATGCATTCATACATATATATTAGTACGGCATATAGTATTTCATACTATATGCCGTACTACTACAATAGTACGGCATGAATATAAACTACGTTAACTTTAAAAACTGATCAAAGATATTGGACATGGTTAGATTGACTTAAACCATTACAGCATTAACGAACAATGGTGTAATATATATATATTTTTTTTTTTCAAAAACACAGGTGTCTCTGTTCAATTCTCAGGCACAACAATCCTGAAGCTAATCTATCAGTAAATAATGGAGAAACACCTCAGTAATTTATTTATAAATCAAATCCAGATGGGATATTTGCAGTCTTTGAAGGAGTAAACTAATAACCATCAAAGCTCAAAAAGTCTGAAATACCACCTACAAGTGAAAGTCTCCTCAATGTGCAACCTTATGAATGGTTAAAGGACCAGAAGACTATAACATCTTTTATGTTTGGTAAGAAAAATAAAAATGAGTGGGGTAAGAATACAAAGAAAATTTGGGATCCAGAATGTAATTTAAACTTATGGGAATTATTTATTTTTTTTTTTATATTTTAATAGTAGATTTTATATATATATATATATATATATATATATATATATATATATATATATATATATATATATATATATATATATATATATATATATATATTTTTTTTTTTTTTTTCATCTCATAAAAATGTAAATATTGAATAATTAACAAAAATATTGATTAAAATATTGGTATAAAAGATTCTTATTAATAATTACAATGATGATAATAATAATATTTTAAAATAAAATATTAATATGAATATTTATGATATTTATATATTATTTAAAATTAAGTAAATCTGTGCTAGCGATCATGGGGAAATTCTTAAAATATTTTAGACTAAACTATTTATCTTAATAAAATAACAATCATTTATTGTTAATATTAACTATATTTAATAATTTGTCTTAAATATTTTAAGAATTTTCATATGATCGCATCACAGATTTTCTAACAACAACAACATTAAAAATAAATATTATTATTAATATTTATAGAAGTTTTGAAAAATCAAATAAGCAAATTTGTGAAAGCGACCATGTGAACACGCTCATCCGTCCATAGATGATTAAATGTGATTATTTTAAACCATTGACAGCCCGAGTATAAACTCAAGCTCAAATAGCTGTTCATCAAACCCTTCTCTACCCGACCTGACAATGAGGCAAATAATAAACGAGAGAATCAGAGACGGAGCTCGAGGCATGGAGATCCTTCGAAAGAGAGCGTGAAAGAGAGAGAATGGGGGCAAACAACAGAACGTTCTCGTTTCGCGGGCGCTGAGGTGTGGGTGAATCCGCTGGTCTGTGAAATTCGGTTACAGCCGAGGCCTTTCCACTGGAGGGCCAATTATTCCGATAGTCTCGGGATAAGTGACGGCCGGGACGCTTCAAGTGATTCATGCATGTGTGGGAAGACGCGCAGATAGTCGCATGTAAACGACCTAAGCTCGTTCAAGGAGCCCAGCGGCCGTGACATGCACGAAACACGGAAACATATCGGTACCTGAAAGTCCAGCATGGAGAGGATCTCTTTCCGCCATTTGATGAGGAAGGCGGCGCACACGTAGAGGTGGAAATGTGAGAATCCCTCTGACTCCGCCTGAGGATCAAGAGCAGAATGCACATGCTTGCATAAGTAAGCAGTCATTAAGCAGACGATTATCCAAAGTGACATACAGCACACTTATTAGAGAGACAACCCCTGGGGTTAAGTGGCTTTCTCAAAGGGCAAAATAATGATGGCTGGAGGTTTGCTCCTCGCAGGGATTGAACCAGCAACCTTCCAGTTACCAGTCTTGAGCTTTAAAGCAATAGTTCATCCAAAATTAAAAACGTTGTCATTTATTCACCATCGTGTTGGTTCCTTTTAAGGCCTTTTGTCTTCATACCTGAACATCTTAAGGAGTTTTTTGCTCGCCACAGTTGTCTTTGGCTTTCTGGCTGAGGGAATTATAACTTCACAAAGCTGCTTTGAAAAACTAAGTAGAACTTGTGAAGGTTTAATAACGTCCATGTTCCCCCTTACAACAGCATTTTATGAAAAACAACATGAAAGTGCCACAATGTGCTATATTTAGAGCCTTTGAAGTCTACTATACAGGGCTCCAGACCGATGTAGCACCGGTGCCACTAAGAATGAAATTGAAGTAATTATTCACCATATTTTGAGAACCAATGATATCAAACCAGGCCATTTCTGAACATGAATGTAAAAGAGATTTGAAAGCTATGAAGAGGAAGAACAAAAAAATATTTGAAAATGCACCTCACCAGCAGAACTATTATTATAAATATAAATATTAGATGAAAAACTAGAAATACATTTAAGTACTAAAATTACTAAAACTAAAATGGAATACATTAAAACTAAATTAAAGCCATTTTTAATTTTAAACAAAAATTAAAATGAAGAGACAATTTTAAAGAAAGCTAATTTAAAATATAAAAAAATGGTATATAAATAATACTAAAAGACCAGCCATATGAACCACTTTTATGGTGTTTTGCGGTTTTTTTTTTTGACAGACAGGGTCGGTTGATGTATAGGCAAGATCTGCGTGAGGATTCTTCCGTCAGAAATAAAAAGAACCACTTCCTTCCACGATGAGTAATACGAGTTTGAAAATATTATTCATTCAGTTATTCAGCTACAGTCGAGTGGCTACACACAGAGCTCCTAATGTAGTTTTACCATCTATCTAATTTATTGGACTGGGAATTAGGTCGTGTTCGTTTTTCCCAACATATCTAAAGACACCACTCATTCCAGCTCTCCGCTCCTCGTCCTCTTCTCTCCCCTCTACTTGTGTTGTGTACAGTGTGGTACATTCAGTCACTTGAGAGGCAGCGAGCAGTTATAAATAGCTTTGTTTGCCTTTGTTTCGGTCCCTCTTGAAGTGAGAAGAAATGGGGGAAAGAGGAGGAGAATGAGGAAGGAGGAAATAGTTGGATTTATCAAAACAAAGAAATTGCAAGAACTAGAAGCGATTCTAGGAGTTCAGTTAATCAGTTATTAAAATAGAGTTGTGTTGGTCCAAGGTGTTTCTCGCTTTATATGCGAGAAGACACAAGGTTCAAATCTCATTGAGGGAACTTTTGCACTGTTAAAAAATAAAATATTTAATAAATGAAATAATATTAAAAGTGGCACTGTTAAGACATGTTTCTAAGGATTTTTTTTTTAAATCACCAAAATTGGACAGTTGAAGACTGGAAAAATGTTGCCTGGTCTGATGAGTCTCGATTTCTGTTGAGACATTCAGATGGTAGAGTCAGAATTTGGCATAAACAGAATGAGAACATGATCCATCATGCCTTGTTACCACTGTGCAGGCTGGTGGTGGTGGTGGTGTAATTGTTTGGAGGATGTTTTCTTGGCACACTTTAGGCCCCTTAGTTAGGGCCCTATGAAATCCATTTTATTTTTTCTCAAATTCAGTTTTTTCTGTTTTAATTTTTGTAAATTAGTTTTGTTTTACCCTTGACTGTTATTTTAGTTGTAAAGATAGTATGCTTTTAAAGTTAATGATTAAAATCTATTAAAAAATACAAATAAATTAGGAATGACCTTAAATTTATTGAGGTAATACAGACATTTACTCAGTAGCCTTTTCAGGACAAATGCAACATAACACTGCACTCTTCAAGTAACAACAAAAGATGGTTATTAGCTTTAAACTGTCCAGTAATATAACTTATATTAGTTTATATAAGTTTAAATAAAGTCACACTCTGTCTCTCGCGCTTTTGTCCAGTCCGGCGCCTCATAGACAGACGCGGTGTGCACGTCGTGTGTGTGTGTGTAGAGAGAGACGGAGGGAGAGCGGGGAAATACTGCTGAAAGAATACGCTGCATGTTTTAAAATCGTGTTAAAAACCGAAACGCAGTATGTGGCGGTGAATTAGTCAATGTGTGGGAAACACTGCATAAGTCACGTGCGAACTGCTCGGCTCGGCACTGGCGGCTTATAGCGTCGAGTTTCTTAACTTTTTGCCGACTAAAGCAGAGCCGTGAGAGCCGCTTCGCCATGCTTTCCATGATTTGATTTCGTCATTGGAGCTGAAATGACGAGTTGAGGGGTTTGTGTCGCCCAGATTTGCTTCCCCCGGTCTGCATTTTCACCAGACATGCGTTCATCTCCCACACAAAAAAACGAATTTCAAACCAAATATGTAAAAATCCACGAAATTCCGTGGTAACACTAGATTCCGCGTTAATTGGCCATTTCCGCGATTCCGTCCACGATTTCGTTATGGTGAAAATCATAGGGCCCTACTTAGTTCCAATCGGGCATCGTTTAAAGTGTAATTGCACCGGTGGAGACATGAATATGTATTGAAAGTGGGTCATATATGTAGTAGACTACGCTACTGCCTGGAAAACCAGTTCTTAGCAAAACTAGCTTTATACTGACCCTCTTTTATAAAGCAGTCTGGTGAGAAATGATTCGCGCAAACATAAACCCATTGACGTTGATCGTGGGGAATATTCCCTTTGAAAACAAAACTCAGCCACTGCATCTTCAGCGGGTTGGATTTAGGAACATCAAAATGACTGCTGTGTTCATTATTACAGCCAAGAACAGAACACCACAATCACATATCAATCATGGATTATGATGACAGCTCGCTCAGGCGTCTATGTTGAAACGCTGCTGTCAATCAACAATCGTGGGAGGGGTGTGGAACGGCTCGATTTGAGACAGGGGAAAACATACAAAGAGATTAAAACAACAATATGATGGTTGTATACAGGCACTGCAACACACATTTCAGTACAATCAACTTGAAAAAGTGCATGTACCATTATATGACCCCTAGAAGATGAGTGAAGACTAAGCAACAAAAGCAAAAGAAAGAAGCGTTCGTGATTAAGTCTCTCTCCTGAGGAACGCATCCGCGTTCGCTCCTCCACCTCTCAACAAAACCCATCTCACTAATGGAGGGGGCGGGTCCCGTAAGATGCAGATGCTTCAGAACATCAGTCAGACATTAGCATGACTTTCCTTTTTGTCTTCACAGCTCTTTCTCTCCCCTTCTTCATTTTGTTCACCCACATCTCTTTCTTTCTGGCCTGAGCTCTTTGTGCACCTCTAATTGATCTTGAGGAGTGAGTCTTTGTGCCAAACGTGCAATTACAGGAGGGACCTGATAAAGGAGCCCAGGAGAAGTTGAGACTCTTCTCTGCCTTTAACCTCATATGAGTGGATAAAACCCTCTCATCTAATTAACTTAGTCTGGTCCGCCAAACATGCAACATGTGTCTGCTGTGCTCACTGGATAACGTCAATGAAAGCATTCATTAACAATTAACCAGGAACGTATTATTTAGTGTTATCGGAAAAGCCCAAATTGCCATTTTAACAATGGTAGTTTATTACAAAATGGTCTAATTAATGCTAGATGGCAACAAGAAATCAAAATGTACCCAAATCTGCTTATCAACCCATGTTATCCAAAAGAAAATATGGAAAAAAAAAACGCATTGTGATGTCACAATAAATGATGGCTGAGCTCATGAATATAAATTGAATCTTGCAGATGCTGCTACATAACCTGGACTGCCCTCTCAGTTAATCTCATTAACATTCATGAGCCAGTTCTGTAAAGTTGTCCTAAAGTTTGCTTTATAGGCACCCCTTGTCAATGTGGTATCTTTCTGCTTTATATTTTACATGACCTTTTATTATTGTTCAACATTTTTGAAAGAGGTCTACAAATTCCCAATATTGATATGGAGAGCTCACACTGCATGGCCAAAAAAAGGTCGCTGTTCAGACTTAAATAGGGAAAAGCTGGATACAAATAGAGTGTATCTGGATCATTATCGCAGTCATTTGTTTCTAGCATGTGATATGTTTGCAAACAGTTCTTCAAACTGTAAATTTTCATTTCTCAAACAACCATGTAGGAAGACAAATCATGGCTATATTCCAGGATGACAATGTCGAGAATTCGTCAGGCTCAAATTGTGAAAGAATGGTTGTGAGGGAGCATGAAGAATTTCAGCAGCTTCTTCTGTGTTTGGACTTATGTTTTGAGAGTTTCTGAGTCTGGTTAAAGACGTTATAGTCAATCTTATAAATTTATGTGTGACGTGCCCTTCTGAGAGTTCTCAGTTGGACGGTTACAACCTCAGCGAGGTGGGTCAATGCCACCTTTACTGCTCGCCCCAACCCTGACCCCACTGTGAAAATGCCTGAGGAAATAAGTAAAGAAAAAAAGAAGCAGGAATTGAGAAAGAACTGATGGAAAATAACTGGAGGAAAACTGTGCTTGTCAACTGTTATTCTTAAGATTTTACACATGTGGTTAAGAAAAATGTCAAAATATGTTAAAGAACCTATTATGATTTTTAACTTTCAACTGTTTGAGTAAGTAAAATGTCTGCAAGGTTAGAAAGTCACTCCATAGTTATTCTCTATCAGTAAGCACTGTTTCTGAACTTCCTGAAATCCCTTCATTGCAGTCTTTCCGGGAACGAACACATCACAATTAGGGTTGGGTATCTAGAATCGAGTATCGATTGGAACCGGGACTAACTTTTCGTTTTTCCGGAATCGTTCAAAAGTTAAAATTTCGATTCCTAGTTTCGAATATTCACAGTCCGCCGACCGGAAGAAGAAACTGCTGAACAATACCAAAGAAGAAGCGTCTACCGGAAGTGTTGGCATAACAGCGCGAGTCGAACATGAGTAGCTTACGTCGGCGGTCCAAAGTGTGGCTTCACTTTTCTACAAATAACGAAATCTCGGCAAAATGCAAAATTTGTGACAAAAGGAGTATTTGTGACAGAAGGAGTATTTCCTTCAGGAAGACCGTTGGTTAGCAAGGTTAGCTAAACTTTTTTGACCCTGCCTCTTAAAAGAATCGGAATCGTTAGGAACCAGAATCGAAACAAGGAATCGGAATCAGAATCATTCAAATTCAAACGATACCCAACCCTAGTCACAATATTCCTTATTTAAATAATTCCCACCCAAGACATATGCAAAAAAGGGGAACTAGACTTGCATTGGTAGGGTGTTGAAACTCATGGTAGTGATTTATTGTGACATTTCGGGAACAGTCTTGAAGTGGATGACCAATCACAACACACTTGTCCAGACGACCAATCTTTTTAGAAGGAGGGGCTTCATTGAGACAGGAACTAAAGAGAGCTTTACTGACAGACTGGGAAATGAGGTGCTGCAACCAAGTAAAATATGAAAAATGTTTTCTAAACATTTAAGCAAAAAAAGCTATTTTATTAGACCCCAAAAACTTTTTAAAAGGGCATAATAGGTCTTCTTTAAAGGTATGTGTCGTCTTTAAAGTTGCTTAAAGGGGCTGATCATCAAACATGGCTATCAGCACTGTTTGGCAACAACACTGATTCAAAACGTACAGAAGAAAATGACATGCAAATGGTTTACCACTCGCCATTCTCTCTCTGGATTGTACTCGTCACCTGACAACTAACCTTTATCCGATAAAACCCACCTTGTGGGAATGGATCTACGTCAAAAAGCCATGCTTCAGAGATGGATCGGCAGATAGGCGGAGGCAGGCGTAAAAGGACAAAGAAATGAGCAAGGAGATATATCAAAAGGAAGTCTCAGAGAGGACATGAAGACAGGACACGAAAGGAAATCAGTGGAAGGAAACTCTTCAAAGGAATATTAATGAATGACAGGAATATGAGTAGTTCACACCTTGTGATTTTAACAAGAAAAAAAAGGTATGAGCAGCATATGGTGTTCAAGGACATGTCACCCATAACCTCTGAAGCATTAAAAAAAAATACTTAAAGATCAGCAATCATTCATGGGAGTCTGCATTATTCCCGCAAACCCTGTTACAGGAGGCGACAGGGGTGACTAGGGACGTAAAAAGAAGGGCTGTCAAAATGAACACGATGCATACAATTCATTTCCGCACCAGCTTTGAGTTCTCATGAAAGGGCTCACAGTGAAGGATGAGAGGAGACCAGGCCAGGACTATTTTATGTTGTGTTTTTGTTTGTGTATTTCTTTACTTTAATTTTGTGTTTGTTTATTTAATGATAATTAAATTGTGAAATGTTCGGTTCCGCCTCCTACAAACCTCTCTACAAGCGTAAAGAGTTGTGAGAAAATAGGATGTGTGTCAGATCAATGTCATGTGCGGTCTTACTGACAGCAGCCTAATAAACTTCATGCTGTGATGTCTTTCTTTATTGTTAAAGAACAAAAGAAAATCACTCATTGCTCTTGAATGAATTACTTTTGTAGCTTTAATAAGGATTAATCTACATTTAATTTATGCAGTGAAGACTGAAGTGTTTGAAAACTTGATTTAATTTTTTGTATATTTCCTACTCGATAGACCTACCTGAAAATCTTAAAGCACTGTTTACATGGGTCACATGGTTACATGGGTCAAAACTATGAAAATAAATTATGCATTTTGACAAGGAAGTAAAAATCTAAATTAGTCTGAATGGGCCAACTGTAAAATTGAGCCCTAATACATTGAAGGCACAACAAATTGTGACATTTATTACAATGGGTTTAATTGAAGATTGTTTTAAAGGAGCTGTATGTAAGATTGTGGCCAAAACTGGTACTGCAATAACATTCAAAATACCGTAGAGCAGTGTATCCCCTTCCCCCCGACTCGAGGTTGCCAGATAGGCGGCAGGATCCAACATTGTTTTTATCTGACACATTTGTAGCGGCTGACTGGTAGATCGGTGGAGAGTGGAGCATCATACCAAAACACAACATGACAACATCAACATCAGTTGAGGGCTGCAACTTTACTTTTTAAATGACAATATCCTGGCTGGACTACTGTTGTCAGTGATGTAAGTATTTGAAATGAACATGATTTCTTAATGTCTAGTGATATATCAGGGCCATTTTATGATTATTTTAAATAAATTTCTTACATACAGCTCCTTTAAGATCACTTAAATTAAAAGTTGTTGTATTTTCTAAAGCCTAATAAATGTAAAAACTGATAGATTTCAATTATACTGTAACTTGAATTGGCTATAATTAATGGATAAAATTTGGAAAATAGAATATTAATTTCATAGAGACATCAGAATTGGTATTGGTGAGACTGGCCTTCTTTCACAAAAAGATGCCATTAAACAAATATTTAAAATATACTGTATTTATGCTATTTCAACATTAATTTTGAGATTCAATGTGGAATTAATATATAAAAATCTTAAGTTAGATGGAATTAATCACTATTAATTACAGAAAATGTGTGATTAATTAGTTGTTTTTTAAAATCAATTGATGGCACTAGATTGAAAGCATCAGATGTAGAATCTAATAATTAACAATAATTGCTAAAAAACTAAAGTATAAAAATAAATACAAACGGACATGAACCTCTTCATAAAACCATCTTCTGAAATGGTTTATAATAATTTTCAAATATTTTTTTTACATTTCTTTATTCCTGAAAAAATAAATGAAATTATTATTATTATTTTTTTTAATAAAATGACATGCTGTTTATTTTAATACAACACTACAATACATACTTGACAGTAGTATTGTAGACAGTAGACTGTCCCTCCAGTCTAGGTGTGTAAGAACTTGAATATATGTCATAATTTATATTTAATGTAAGATTGTAATAATTTCTACATTAGTTGTTGATCAGAAATAAGCAAATAAAACCGGACTACATGATGCCCTGGAGATGATTCAGAACTTGATGAGTGATGATTCGGATGCAGGGGAACAATCGGAGGTGGAAAGTGAAAGCGACGTTTCCTGGGTGCAAGTTAACATTTCCTCCTCATCAGAGAGTGATTCAGAGTCAGAGTCCACATCAAGGTAAAAGCGACGGCTGCTATCATCAGACACGGCCGATCCAGATGTTCCGTTCATGTCGGATGATCCTGCGAGCTCCGCTGTTTTGCTGCATGGACTGTTCACTAGTTCTGCTAGTCCTATTATTATTATTAGCCTATTTAATATTATTATCATTATAATATTATTATTATCGTCTCGTTTTCGTCTTTGAAAAAATGTGGCTGACGAAAATAATTTAATAATTTAACAACGAAATAAACACTGTTTTGAATCTAACGGTCAAAATGACCGCTTGTGGCCGTTCTAGTAGTTTTGGAATTCTGGCACTTCTAATCGGATTAGAAGTAGTGGCATAATAAATATTAATCGGATGGTATAATGATTTATTTTCCAAAGTTCAGGCAAATGTTGCATTTCTGGATGAAAGCAAAAATGGTACTATGCCAAAGTAACCGAACTGACAAAACTAATTCTCAGCACAAATATGTACACGCCCTACTAGTGGTTCAAGTTTTGGGCTGGTAACCAGAATTTGTAGGTTCAAACATTTGTACAGTAAGTGATCCATGAACTGTCACCACTGTTTTTGATCAAGACGCTTAACCCCAGGCCACTCAGGAAAAAAAATGATCAGATAAAAGGCACATAGACATAGAAGCACAAGTAAGGGCTTTTCTGACTTGTTTTCATTCTAAATGTCTTGCTGGTTTGGTGCCGCAGTACCTGGTATGTGTCCCACAGGCGTATGGTACAGCGCAGCGGCAGCTCCCTCATCAGCAGATTATTCATCCAGCGGAAAGCAAACTGCAGATACTCCACCTCACACTTCTGAAAGTGAATGTGGACATCCTCTGTGGGTGTAGAAAAGAAAGCACAGGGGATTTAGATCCATTTGCTGGTGGTTTCTGCTAAGTGCTGCACAGGGAGTAGCTTTTGTAACCCATCTATGGACCCCCATTGTTTAAAGAAGCCCTCTGGCCCTGAACTAAGATCACCACTATTGTTGAATTCTCCCCACACAGGTTTCACTGAATTAACATTATAGACCCCTAACGTGTGTGTAATTATATTCGATTGAATGTGTGAGAGAAAGAGAGAGAGTGTTGGGGTGAAAGAAAAGGAGGCCTGGTGCTTAGCTCATTGAGAGAGGGATTTTTCTGATAAGCTCTCGTTCGGCCTTTCAACAGAATAAGAATGGCTTTCGAAAGCGGACATATTGACTTGAGTCCTGATAGATATTGATGGAGAAAATGTGACAGCTCTCTGAAAGTGCAGAGGACTGAAGTCGGACCTGTCAGAAGAAAAATGAAAACCCTTTCTTCCATGAATAAAAGCAAAAAATATCATTTAAAAAAAAGGTTTTAATAATGAATGATCTTTCGCAATGTTACATAAGGGTTGCATAATAATGGATTCTGTTAATGGAGTGAGTCATTGGTGTGAGGTTTGAACATTATCACTAATTCTCTTGCAATCCCAACAAAAGGTTTGTTCATAATGAATCTGATTCCAGTAAACAAGATGAAAGTATAAAGCCTTTGCAAACTGTTCCATGAAGCACAAAAATTTGAAGCATTTGATTATGTACATTTTTGAAGAACTTCAAATGTTGTTTTTTTTTGCCATCGTCGTTATACTTTTCCAGAAAACCGTAAAAAATGGCAATCACATATTGTTCCATTTATGTGCCTTTCAAAACCACTGTCCTCATATTGAATAAAGATACAGACAAAAAGTCTATTATATTTTTACATTTGCAAAGTGAAAATGTGCGGTGAAGAAAAAACAACAGCAGCAAATGCAACAGGCAGCATACCTTTATTATTTTAGCCATTATATTGGTTAAATTAGAGCAAAAAATGGGTTTTGAGGAATATATAAACACACACAGTTTGAATGTGTGTGCGGCGCACATCTGACTTCTCTCCTTTAACCCTCTGGGGTCCTTCGGCCCAAATGGACCCGAAGAATTCAAATACATTTTTTTTTAAATCGCAGCTTCCTCAGAATGGTCGAAATTTGGTGACTTTGTGGGTATTTGGTATATGAACACCCAAAAATGTGGGGACAGGATGTGAATAATTTAAGTGGTTGTAAAAAACTACAAATCAGCAACGATCTTGAAAAAAAGCACACAACAGTGAAAGGGTGAATCTATAAAACATCAAGAGTGCAAAACAGACACATCCACACAAACACACTTATACACAAACACACTAAAAAAATTCAGATTATACATGTGTTTTGCATTTTAAAAAGCTCAGTTTGTCCACCAGATAGCATCCATCTCATTTCAAAAATTGCTTTTATGAGGCCTAGGCTTGACTCTAAAATGAAATACAGCTATTTTATTAAAATAGTTTTTCTATTATGTTCAATGGGAGAAAATTTGTGTTCATAATTATGTGCATTAATACTAATTAATACTCAGGTGCACGTCATTGCGTCATTACATTAGTGTCAAGGCTCGCTTTCGGCACTGCAAATAATGGTAGTGCTACTGGCTTGGTTGCTGTACGGTACAGCACTGTTGAAACACACGAGACTCGGTATTTTGTCTGAGTCCTCATAGAAATAAATAAATAAAAGTAAGGGATAATGTACAGCAAGACGGTTGTTACAGCAAACACAATCCATGTGAACTCTATGCAAAGCTGAGGGGTCTTGAATCAGCCATAAGGGGTTGTATTCGCCCCGCTATACATTTTCCCACTTATCGGCAGATAGCTACCTGCCAAATAAATAATAGATTGCTGCCCAAAGCAACACGATCTAACTGTTAAAACACATGAAATGGTAAAATATGTGATCAACAGAAAGGCTAACATTATATGAAGTAAAAATTAAAAAGTGAATCATGCAGTAAAAGGGAACAGCTTTAAATTCCACCTATGCACAATCAATTAAGCCGATATGTTTAATGTCAAACATTAGGCTGTATCAAAGGTAACTTCGCGACCGCTGCCATGGTCCATAGATATAAACAAACTGCGTCAATATATATGCATATACGTCATTAAGCTTCGGGGCAAAAGGCACAATAATTAACATGATAATAAATAGCTATAATAATGTTTAAAATGAAACCAAAATTAAAAATATGATGTTAATCATATACTTAAATTTAAGTTTTATTGTTACTATATTAAAATATTATGGGATCTTATTCAACTTTTTCAGAATCTTTACTTTTGTTTCTGTATTTTTAAATTGTAACATATTAATGAGTATATTCATTGAACAAAAATATATTTTTTTATCAAAATAAACGTAAAATAGCACAAAATGTTTAAATGTTTTGAACGAGTAAATATTATTCAAAATATATACTACTTTGTGCCTTTTCCCCATGCTTGTGAGCCTGTTAGCACCCATTATATACCCCTATATATAGCATGTAAAAAATTGTTAATTTTTGTTAGACACTTATTTTTATACTAAGTTCTGCTTTATTAAAATAACTAATAGCTGTCAAGCACATTTAATACCAGCCTTAAGGACGGCTAAATATACTCAATATCGTGATGAATTATATGTTGCTTAACATGTTAGACAGAAGGTGAATGGTTACCATTAATTCAGATCCAGCATGTTATTATTCACACATGACTAGTTATGAGCAGAATCTAAGCATACTTGTCATTTTCCATATTTCAGTGTAAAGAAAAAAACCTTGGGAACATCTACAAAGTGCTTGCTAGTGTATTTCCCTGACTATCTAACCATGTGAAGGTGCTATTTGTTTTCCTTCGCTCAGTCCACTCCATTCGTCTCTGATCTCAACTCACTTCCATTTGCCTTCACACCCTAATCGCAGGGGCTTATGGGGAATTGATTTCTCTCCTGTGCTCCCCGGCGAGACTGTGGGGTCTGCTATTGCTCACGGTGTTTGTGGATGCTGATTGATGGGAAAGAGGCACCCGGCGGCTCTCACCGAGAGTTTCAGTGTGGGCTGTTCAGCTTATCACACCAAACACACTGAACAGGGGAGTAAGGCATCCAGATGGTATAAACACTCTGACAGAGAAAAAACAGAGGCGGACTAGTGGCATAACAGAAATGTGTGATTCCAAGAAACAGAAACGGCCAACACCTTGGGAAAACAAGTCTTTTCCAAGGCGATGAACAAGATCGCACCCTGGCAGAAAAACAACACCTTGTTGTTTTGAGCATTTTGCACTGTTATTTATGGATCAAAAAAAGAGAGAGTTCACCTCGTTCTGGAGGGCAAAGGGCAAAATAGATGGGATCGTTTAAGGGACACCAGACACTGCCATTTTGTTCCGGCAGTCATGACATGTTATTTGCGCTGAAGCTTGTGAGGGCATTTGTCTCAAAAAGCACACAATTGGGCCTGAAGTAGACGACTGCAAGTTTAATGTCACAATTGAACAACAGAGTGTGATTTTTATCTTTCAAGCAGCTTTAAAGGTAACCAGCTTGTAACCCTAGGTACAACCACACAAGGGCAAACCGCCTCATACACTCGAAATTGCTTACTTAAAATGAGCTTAAGCCTATACATTCCTATACATGTTGTCCAAACTTAAATATGTAAAATTTAAGTAAACTTACTGTTTGTGTTGGATTACATGAATGATTTGTGTTGAATTAACTGAAACTGGAACTGAAATTTGAATACCTGAATAAAATCACGGAGACTTTTTAAACTCACTGACAATATTAAATTAAGCTGTGCTAGACCACAGTAAGTTGAATGAACCTTAATACATTAAGTTGACCCAACGCAAGTACATTAAATTGGAATAACAGAATTGCATAATGCTGAAATAAAGCAAGTTAATCATGTGGAAAACCTTTCCATGATTTTTTTATGTTCATTGAAAGAGTGTACGATGCTAAAGAATCATTTATATCAAACATCATAATTTTGTAACTCATTTACTCACTCTCATGTCATTAATATTTTTTTTTCCGTAAGAATGCAAAATGAGAAATATGAAAGAATGTTCATGAAGGTCTTTTCATACAATGAAAAATACAGTGATCAGGGGCAAATTAAATTAATTTAATTATAATTTAGATTTTTTTTTTTTGTAGTTTGAGATTTAGTTAAAGAAAAAAAAATTCTAATTTAAATTTTTGCTTGTACTATTTCTTTAATTCTACGCAGAGTGAAAGGAATTGGTAGATAATGTGTGTGTGAACATGATCTTACCATCTATTCTGCTGACGAGCTCTTCCAGCGCCTTCACTTTAATCTGGATGCCAGGCTGGGCGAACGTGTAGTTGTCCTGATGGAGAAAAACAAAGGTAGTGTTTAAAACATAGAATAATTTTTTTTTCATCTCATTAAGGCTCTTTCACATGACTTGTCTCAGCGCTTCAATTGCTTAAAGCAAGCATCATGTGCCACTTCGATCTGCACATGAAAATCATTGTGGATAGTGTTATGGAAAGGGAATTTTTATTCTAAATAAAAGAATAAAAATTTTAAAAATAAAAACATGACATTTTATGCTTTTAAAAGCCCTATAAAAAATAATAGAAATAAATAAAATGATAAAATAGCAGACCTGAAATATTTAGGATTTATAAACGGCATATTCATCAGACTAATTGCCACAGATTGTGATAATATAACAAAGGGTCTGTCAGAGATCTGTGGCTTGTTACCAGCTGATAAACTGAGGGAAACGAGGGTGCTATAGCATCATAGTTATTGTTATTTATAACTAATGTAGTTTTCAGCCTCTGTTCCTCTTCCCTTGTGGGTCATTAAGGGCCAGTGGCCATCTGCTGTGCTGCGTGCGGCTCGTGTTCAAGCCCAGGGGGGTGACTGCATGGGAAGACACACTCTGTGTCCTGATCCATGCGCGTGTTCTGCCCTTCAGCTCGGCTTCACTCAGCCAATGAACACACCACAGAGCAGCCCACGGGACAACCTGACTGTGGCCTGCATCTGACCCTTGCTCCCGCCTGCAGATGAGTGCCCCGACACACTCGTCTCTCTCTAACAGAGGGCCTTTGCTCAAGGGAATGCCAGCCAAGGATCTGAATCCCCCTAGCTTAAACGTCCTAGCTTCAACTTCCTCTCCAAGTATTTCATGTCTCTCTCCTCCAGGCGGGTAAGTGTCTTATCCTCTGGGGCTTAAGCACAACAAAGTCTGTGCCTTTTTTTTTTAGGCCGTCAGAGTCTTTCTTTATTGCATTGTATTCCACTGGTTTCTGGCTTTTGGAAAAGAGCAAAAGGACAGGATGACCACCACAGGGTTTAGTTTAAATAAAAAGACAGAAGCGATACTGTCCTTAGAGAACTGCAGATTGACCAAGAATCCCTGGAGAAATGATCATCACCATCACAATTGCAGTAGCTTGGCTGATGCATAATGGAAGTACGTGATTTGAATTTTGCTTTTTAAAATTAAATAAAAATATACTATAAAATAGTTATATAGAACAATGAATATTATTATTAGAAATGTTATTAAAGTGCCCCTATTATAGCCTAGAATTCTAGACGCACCCTAGTGGCAGCAAAAATTATTTATGGTCTAGCAACTCTCCAGATGTTTTAGCTGGAAAAACCAAA
The DNA here is from genome assembly GCA_030378365.1 of Hybognathus amarus. NCBI lineage: Eukaryota > Metazoa > Chordata > Actinopteri > Cypriniformes > Leuciscidae > Hybognathus > Hybognathus amarus. The sequence continues at coordinate 544,024 of JAQIUQ010003288.1, forward strand.
ATCTGGTCAGGCCAATCACATCGTGTATAGAGTTGGTGGGCGGGCTTAACACAATGATGGCAGAGTTGTACCGGTTCTGCGCCGTGATTTTCCATAGGTGATTTCCCTGCTACTTGAAAACAAACTGGCGAAGAGCGGTCTTTCGATTCGGCTTTGGCCGCGACTTGGATGACTTGGAGTGAAGAGAACGTCACTTAAAGAATAGTTCCGCCAAAAATGATATTTAAACCATGCATTACTCACCCTCAAGCCGTTCGAGATGCATATGTCAATCTTGTTTCAGACGAACATATTTTCAATTATTTTAGAAAATGTCTTAGACCCTTCAGTGGATATTATGTGAAGAAATACGGTCCAGCTCCTTCAAGCTCCAAAATTGTGCATAAATCCTTCACAATAGTCAGTCATCCGGCTCCAGGGTGATAAACGAAGGCCCTCTGTGTGGTATTGTAAAAATATACATATTTAAAACTTTATAAATGAAAATATCTGACTTCCAGCAACGATCGGCGCGGACGGTTCCTGCACGTGAAGTGCGTTCACGGGTGATGGAAGTCGGCGTACGAGGTAGGACGTCAGCGTAGGAAACGTCACGACGTCACGCTGGTTCCTACGCTACGTACGCCGACTTCCATCCCCACTAACGTACGTCGATCGTTGCCGGAAGTCAGATATTTTAATTTATAAAGTTTTAAACATGTATATTTTTACGACAATACCGCACAGATTACCCTCAGAAGGCCTTCGTTTATCACCCTGGAGCCGGATGGATGACTATTGTGAAGGATTTATGCACATTTTTGGGACTTGAAGGAGCTGGACCCCATTTCTTCACATTATATCTACTGAAGGGTCTAAGACATTTTCAAAAATAACTGAAAATGTGTTCGTCTGAAACAAGATTGACATATGCATCTTCAAACGGCTCGAAGGTGAGTAATGCATGGTTTAAATATAATTTTTGGCTGAACTATCCCTTTAAGTCATTCTTGAAAAGGGAAGATGTGTTCGGAGTTTTGAACGAACGTATGCAGCAAAAGTTTAATATATCAACTAGCTCCGCTGGTGGGAAAACGCATAGGACTCAATCAGCCACAGCCATTCGTTGCTCTGGTTGGTTAGCGCTATCCTATGGCGTGCAGAGGGATATTGAAAGACAACCTTTTATCCCGCCCTTCGGATTGAGGTATGCCAATTGAGAGTTCCCAGACCTAACATCTTATGTAGGTCTGGCTTGCCAGGCTAAAACAACGGGCAGAAATTTGCGGTTCACACTACATGACTTGCTCCCTGTGACTCCAAAACAACATTAGGAAACTTTAAAATGGCATAATAGGGGCATTTTAAGATAAGAATAAGACGGACAATGGTGATATGAATGAACACATTTATATATAAAATTAATTTAAAAATATGAAGAGTTCAGATGCAAAAGCCTCTAAGCGCCATTTGAAATTTTCTTCTAAAATGATAATTTTTATCAAGCTTGTATATTTAAGTTCAGTAATTTCACTTAAATGGCAATGAAGATTACCTATTAATTGTCATTTAAGTGAAATTACTGAACTTAAATATACAAGCTTGATAAAAATGGTCATTTTAGAAGAAAATTTCAAATGGCATTTAGAGGCTTTTGCATCTGAACTCTTCATATATAAATTATTAACAGTAATTATATAATTAACAGTATTATACATTTATTATAATAATAATAAATATTAACATGAATAACAAAAAAGATTTGATATATTATTGTTAAATTTGAATAAAGTGAAATAAAAAGAGTAAAAAGGCTGTTATTAATAAAAACTAATGTCATTATTAAGAAATAAGAGGAATAAGAACAAAGAATAAAAAATATGACGGAAGGAATGAAATAATTTGTATATACATTTTATTTACTAAAAAAATTAAAGATTATTATTAATAGTCAGTTATTATTATATTATTATTATTATTATTATATCTTTACATTGACATACAATTACATTGGACGAACCATATGCATTTGTTTTTAGTGATTGTAGCATACATGCTAATTTTCAACACCTGTCCACAGGAGGCTTTTAAAAGAAATAAAAAAACAGTAACAAGGAAGAAAAAAACAACAACAACCAAAAAACACAACCCCCCCCCCCCAAAAAAAACAACAAAGTATCAGAAGCAGAAAAATTAGAAAGTATTAGTAGTAGACTATGTGAGCACTGTTGTTTGTAGTGTTTAGTTGTATTATTATTATTGTTAAGAAGGAGAAGAGGGCAGAGAAGAATAATAAGATGACAAGAAAGAGGAAGAAGAAGACAAACTAGTTAAAAAAATGAAATAGTTAGGATTTATACACTGCTTGTGCAAAGCAGAACATTTTTAAATGCCAATGTCAAAATAAGTTAGCAGAATGAATGCTACTTTTGAATGGACATTGATGGAGAAAGATGGTTATGACATCTACCGTCTACCATAAACATTGAGTGGATCAAATACCTGAATCCCATCCAGCAACTTGCTCATGCACCAAAAGCTGTCAGCTTCAATGTTTCGTTGCGTATCCAGTGGTAAGCTTGCCATTTCAAAATTTTCCACATCTTCCTCTATGAAAAAGAAAACACACAAAACACACACACATTAACGTTGGGCCACCAGCAGATCGAACCAGCACACATGCTGCAGGTGTTCTCAGCAGTCGTCTTTGTTTTCTCGCGGGCGAAAGCAGTTCTGGTGTGTCGTGTATCGTATGCACAGACACCACGAAGCCATTAGATCATTAGCCGGCAAACTGCATTCTTTATTCAACACATTCATCAACTCGGCCCTCTCACTCCCTCCCTCCGCAGGCTTCCCCTCGCAGCCATGACCTTTCCCGACTCTTTAAACAGTATGTGCTAAATGATGCTGAAACACACATTATGCCCCAGAGAGCCAGACCTGGCTGGAAAAGACTTCTGTGTGCCACTCCACTCACCCACCCACTGCACAACTAATGTAGTCCTCCATCTCTTGATCTCGCTCTCTTCCTCTTTCTTAATAAGGATGGGAGGGGGAGGAAGAACAAGGAGCTATTTTGATGAAGCACTGAGTAAAGAGAAGGAGAGAAGGAGAGAGCGCTCTAGGCATGTTTGCATGCAGCTTGCGCATCGCCAAAGCAATTCAGTCAATCACGCGACTTAATGCAGTACATGAGAGCTGAAATATAGATAAGAAGAAGGTCAGATCCAAGGTCGAAGACACAATGAAGAATACATGCTCTCCGGTGACCGCAGATACTCAACTGAAGCTGCAAATCAACACGTACTGAAGATCATATGGACAACTGCTGCTGAGGTCTGTTGTTAGAGACAAAATCACAACGGTCTGTAAACAGCATTAAGCTATACATAGCCCCATTTACATACTTCTACTAGTAGGGATGTATGATATATGGGCCACAATATAGGTATCGGTCAATATGCTTTCATTTTTAAAGGGTAAGTTTGGTATTTTACACTTCAAGCCCTATTTTAAGATAATTTCTGCTTAAATAGAACGGTTAAGATTGAAATTTGGACAAATGTCCCGAGAATTTTAGGTTTTGGTGTCCACAGCCCCCCACCTACACAATGGTTGTCTCAGTGCACTGGAACAAACCGCATTAAACTTTAGTTTACAAAGACGTGAAACTCACCGAATGGTCAGGGTAATATGCTCACACAAAAATCGCTGCAAATGCTTTCCAACAGGTTTTATAGTAGTTTTTGTCTGACTCCTATTGACTTGACTTGGCACAAAAACTACGATAAAACCTGTTTAAACCCTAAAAAGCAGTATTTGTCCAAATTTCAATCTTAACCATCTATTTCATCAGAAACGATCTCAAAACAGGTCTTTAAGTCTAAAATACCGAACTAACCCTTTGTTATCAGCTCAAATGTGGCCTATATATAAAAAAGCTGATAAATAATGGATCATTTCCTTCAGCTGAAACACTTCAGATGCACAGTGTTTGCTATGATGATATTGAATTAATTGAAATATGATTGGAATCACTTGAAAAAAGGAAAATACAGTTAAGTCAGTCATATCGGCTCCATACAATTATAATGGGAACATTATAATTGTGTGCTTGGGGCTTTCAAATATAAATAATTTTTGGTTATTGGTATCGGCTAAAATTCTCATATTGGTGCATACCCATCTACTTGACAATACAAGTATGTACACTACTCAAAGGTTTGGGGTCGGTATTAACAAATTATTCAACAAGGATGCTATAAATTGAATCAAAACAGAGAGTGAAGATATTTATAATGTTAACAAATCCAACAAATGCTGTTCTTTTGAAATTTCTGTTCATCAAAGAATCCTGGAAAAAATGAATCAAGGTTTTCACAAAAATATTAAACCACACAATGGCTTTCAACATTAAAAATAATTAGAAATGTTTCTTGAGCAGCAAATCAGTATTTTAGAATGATCCCCAAACCTTATAAATAGTAGTGTATTTGTATTTTGGGGTGTTTCTCATTTTTGGGTGAGTGTATAATTATGCCACTAGCCTCGCCAAATACAATTGTAAAAATAAAAATAATAACAGACTTATTAACTACACCTTGTTTGTTGATCATGAACATGTTTTTATGCCATGCAAAGGGATAGTTCACCCAAAAATGAAAATTCTGTCATCATTTACTCGCCCTCAAGTTGTTCCAAACCTGTATGAATTTCTTTCTTCTGCTTAACACAAAATATATTTTCAAGAATGTTTGTAACCAAACAGTTGATAGGCCCCATTCACTTCAATAGTATTTCCCCCCCCCATACTATAGAAGTCAATGGGGCCCATCAACTGTTTCAGTTACCCGTTTTCTTAAAAATACCTTCTTTTGTGTTCAGCAGAAAAAATAAATTAATTCAGGTTTGGAACAATTTGAGGGTGAGTAAATGACAGAATTTTCATTTTTTGGTGAAGTATTCCTTTAAGCATGTGGTTTTCTGTGTTAAACATTGCTGTTGAAAAATAGCTGATTTAAATCTCCAAAAGAACACATTATCGTCTAGCTGGATAAAGATGAGGTTGCAAATGAAAAATAAATTGCTGCAACTCGTTTTAATATCCAAAGAAAAAGTTATTATAGTTTTTCAACAACTTTTAGAATAAAAATGAAATATTTGGGAGACATAAAAATACACCGTTCATTTATTTAATTGAAAATTAGAATGAGTTAATCATGGAGTCTGTTAATAATAATAATAACAATTTTAATGATTAGTTTTGCATAAGAACGGTTTTACAATTTACACAGAAATTTGTGTTTAATGAATGTGGCCCATACAGTGGGGAGAAGGATTTGATCCCCTGCTGATTTTGTAAGTTTGCCCACTTCCAAAGAAATGAAGTGTCTTTAATTTTATGGTAGGTTTATTTTAACAGATGGAGACAGAATATCAACTGAAAATCCAGAAAAAAAAAGTTATAAATTGATTAGCATTTGAAGTGAAATAAGTATTTGATCCCCTACCAACCAGCAAGAATTCTAGCTCCCACAGATTAGTTATGTGCCCTTAGTGAAACACATCTTAGCCTTGTCGCTTTAAGGAAGTACTCCTAATGTCAGCTCATTATGTGTAGAAAAAGACACCTGTCCACAGAATCGGTCTCTTCCATTCCAATCTCTCCACCACCATGGACAAAAACAAAGAGATGTCATAGGATGTCAGGGACAAGATTGGAGACCTGCACAAGGTTTGAATGGGCTACAAGACCATCAGCTTGGTGAGGAGGAGACAACTGTTGGTGAGATTATTTGGAAATGGAACAAATACAAAACCAATCAATCACCCTCAGTCTGGAGCTCCATGTGAGATCTCGCCTCATGGGGTAAGGATGATCAAGAGAAAAGTGAGGGATCAGCCCAGAACTACACGAGAGGCTCTTGTTAATGATCTCAAGGCAGTTGGGAGCACAGTCACCAAGCAAACCATTGTCAACCTGGATTGAAATCCTGCAGCGCCAACAAGGTCCCACTGCTCAATGGACATCTAATGGCGCTTTTCCACTACACAGAACCAGCTCGGCTCGCCTTGTTTGGTTTTCCACTGTGTAAAAGTTGTACCTGTTCCTGCTTTCGGGTACTTTTTTGTACCACCTACGGCGAGGTTCTGAGCGAGGCGAAGGCGATACTAAAATGCCATGTGAAAACAATGCTGACTGCTGATTGGTCAGAGAGAATGGTCACCATTCACTGCATCATCATTACACGCGCCGGATGGAGTATCCAGAATAATACCGCTATTTTTAAACAGTTTGGCCAGAGATAGTTACTAAACTAACTACTATTATTATGGCAACTCGGAAGAATACGCCATGGTCAAACGAGGAGGTGCAGACTTTGCTTTGTTTAGTGGCCGAAGACAGGATCGTGCGAGAGATTGATAAGGCAACGAGGAACGAAAGGCGTCGCTATAACGACCGGGTACTATTTGAGGGCCCTATAAAATCAGTTTAATTTTTTCCCAAATTCCATTTTATGTTTTCCCAAATTCCATTTTAATTTTTGCAAATTCCGTTTTTTCCGTTTTAATTTTTGGGAATTAATTTTTTTTACCCTTTACTGATATTTTAGTTGTAAAAAGAGTGTGCTTTTTATTCCGTGATCGTGGAAATTATAGGGCCCTACTATTTGTGGCGGTACTGTCTGCAATGGAAAACGGAGCGAAAAGCAAGCTGAGTCGAGCCGTGGCGAGCTGAGTCGAGTCCAGTCGAGCTGGAACTGGTAATGGAAAAGCGCCATAAATAATTCAGAGAGAGCTTGGGAGAAAGTGCTGAGGGTCAGATGAGACCAAAATTGAGCTTTTTTGCATCAACTCAACCTGCCATGTTTGAAGGGAGAGAAATGCTGAATATGACCCCAAGAACCGCATCTCTACAGTCAAGCACGGAGGTGGAAACGTTATGCTCTGGGGCTGATTCTCTGCTAAGTGTCCAGGACGACTTCACCGTATTGAAGGGGCTAATGGGCGGGGCCATGTACCGTAAAACCTTGAACGAGAACCTCAGCCAGAACACTGAAGATGGGTCTTCCAACATGACAATGACCCAAAACATACCACCAAGTAGGGATGCACCAATATGAACATTTTGGCCAATATCGAGAACCGATAATTCTTTATATTTGAAAGCCGATAACCGATATATTGGCCGATAAATCTAAATCCGTTTTTTTTTAATAATTTTTGAGAGCCTGATTGCAAAAACAAACGTCTCACAATTACAATCAACATAAAAAACACTCGACACATTTCGGCATATAAGCCTTCGTCCGGGAGTCTACTCAGTGACCGGGAGTCAGTAGTGACTCCCGGACGAAGGCTTGTATGCCGAAACACGTCGGAGTGTTTTTTATGTTGATTATGACCAAGCAATAGTAATAAAGGCTTTTTTTACTTTTCTAAAGAGAGTGCCTTGGATGTTTCCTGATAATTTCCATATGTTTTTTTCCTATCCAAAGAGCACCTCAAACTTATACATTTAAGTCCAGGAAGCGCTTCTCTACAGACAGTTGTTTACAAAAATTATAATGTTCAAATTATAATTTCATGAAGCCGATATTACAGCACATTTTGCACTTGCACTTTAAAAGGAAAATATATTTTCCTTTTTGATTCCAATCATATTTCAAGCAATTAAGATCAATCCTGTTGAACAGTGCGCATCTTAAGTGTCTCAAGTGTCAAGTGTTAAAAGAAATACTTCATTATTTATCAGCTTTAATATATCAGCCAAATTTTATTACCGGGCCGATAACAAAAACATAAAAATGAACAAATATCGGCCGATACCGATATGGTGGCCAATATATCGTGCATCACTACCACCAAGGCAACAAAGGGAGTGGCTCAAGAAGCACATTAAAGTCTTTGGGTGGCATAACCAGTCTCCAGACCTTAATCCTATAGAAAATCCGTGCAGGGAGCTGAAAATTTGAGTCGCTTAACGACAGCTAAGAAAACTTAAGGATTTAGAGAGGATCTGCAAAGAGGAATGGACCAAAATCCCTCCTGAGATGTGTGCACATGTGGTGACCAATTACAAAAAAAGAACATCTTACCTCTGTGCTTGCCAACAAGGGTTTCTTCACCCTCCACCCCAAGTACAAAGTCATGTTTTGCTTGGGGATCAAAAACTTTATTTACTTACTGAAATGCAAATCAATCTTATAACCTTTATTTTTGGTTGATATTCTGTCTCCATCCGTTCAAATAAACCTACCATAAAAATGACAGACCCTTCATTTCTTTGAAAGTGGGCAAACTTACTAAATCAGCAGGGGATTATATAATTATTTTCCCAACTGTATATGTGAATCAGAAGGGTATCCAGGTACAGGAATGGCAAAAACCTCTCCGCTCAAAGTCTCAGAGAGGAAACTGTCAGTAAACCTCTGCATTGCAGCAGGAAGAACAGCTGATGGGGGCCGAGTGAGAGCCCGGATGGGATTCGAGTAAAAAAAGACGGATGGAGAACGACAGGAAAGAGCTGGCAGGGGGAAAAAAAGCTGGAAAAGCAAAGTAAATAGCCCTCTTTGACCACAAATGAAGCATGGAGTGCCCTGCCGGTCATGGGCCTGGCCATATGTCACTGGCCACAGCACTGGAGAGACTCCTGATCCATTTAGCCCTCCACATTTCCACATCACTCCAAAGCTTCGGACACACACACACACATAGTGCTGCTGCATAAAGCGGCTTTACAGAATGCAGGAGAAATCCTGTTTGTGGCACAAAGAGAGGCTTTGCCACCTTGTTCTCTGACCCTGTGGGGAAAAAGGGGGTCATTGTGCCCTGTATGCATGTGTGCGAGTATGAGAGACCGGAGAGATCATTCGATGATCATAAGTGAAGTCTGTAACTCAGGAAACAAATCATAGCTCATTCAGGTCATTCCTCCAAATCTCAGTTTGAGCATTAAATTATCCACATTATGTAGCTCAGACTCTAAAAGCGGATTGGATGAGCCATGTTCAAAGCGGTTTATGAAATATGCCGACAGACGCACACCTGGTGATCGCACATCAATTGAATTCTTTATGAAAGGAATAGTTCACCCAAAAACCATAATTTTCTCATTCCAAACTTGTAGTACTTTCTTTTTTCAGTGGAAAACAACAGGACTGCAACTAAAAAAAATGATGCAAAATCAACATGAAAGTTGTTAGACACCACATTTAAAGCCTTTAAAGCCATATAAATTGTTAACTGAATCTTGACATCCATCCTAGTTCTACTCGGCATGTTAAGTAGCATGAATCAGCTGATTCTGAATGACCCATGCACAAATCCAGACCAATCTCAATTCACTGATTTAATGATCCAGTCACAACCACTGGTGGAGAAGATTTTCAGCAAATAACTTAAATCACAAAGGCAAAGCTATCAAATTACTTGGAATTTAATGCATAAGTCATGGACTACTTTAATTCAAGCTTAAAAAGCTCCAGGGGTCTCATTTATAAAGTGTGCATATGCACAAAACGGGGCTGGAAACGTATGTACGCCAGTCTCCATGCAAAGGTTGTGATCTATAAAAAACAAACTTTACTGTACCTTTAAGCAAACTTTGAGCCGTGTACGCACATTCTGGAGTCAAAGGGAATTGGCGACACCGATGGTGAGCTGGAGTTAAATGTTTTTTTGGTCACTTTTAGACCGAAAAATCTAAGAAAATTATAGCCTATAGGCTACAAGAAGATAATAGCCTATATATATATATATATATATATATATATATATAATTTCACTCACCAAGCCTTCACTTGAAGCCAATATCCATCCCTTCTTAAATGTCCGCGCCAGCACACACGTTGGGCCGTTTAGTGAAACTGACGCACATATAGCCTTAAATCTAACGGCAGATGAAGTAAAACCCGTAAATCTTCATGAGCCCTAATAAATACAGTGCATGTTCTCAATAACAGTTTAAATAAATGAAATAATTATTTAAACTATGTTTTACTTCTGATATAAACATTTAGATTAAATATGCCATTCTCATTAATGGAGTTAAACACGTAACCTACATGAAATCATTATTGAGAAGTTACAAAAAAATGATATTCAATAAATAGAAATATATATTTGTTGTGGATGCAATGCTTTTGAACACTTTCCCTCTGGCATGCTGTGTTTTAATGTTTTAACAAGAGATAATTGCTAATCACGATAATAGCAGATTGTCTGAGAAAATAATGCACAACCATGTCTATCTGCTTTCATTAAAAATAAAAATTAATTAAAAACTATTTAACCAGTGGAAAATAGAGAAAAGCTTTCTCTGCAATGTATTTTACACTATTTGATTTTTAATTCAAAAACAAGGCAAGAATATAGGCTACTAAAAATAATAATAATAATAATAATTTTAAAAAATAACAAAAATAATAATGAATAATCAGATGCAAATGATATGCAGATGAGGACATGCATATTTAAACTAGGTGTTATAAGCTCCATATATGGTTATAATAGGGAGGAGACGCATGTGTGCACACTCTTCCACTGACTGGGATTTATAAAGTGAATTCTGCACAGGTTTTGGCGCACGCACGGTTTTATAAATCTAAATATTTTTTTTGGTTTTCAGGCGCACGTACACTTTTAGTAAGGATCCTACGCACAGTTTTATAAATGAGACCCCTGGTGGCAATTGCATGGAAAAAATTCCATTAATTCTCAAATTCACTCAGTGACTGATTCATTCTTTTTCAACAGAAGAAAGCAAGTCATTCAGGTTTGGAATGACAGAATTTGCATGTTTGGGTGAACAATCCCTTTAAAGAGTCATGTTGTTTTACAACTATAAAAAGCCTACAGTTTATAAACTACATTACTGCGATTTTAATAATGAATTACATTTTTGATGAACATTTTCAAGCCACAAAAGCCTTTACCCTCCTGTGGCTTGTTGCTCAGATTCAGCAACACAACCACCAAACCACAAACCTTTCCCACCCATCTGATCCAAAATATGCACAGCAACAGAGCAAATAACGGTTCATAAAACCAGGAAGACAATAAATAATAAGGTGAGACTATCACACACCCTCTTCAGTGTGTGTGAGGGAGAGAGACGGAGACAGGCTTTACAGAGGAGATTTCCCCGCTGTCCTCTTTGTCTGTCAGGGTAAATGTGATGATTTACCCTTTGAGAATATTCCCTCCTCCGTCTCGTCCCTCCACTTCAAATTCTTCGGCGCATCAATACCAACACTTTAAACCGAAGGGCGCCGTGACTCTCCTTCCTGGCGGCTACTCTTTAAAACGCTACTCGCTGATATTGAGCTAAATGTGAAGCGCCAATATGCCGTCTCTCTCGCCTTCTCAGAGGACGGTCTCAGCAGAAAGCTAAAAAGCTCGCAAAGGAGCCCTAGAAAGCCACTGAGGCGTGCCGGCCAAGAGAAACAGCGCAGCGAAAGTTGGCAAAACGCTGCGTTTGAGAGCAGACGAAGCAGTCAGCGCCCGTGAACCCAGACGCGTTTGCCCCGCGCGGGGTTAAACCCGGGGGCGGAGGGAGAGCGCTAACCCCGCTCTTTTATCTCCCGCTGGCAGCATGTTGGGATCATGAAGTTCGTTCAGACGCATCGATCGGCGGGTCGAGCCCCCACCGTGTGCTCGGCACCCTCGCAAGCCTCTGTAAACACTTAAATCCAGCCGATCAATGCGTCTCATTCAACCTGCGGCATTGAGAATCCCAAACGCGCACACACATATTCACACGGCCCGCAAACAAATTAGAGATTGAAAGGCCCTGCAGAATGACACGAAAGCACGGGTATGAAAAATCAGCTTTTCGCTAAATGAGCTTTGTGGAGAAACAGAGGGATGAGGAAAAGACAGAGAGAGTGGTGGGCGAGGTAGACAGCCAGAGAGAGAGAAATCGATTGGTGATCCAGGTAATCTGTGGGTATGTCCTGGTGTTTGCACTGGTGACATTGCAGCAGCGGCACACCAGAGAGATCAATGAGCCTCCTATTGTTCTTCTGTAATCCTTAACTATCCATAAGTAATTAACCTTCACATGAGAGGACAGGAAATAAATAAGGAAGGGAGGGGAAAGCTGCCGGGTGGAGGGAGAATAGTAATGAGGACAAGAGCCGGAGAGCCTATTTCCCTAGCTGTCTGTCTGACTTTATCTGTCTTTCTCTATCTGTCTGTCTATCTATCTCTAATACGCATATCTATCTATCTATCTATCTATCTATCTATCTATCTATCTATCTATCTATCTATCTATCTATCTATCTATCTATCTATCTATCTATCTATCTATCTATCTATCTATCTATCTATCTATCTATCTATCTATCTATCTATCATCCAGGGGCGTAGGAGCAATTCTGAAGCTGTGGGGGACATTATGGTAGGGGGTCTTTTAGAAATGTTTAGAAAAATAAACCATTAAATGACACTCTCTGGAGAGTTTTGTGCAAAGAAATGGAGAAATTGAGTCTTACCTGATATGTGAAAAACGGCAAGGTTACGAGCATATAGGCTACTTTGCATTGTTGTAGTATCAGCATGTATTAGGGCATTTAGCATTTACATTACTGTTAATCAGTCATGTACTGATTAACTCAAATAAATGGTTGATTTGATTTCCATTAACTATAAAATACTAAAAAATAAAATCAATCTATAGACCCCTTTTGCGCCGACGTCACAGTTACGTCACGGCGCTAGCTGGAGGCAAAACAAAGTGAAAACTGGAGGCGGCCAATGCAAACCTGCACAGATTCGGCTACATAATAAGCAGCTTAAATTACTTTTATTATTATTGAATATCATCGTATTGTGTTGTTTGGTGCTAGTATCAATGAAAAATGAATATGCTGTATCTGGACTTTTTATTTCTAGAAAATATTCATATGATTAAAATCGCACCATAATGTCACTGTTTACATTGTCGTCGTCTCGGCGCTGGCTCGGGAGAACTGCGGATCGTACACACAAGTCTTGTACATGACCATTCAGCACATAATCAGGCATCTAAAGATTTATATGCCCTCAGTTTCTCTTTACGATCAGTTTCTCTATATGGTAGGTGTCGAAGTCAGGCCACTCAACCGAGGTAATGTTAATCCTGTCAGATCGTCCATGCATTGAGTGAGCGTGTAGGTGGCTACGGGTCGGCCAATCTGGTTCTGTCCGTTAAAATTAACTTTTGAAAAGAACAATCGCGGCCCTGGACACTGAGTGACCTTACACATTAAGATAAAATCTGATTTTCTTCAGTCATTGTTAAAAAACAAGCTAACAAAACTCGCTTACTTGCATTAGTTAAGCGGCCAGAGAGCTTGTTCTGCCTCCACCTAAGCTCCGCCCACATAAAAACGTCATTCGTGTTTACCAACTGTAAAGGGGTCGATCCCTTGTGGAAGGTTGCTTCTTGGTAGCTAAAAGTAGGTCTAGCAATTATATTTCAAGTTTTTCACACAGATCAAACACAAATATGCTGACTGAATAGATAGCTAGTTTATTTTGAGTAGCCAGCTAGCAGTTCTCTTGGCAGTTTGCTGATAATCCGGTGTCTGAAATGAAATGCTCAAAACATCTCCTGATAAAAATACCAACCAAGTCTTGGTTATTTAATTTTGGTTTAGTCTTATTTTCCTTACCTCGTCATTCAAGGCCAGGGCACTTTTGTACATTTCTGGAACTTTTGCGCGCTTCCACATCCTGTGCAACTACAGATCTCCCAGGAATATATTGATGCCGATGCGTATATTTATCCGTGTCACCTAGATGCGCATGCGCGAGCGGTGCGCGATGCCGCGATCATTGTCGACTGACGACATAAGCAGCTGAAGAATACTGGCAGTTTTTCAAAATTGAATTATGTATTTAAAAGTTGTAGAATGGATTAATTGGGAGAGTCCAAAATTGGCAGAGATAGGCAGGCAATGCAAAACAAAATCTTACATTGGGAAATAGTGGGGGGACAAAACTTAGATTTTTGAAACGTATTATGGCTCCTACGCCCATGCTATCATCTATTACTCCAAGACAATAGATAGACCGATAGATGGAACAGGCAAACGATACATAGAGCGATAGACAGAATATCAGACACATGGAATGATCCGTTTATCCATCTCTCCTGTCTTCCTCTCTCCCCATCCCTGTGTTTTTTCTCTCCGTCTATTTCAAACTGTCTCTCTGTCTGCGTCGTCTTTCCATTTCCCTTTCTTTCTGTCTCTCCCTCAATCACTATTTCTCTCTCTCACCCACTGTCTAGCTTTCAGAGTTTCTTTCAAAGATAATTGATATTCTGTATTTTTGTGTTTGACATTTTCAACGGGATATTGTCAGTTTGTTTACACGTATACAACCATTTTTCACCATCATCTGTCAGATACTGTCCTGTCTGCATCTCTCCGACTCTGACATATTAGCAGAGCCAACTGAAGTGATGTGCTCAACCAAAAGGACAGATTCAGAAAGGTGAAGAATCAGTCGAGCGGACCGAGTGATCCATGTGGAAGGTTATTAAACACTTACCAACGAATTCAGAGAGGAAGACCACAAAAAAAGGTGTGACGAGGTCGTTAATGCCCTGCACGTATCCACTAGCGGGGTGACGGATGGCCCAGATGAACAGAATCCGCTCAAACACCTGAAAAACAAGACAATTGCTTTCAATGATCATTTCATGAACAAATCATTCTTCATAAGAACTGTGATTGTTATGTGGACTTTTAGCAATTGATGACCAACAGGTAAACTCATTTGGATGCTTGCATTTCCAAACACAGCTGCATTTCTTGTTTATGGGCAACACAAGTGTTGTACACTTCTATAATAAGTTAAAAACACCACAGCACCCCCTGCTGGTAAGCATTCAATGACAAAGCTCAGCTGGCTGCAAGCAACCCATCCATCCAGAACAGTTAATATCATCAGCAGATTTACTGAAACATGTGTTTTTTTTAAGAATTATAAGACAGATTATGCATCTGGAAAAAAAAAATACAAAAAGTTTGAGTGAAAGAGCTCAACACTGGTAAACTTGAAACTTGAAGTTCAGTTTAAATCCAAGTTGGGGCGTCTGATCAATACAGCTTTTAGAATTGTAGGTTACCAAGAACAGTGCTTCCTACAGTCATTGAACGAAAAAATCTGTGATCAGGGAGGCACATAAGATTCTGGATGACCCAACCCACATTCTCAATAAGGAAGTTAAGGAATTAGAGTTGTTACCCTCAGGTAAACCATTTAGAATGCTGAAATGCAGGTTAAAGAGGTATAAAAACTCATTCATGCCAGCTGCCATTAAGATGGTAAACAGTAACAAGTGACTGTTACCTACTTGTACACCATTAATTCCAACTGTGTTGTGCACCGTTTTCACGGTACAGTGTAATGAGTCATATTTGTATTGTCTATAATCAGTGTACTGTATATTTTATGTGGTTTGTTATACGTGTGTCACAGTGACAGAAGCCCAAGATAAATTTTAGGAACATTAAAGTATATTTTATTCTTTTATCTTTGACCTTTATCTGAACGGCTTCACAAAATAACTGAAAAAAAAAAGTATATTTTTACTCAAAAATTTCCACATACATATGTATAAATATTTTTTTAAGTAAATTATTAAATCATGATTAAAAGAGTACTTCACGTTTCAAAAAACTTTTGCTGATAATTTACTCACCCCCATGTCATCCAAGATATCCATATTATTCTTTCTTCCAGTTGAAAAGAAATTAAGGTTTTTGATGAAAACATTCCAGGATTTTTCTCCATATAATGGACTTCAAAGGTCCAAAAGACACTTTCAGTGCAAACTGCAAACTATTCAAATGGCTTTAAACGATTCCAGACGATGAATAAGGGTCTTATCAAGTGAAACGATCGCTCATAAAAAAAATAAAAATAAATAACAAAGTTTAAGTTTTATGAGCTCAAATGCTTGCCTTGCTCTGTTCTGTGATGCGCGTTCGTGCCTCTCCTGTTCGAACTCGTTTTGATAAACGAAGTTCGAACAGGAGAGTCACGAACGCTCATCACGAAACAGAGAAAGGAGAGCATTTGAGCTTATAAAACTTAAACTTTGTGTTTTTTTTTTTTTAAATGCAGCGATCGTTTGCGCTGCTAAGACCCTTAGGACCTTTGAACCGTTTGGTTCCCATTGAAGTCCATTATATGGAGAAAAATCCTGGAATATTTTCATCAAAAAGCTTAATTTCTTTTTCAACTGAAGAAAGAATGATATGGATATCTTGGATGACATGGGGTGAGTAAATTATCAGCAAAAGTTGTATTTTATTTTTTACTACTCCTTACTACTCCTAACTACTCCTTAAAAGTAGATTTACTCATAACAGCCTGAACAGCATCACAAAAAAACTGTATATTTCTACTCAAATATTTCCACATACATATGTATAAATATTTAAGTTATGATCAAATCATGATTAATAGACACATTTTAAGGACTAAACCAAAAACTATGAATATAAACAAACCAAAAAAGTTAAAATATTCACTGATCACTGACGTTTTTTTCCTTGAGTGAATCTCTTGAAGCTTGTCTTTGTCTAAATTTTGACTTGTTGCAGAATTTAATTGGTCATATTTCACAAAGACATAATTTACATGAGAACTAGAAGAAAATGTACTTGCTGCAATGCATTTAAACAAAGATGAATTGCATTTTATGCCAAGATAAGAAGAGCTTGTCATATTACAGTAATTAGAATGTATTGAGAATCACCAGAGATAAATGGGAATTAGGAAAAGAAAAGATGTATTAGATGCATTACAGTAATGGTCATTTGGGGGAAATGTGTCTTAATTGTCTTGCAAACAATTGTCACAATACAAAACAACGTTAATAGTCCTAAAACTAGGCTTACTTTTCTTTTGATTTCGAGGTAAAATATGACATGGCCATGATTGTGTGACTCACTCTCTTATCTATCCGATTACATTAAGTGTGTAGTGCCTGCTGTGTGACATCAGAGCGTCTGTATGACCCCGGAGGGTCTGACACAGGTGCGGTGTGCAACGATACTCAGGTGTTGGCTGGCAGAGAATATCACATACCTCCTGCACCAGCGGCTGCTGGAACAAAGGAATCAAAGGGTTCGTCCTCGGGATGTCGATGTGAATCTATGGACAGACACACACAGGTATATTCAGGTAAACACCAATGCACATCCACACAAACCAGTTACCGACTTAGAGTGTTATAAGTACAGGTGTACTGGAGGAAAAAAGTACGAAATTAAATCAATATGCCCCAGGAGCACTAAATTGAGTTATATATGCTTTTTCCTTTCCAGTAAATTGAGCGAAACCATCAGGGTCCAAACTGCGCAGGCTATTGATCTGGTTTTGTAACAAGCTACACACAAAACCTGCATGAATTCACTCTGAAAATGGACAGCACTGCGTCCAGTCGCACATACAGGTGGCGACCCCTTCTCTTTCATCTAGTTCCCTTTTATTTCCTTCCCTCTTTCCATTTCTACTTCCATCATATGTTTGACGAAATGACTTTGTAGTAATGCAGGTCACTCGAGGGCCACCGAAGTCCAGTTTGCTCGTATTCACCGCCATCCCTCGCCCTCTCAGACTGTGACCACACTAAAAGGTCATTTAGTGTTTCTGCCCAGACAGCCAGGGGCCAGTCCAACGGTTCTGTACGACCACATAAATCCTTTTAAAGGTCTGTGTCCGATTTGTATTGCAGTAGATGAAATGAGGGGCTGGGAGCCAGCAAGCCCTGAGGAACCGGACAAGAGAAGAGAGAAGGGAGCGCATAGCAATCGACTACCAGTCCTGCACCATTAACCTGAGTTTTACAGCCCATAAGAATATTGATCTCGGCCCCCCTCCACTATTAATAACACACAGAACAAAATCTGGGTGTATTACTTCTATAGCTTTCTGGAAGCTGGTGTAACCTTGACTCATTACAGAGTTCCTCAACAAAGTGGCGTCTGGTGTAGCCTAGTGGTTGAAGGGATAGTTCACCCAAAAATCTAATCTAATAGGTTAAAGTTTCAAGAAAAGATGCAAAAGTCTCCTAAATATTGTTTATACGACTTGTGCAGTACATTATGAGTCTGAAAGCTTTGTGTGAGGAACAGACTTTACAATACTATTTCAGGGCTCTCAAGTTTTGAAGACAGGCAAGAGTGACATTCCCCGCCCCAATGGGGGGGGGGGGGGGGTGTTGTTGGTTGTTGAGGGGGGGGGTCGTTGGAATGTGGGTGTTTCATTAATAATATTAATATTAGTGTTTTTGTGTTGTTATTAATTGCTGAGACTTGCAGAAAATGTATGACACATGGCACCGTCTCCTCCTCTAATGGGCCTACCCTTTTGGCCACCTTCTCTGGGCCAGCATCCTCTAACCTAGCCTTTTTAGGGGGCTTTCCTCTCAGGGCGAATGAGAGGATGCTCGTTTGCTTTTCACCTGACATCTTTGAAAGACATATATGCAATGATTAATGCATCCATGGCCAGGATAATTATAAAATATGATTCTCTAACAGCAGTCAAGTTGTCTTTGTTTGTGTCAAACAATTTGTAAATTTGTTGTAACATTAAAACAGGAGATCTCATGACTTACTCTGCTCAATGATATTCGGAGCTCCAGTCGTTTCCTCTGCGGGTGAACGAAACTTTTGGAAGAGATGTTGTTGCAGAATCACGTGAACAATTCCTTAAAATGCTTTTTTATTGGTTGTTGCGTTAAATCTTACCCAGATACAGTAGTGCTATTTTCTGATTGGCTAAAATTGTGTAGCCCTTTCCTTTTTTTGATTGGCTGATAAAGCGACAGGCTGCGAGAGCAGGGGAGACGCGCGCGCTTGCGTTCCATTATGAGAGTGAAGCGGCTAGAGACAATTTGGGCGCTGCGGCATATTAAATATATGATAAATAGTTTTTCTGCGTGAGAAATACAATGTGTGGCGGGAGTGCGTGACAAAAGACCGAAATGAGTGACTGTCACGCTCAATGCGTGACGCTTGAGAGCCCTGCTATTTACTAGGGCTGTGCAAAAGTTAATTGCGATTAATTCGCATCCAAAATAAAAGTCTGTGCTTACATAATATATTTGTGTGTGCTGTATATATTTATTTTGTATATGTAAATATGTATATAAAATAGTCATATATATTTAAGAATTATTTGCACTTAAATTCTATGTGTATATATATATATATATATATATATATATATATATATATTAGGGCTGTCAAATGATTAATCGTGATTAATCACATCCAAAATAAAAGTTGTTGTTTATATAATAAATGTGGGTGTAAATATATATAAATAAAAATACACACACATGTATGTATATTTAAGAAAAAAATATTATTTGTATATAAAATATTTATATTTATATATAATATAAATTATATATAAATCTGTATACAGTATATACATGAACATATTTCTTAAATATATACAAGCATGTGTGTGTATTTATATAAATTAAATTATTATACACAGTACACCCACATTTATTATATAAACAAAAACTTTTATTTTGAAAGCGATTAATCACGATTAATCATTTGACAGCCCTAATATATATATCATATAAATATTTTATATATGAATAACACATTTTCATAAATATATACATGCATGTGTGTGTGTATTTATATATACAAAATAATTATATACAGCACACACAAATATATTATGTAAACACAGACTTTTATTTTGGATGTGAATAATCGCAATTAATTTTTGCACAGCCCTATTATCAGCAAAAGTTTTTTCAAAAGTGAACTGAGTCTTTAAGTAAGGTAGTTAACTAATGAACCTTATTGTAAAGTGTTACCATTTTGTCTTAGTTGTAATTTTAATCAGAATCTTGAAAAGAAAAAATGATCACAGTTTCCCAAAAAATAGTAGACAGCACATCTGTTTTCAACATTGATAATAGGAAATGTTTCTTGAGCAGCAAATCATATTAGAATGATTTCTAAAGGATCATGCGACACTGAAAATCGGAGTAATGATGCTGAAAATACAGCTTTGCCAACAAATGAAAATATATTATAATAGAAAAAGGTCATATTTCACAATATTACTGTTTTACTGTATTTTTATCAAATGAATGCATCATTGGTGAGCACAGGACACTTTTCAAAAACACACAAAAAAACATTTAGTTTACCTGTCTGTATGTGTCTCTGTGGTTATCATCTGTTCTGGAGTGATAATACTGTCTCGATGAAGCCAAAATACTCCTCCCTCTTCCTCTGGAGAACCAGATCCCTGCGTTCCCTGTTGGCAGGAAGATAGCCCTGGGAGAATCACAAGGAGAGAGGAAATGTTAATTTAATAGTATTGAGAAAACAACTGCTGTATACATACTTTCTCCATGTCTTCCAAGTGTATTTTGCCTTATATCAAAACACAACCTATAAATAATGCAAACTAAATATATTAAAAAAGCAACATGTAACTTCAGTTCAATACAGCAGTCCCATGTGGAAAAAAAAGTTAGATTGAAAAAAGCTTTTCATCTTTTTTAAATCTACATATTGGATCATTTTAATGAGATGAGCTTCATTGTGCTGAAGTCAAATGATTAATAAACGCTTTTCAGAATATATCTCCCTAATTTGATGCTAATGGATTTTTTGGTGTTGCTCATATAAATGGCACTTTTCAAAAACCTTCTAACAAGAGAAGCAAATCAAGCAAGTTACATTTCATTTTCAGATGCTTTCTTACCAAAGTGCCTTACTAAACAAATTGCATGAACCACATTATCTAGGCGGTTGCTAGGTCAAAATGCAAAGTCAAAATACACAAAACAATATTTTTAAACGCTTTTGAAAGAAGGCTCTTATGATTGCCAAAGTTGCATTTATTTTATCAAAAACACAGTATAAACATTATTAAATGTAAAATATATTACAAAAATTTAATTTCTATTTGAACGTTTTGAAATTCAAATTATTCCTGTGATGCAAAACTGTAAAGTATCAGCATCATTACTCCAGTCTTTAGTGTCAAATTATCCTTCACAAATCATTTGAATATGATGATTTGGTGCTCAATAATGATCATCATCAATGCTGTGAACAGGTGTGCTGCTTAATATTTTGTGGAAACTGTAATAAAAAAATCATGATTCTATGAATTTAATATTCAAAAGAACAGCATTTATTTAAAATCTTAAAATAATGGTCACTTTTGATCAATTGAATGCATCCTTGCTGAATAAAAGTATTAATTTATTTAAAATAAAATAAAAACTAACTGCAAACTTTTGACCTTTTGATGACTCAGTTCCCTCCTTTATTGTAAGTATATGGGGTTTTTTTATGTTTTTTTGTGGAAACTGATTTCTTTTTCCATTTTTCTCTGAATTTAAGATTCAAAAGAACAGCATTTATTTTAAATCACAAAATAATGGTCACTTTTGATCGATTAATGCACCCTTGCTGAATAAAAGTAAAAAAAAAAACTAACCCCAAACTTTTGACCTTTTGATGACTCCCTTCTATGCAAGTCTGTGGGTTTTTTATGCGCTCATCCCATTATATTTTCTGTAGGGGCAAAACGTTGCCTGTTATACTGTCCAAAGAGTACAATTTGTAATTAACATTGCATATAGTAATTGCTTCATTTCTTCAATTTTAATATTGTGGGTCCTTAAAGTATGACCAATAATAACAATGATGCTTGCCTTAGCAAACACTAAACTAAAACAACTAAAAAGCACATTTGAGAAAAGAGAACGCTACAAAGACCTCAGACCTCAAAAAGTAAAAAAAAAAAAAAAATCCAGAACTCAGGAAGAAACTTCTAATCATATAGTTACTAAACTAACACACAGGCAGGATGCAATTTTGCTAGAATACACTTGGTAGCTACAGACGAGTCCCTAAAGAGCAGACAACAAGTGCAGGCTATTTGTAGAGCAGAAGTGGAGGCGTGGAACTGTCAGTTAGATCGTTTGTCAGGACTCTCCATCATGTTTCTGAAAATGATGTTTTTAAAGTGTCTTCCCCTCCCATTGTTTCTCAACTCTTGTTTTAATGAGCACACACAGAGTTGCCGAGCGCTTGAACACAAATGATAACGTGCATTCAGAATCTCACTCTCAATTCAGCTCACGCCTGTAGCTTCAGGCGAATAATAAGTGCACAAACTCAGCTCGTTTGGATTCGCCCCATCATTGGCCCTTCAAAACTGTAGTAACAGCTATTCAAATTCCTTGGTAAAAATCAAATTCATCTTAAATAAGCTTTTCAAAGCGATTCTGACATCATAAACATGAAATGGGCCTAGAAAAATAAAACGCAAACGTTGCGCTTTATAATCACAATTTGAATATGAAAAGCGGAGACTAAACACTTCAATTTGGCACCCTACCATCCATTCAGCACGCATTCACCTCTGCATCTTTGTACATATGGAATTATTTAGTCTAATCCCCCAGAAAACATTGCATGAAGCGGCAAAAGCTTGGAGGAGCTGGGCCGGGGTGGGGATTTGCTTGAACAGCTTAGCCCTGAGGTACGTGTTATTGACGGTGTAAGTTTGCACCAGAAACGCAAATGAGGGTTGTAAAACATCTGCGCACATAACACAGAAGCCCACTCTGCCCCTCCTATGATGACAGTCACATTTCTGCTGACATTAAGTGCTCAGCAAGGCCAATATTGCTAAAACAAATCAATAACACATTAAACTGAAAGTGGCACAGATGTTTTATACCCTTGGAAAAGCGTAAAAATGATTGTGCATCCTATGCACAACTTTACTGCAAAGTTTGTGACTGCTGGCTTACAGTAGATAAAAAAATGCACAATTAAAAAAAACAGCAATTTATCATTTGCTGAATATTCATTGAATTGAATATGCATTTGGCTGCATTTCAGATAAGTAACGTTTCAAACATGTTTGGCAAATGATTTTCCCTAGGACAGGGTTTCTGCAGGTTTCACAAAGTCAAATTTAAGACTTTTTAAGACCTTTTTAAGACCATTATGAATGAAATTTAAGACCTATATCACGAAAAAAAAACGTACAAAGGAAACACGCAACAAGTCTCAAAATTATTCGCAAAGTAATTTAATTTATTCAAACTGAACATTCAGCGAAAATCAGTACAAACGGTCCCATGATTTTGGAAATTTGTTCTGTTTCTGTTTTTATAAAATCCCTTATTCCAAGCGTAGGCCGTAATGTAGGCCGTTTTATCTTTCCCGCACCTGAAGGAAACATCGTTTGAAACAATGTAGGACTGGTGTCTTGTCACCGTGTGGAGAACCCAGAGCACCTCCGCTATTAGTGTTGGCTCTGATCAAAAAGCAAAATCCAAATCAGCAAAATCTGATCCTAAATTCAGATATTTCAAGCCAAGTATCGCTAAACTTTCACGTCCCCATAGCTGAATAAAATCTGTTTTATGTCTGTCTGTGCTCTGAGATAACCGCCAATAACATAAAACCTCAAAACTGATTGGCTGTTGCATGCTGTGTCTATTTTGTAGTCGTAATACAGCAAATTAAGAACTACAAATATGTAACATAAAAAAAAATTAAAAAAAAAAAACATTCCAAAGCGCTGCGGGAGCATTTCAATGAGATTTACATGGACATGGGAAAATTAAGACCCGTTTAAAAAGATTTAAGACCTAGGACAAAATACTTCAGCAAATTTAAGAATTTTTAAGGCCTTAAATTGTGATTTAGAAATTTTGGACTTTTTAAGACCCGGCAGAAACCCTGCTAGGAAGAAAACAGATGCAGCCAGATATATTATTAATAATTCAAAAAATATTTCAAGGCATCAGAGTCGTGGCCTAGTGGTTAGGACATGTGTTCGTGGTGATTATGTGAGCAAAATGAATTCAAGGATGGCTCACAACATATTTCAGTCCAATTCATCCCTCTTTTCCACACTTTTCTTGTCCTCTCACCTCTGATTTTGTTTTGTTTTTTAATAAGAATCGTGCAATGGAAAGGAGAAAGTACTAATAAATACTTACCGATAAAAGTCTCCAGGTGACTGGCCGGACCTCACGAGGGATTCCCGACCAGCTATGTTTCCGTGAACTCCTCTGTATGAACAAAAAGTGTAAAGTTAATCCAAAATGACAAATACTTCAATAGCACAATGAAACTGCTGAGTTGTTTTGTAGGTAAAGGACTACTGCTAATAATCAAGCTGATGACACAATCATACTGCTGTTTGGATCTTAAAGTACAATGTAAAAAGAGACCTGCAGGAGGAGGAGGGGGAGGGGGCTGGAATCAGATTAAGAGGACCAAACAATTGAACAGCCTTAATCAACCACTAAAAGCGTGCATCAAGAATATGATCATATTCTGTGATAGAAAATCATGCTTGACATCCTCTAAATCTGCCTTCACAGGTCCGGTGACACTTAACTTTACAGTTCTATCAACATAATCAATAAACAATTATTTTTAATTAGCAAACACATTCAGTTTTCACAGCCATGCCACCTTGATCTATGGCAACTCCAATAAGACTTAACTGCACATTGACTTAAAAAAAATGGCTGGGAAGTTCACAGGATCACAGGTGATCATCAAGCATTGGCCTGGGATGTTGGCATGACGTTTGAATAGCACATTCAAATCAAGTCAAGTCACCTTTATTTACACTACCGGTCAAAAGTTTAAGATTCGGTAAGATTTTTTATGTTTTTAAAAGAAGTCTCTTCTGCTCACCAAGAAAAAAAAACACAAAAAACACAGTAATATTGTGAAATATTATGAAAATTTAAAATGACTTTTTTATGTCAATATATATTAAAATGTAATTTATTCCTCTGGAAAAAGCTGAATTTTCAGCATCATTACTCCAGTCTTCAGTGTCACATGATCCTTCACAAATCACTCTAATATGAAGATTTTATGCTCCAAAAACATGTATGATTATTATCCATGTTGAAAACAGTTTTTTACATTTTTATTTCAGGATTCTTTGATGAATAGAAAGTTCAAAAGAACAGCTTTTATCTGAAATGGAAAGCTTTTGTTACATTAAACACTACCCTTTAAAAAGTTTGGGGTCAGTAAGAAAATGTCAGAAGACATTTATAATGTTAGAAAAGATTCTAATTAAATAAATGCTGGTCTTTGTAAAAAACTGTTTTCAACATGGATAATAATCATACATTTGGAGCATAAAATCATCATATTAGAGTGATTTGTGAAGGATCATGTGACACTGAAGACTGGAGTAATGATGCTGAAAATTCAGCTTTTTTTCAGAGGAATAAATTACATTTTAATATATACTAACATAAAAACGTCATTTTAAATTGTCATAATATTTCACAATATTACTGTGTTTTTTTGTGTATTGTTAATCAAAAAATTGCAGCCTTGGTGAGCAGAAGAGACTTTTTAAAAACATAAAAAATCTTACCGATCTTAAACTTTTGACCAGTAGTGTCAGTGTCAGTTGCGTAGCCGTCTATGGAGGGACAGAAAACTCAAGATTTAATAAAAAAAGATCTTCATTTGTGTTCTGAAGACGAACAAAAGGCTTATGGGTTTGGGACGTTAAATAATTAATGAAAGAATTACAATTTTTAGGTAAACTAACCCTTTAACATTAGTGTTCAGAGAACATATCCGGAAATAATTTGATCACATCGGCTGTTTCTTGTCAAAGTAAAAATCTCAAATTATAATAGATTTAGAAGACATTATTAGCCAGTGGATAAATAAAATAAACATAATTATTAAACAAGCATTTTAAAATATTAAATTAGGTTTAAATCAATTTTGCTTCTCGAGTGAATTGCGTTGTTTGAAGGATTGCGCCAGTGTACTTCCTGTTGCTTCTCTTTTATGTCTATGAAGAAAAATGTATTTCAGTGTCGATTCATGGACAGGTTTCATCCATTCAGGCGCTCCTGACCAACTAACAAAATAATCTAGACGGTAAATAAAACCAGTTTATAATCAAGATCACAAAAATTCCTCAGACGTTTGCAAAACTTGCTATTAGGGGTGTAACGATACACAAAACTGACGATTCGGTTTTCCCACGGTTTTAATGTCTCGGTTCGGTTCTGATTCGGTTTAGAAAGCTAAAATGGCTTTTATTTATTTATTTATTTATTTTTAAAGTGGTTTAATGAAAGAAAATGGTCGTTGTCTTCAATTTAATTCAATTACAATTAAACATTTCACAAGGATTAAAAAAAAAAATCTGCTAATGCTGTGAACTATATAGGGAGCCGCACATTACTATAATATTAAAGGTTGTAGCCTAGACTTTTAAAGTAAATTCAGATGCTATTAATTTTTTAGATATAATAATCAGAACACAACACATTGTATGAAAACATGTAAACTGAACATAAGGCAGTTTTTACATTAACTTGTGTTTTTACTCTTATAATTTACACAGTTGTCATTTTCATGAAAGATATTTTAAACATACATGCATTAAATAATCAAGATATCATTAAGAGGTTAAGTAAAATATAATATACAGGCTAGTACATTACACAGGCTAGTACATTATACAGGCTAGTATATATATAATATACAGTGTTCGGTACGTCTATGACCGTATTCTGCGATTTCGAACCGTGAGTTCAGTATCGCGGTTTTTCGGTTCGGTTCGAAAATCGTTACACCCCTACTTGCTATGCTACATCTATGATGTGGTTTCGAGGGTATTCTGTATGGTTGCTAGATTGCTTCTTACCGGCACCAAGCCGAAAAAAGCCCCAAGGCTCTACAATAAATTCCAATCATTTACACAAACAAACATCTCCTTAACATGTCACACAAAGTATCAATAAACAATTCAGGACAAGTCACATGCTAAAGTGTGACTGGTATATCCTTGCCTTTGCAAGCAGCACTATCAAAGAAAGAAAAATGGTTTTGTACTTTCAGATTCGTACAATAGAGCGCAAAGATAATTGTAGTCATGAAAACCAGATGAATCATAGTGAATCCAAGCCATTCTCTCCGTCTGCTCCTTTTTTTATTGAATGGAGCTTTTCAACTCAACTATTCTCAATTACTTATTTTGTCATTGTTTTAAAGAAAACATTTCATTGCAGGTGGATGCCATTACACCAAATGCCATCAATCTGTCCAGGTGCTGAAGCCTACGCTTCTTTTTGAGGATTGTTTTTGTGAACTCCCACCAAGCCCTCCGGGTCATCGTGATCAACGAATGTAAAACTTCTTTTCACAACGTCTACGAAAACTTAAAAGACTTGAACCTAAACATCTGGTGCGTCGCTCCTGGGTCGTTTTTGAGTTAGAACAAACATGAAACCGATGTTCAAGCGCTCCTAAAATACTAATGGAATTGGACACCTGCCAACCGTCATATGACAGCAGAATGATGAAAGATCTCGGAAGCCATTATGAACCCAGAATGCTGTGCAGGGAACCCCTCAAACTATATCACAAGCACATTTTTCATAAGGCGCGCATAAGCATAATTTTTCCCTCCAATGACTGATGGTTCTCATTCCCCCGTGATTTCAGCCTGTCGCTCAGAAAGCTCAGAGCCTGCGGAGGCTGAAACTATAAAACAAAGGAGAGTGACTCTCTTTGATAGCATCATTATAGTATCAGCAGCACAACGAGTGAAGGCACATGCAAAACTTGTTTTTGTTCCGCCAGCTCGCAGGTGCACTCGAAGAGACGATTGGTTGGAGAACGTGGGGGGAACAGAAGGGCCTCTCTGCATGAACTCAGGAAGAGTAGGATAACATCATGGACGGGTTTCATCCATTCTGCCATCCCACACTGTCTCTGGCAAAGAGATTCAGCTAGAGGCTGAAACCCAGGCAGGAGAACAAGGTGCGAACACACGTAAGGATTTTGTGGCTTTCTGTTTTGAGATGGTCCTGATGGACGGACATTAAAATCTTATATTAAATTCAGTTAACAAGCAACTCACAAGTGACCCGGGTTTTTTTTATCCTACTGAAAACAGTCCCTAATCTCTCTCTTTTTTGTTTACTTTTAATGCAAGCAACATTCACTAATTGTTTGTTTTAAAGCTTACCCAGGTCTGTGTTGGGGCTGGCAAGTAGCTGCTTAAATTTATCCAATCGAGTCTTCTCTCTCACTGTCATGGGAGGAGCTCCTGAGGCATTTTGGTCTGAAATGCGGGCAACTAATGGAATGATGGGACGCACAGGAAGCGACTGCTGTTTCTGCAGGGTATTGCGAGCTAAACAGGAGAGAAAGATACAAATATTAAGCATGGTAAAAGTCATAAAATGTGTGTGTATGTGTGCATGTATGTATATTCTTCAGACAAATATTTGAAGAAAATGACCATTGTTTGACAAATAAATAAATGACAGATAGTAACATGTATTACCAAAATGTTATCATGTATGGTACACTTCATAAAAGGGAATTTATACTGTTGATACTAATCAGTGAGTCCACGAATGGCTTACATGCAGAGTATTCTCAGCTTATATGGACCGCACGCCCCATGTGTATGTTTTTATATACAGTATATGTATATGTGTATGTATATGTGAAGAGTTCAGATGCAAAAGCCTCTAAGTGCCATTTGAAATTTTCTTCTAAAATGAAAATTTTTATCAAGCTTGTATATTTAAATTCAGTAATTTCACTTAAATGGCAATGAAGATTACCTATTAATTGTCATTTAAGTGAAATTACTGAACTTAAATATACAAGCTTGATAAAAATGGTCATTTTAGAAGATAAATTTCAAATGGCACTTAGAGGCTTTTGCATCTGAACTCTTGTTAACAAGGTTCTTTTTTTAAGTTAAATTTGACTAAAAAAAACCCTGTAAATACGGACTAAATCAAAGACATGTTGAAATGTGTGTGTGTTTGTGTATATATATATGTATAAATATGTATGTAAAATATGTAAATATATATATATATATATATATATATATATATATATATATACACACACACACACACTTCAACATGTCTTTAATTTTAGTCAGTTTTACAGGTTTTTTTTAGTCAAATTTAACTTAAAAAAAAAAAAACCTTGTTAACAAGATTGACTTGAATCATAAGCAAAACAAATTTAACTGCCACAATTAGTGCAAAAAAACAAGTAGGGCTATTTTTCAATTATGATGAGGTTAATAAACTTAAGCTAGCTTCTTTAAGGTAAGGCATGGCTAAAATATTACCCGTTTTTCCAACCTGTATCGAGTTTAGCCCTCAAACTGTTTAATTGAAAGTCTGTGACTGGACAGTCAAAAAGTCATTTACACAGCCGTACCAGCAGTATAACAAACACCAATTAGGTAATGATGACTTTTCAAAATACAGGCAGGAAAAAAACTAATTTGATGCACCTTATGATTTTACATGCATCTTCTTACAATACTGTGGCGAAAAACAACCTAGTACCTGCAGTTACATTCAACTGGGCGTCACTACAGGACTTCACCACCCTGCCATTGGCTGGACCACTTTCAACATCCAGACCATCTTGATCATGGTTTGTGCTGATTGGTTCCTGCCTGTCTGGTAGGCGGGGCAATGGCTCTGTGTCCTCCGGGCTTTGAAGAGTTTGAGTCGGGGCGTCTGAGGTGTAGATCGTGATTGGACAGGGGAAGGCGAGGACTGTTTGAGACTGAACATACAGTCATCCTCTTCATCATCAAGGTCCCATGCATCATTGGTGCTCCGGGCAAATTCGTGAAAGTTGCAGGTTTTTTGGATTTGGTGTTCACACTGCTGGCCTTCGGAGTGTCTTTTAATCTATAGCAAAACAAAGAATAGCTTTTTAAAGCATCTATATTGCACACACTCTATAATATATAAATAGGTCACGGTAAGAAAAGAAAATGCATGACAAACGAACAAAAAAAAATCAAAAATTAAATGTTGCAAAAGGTCCATGCAAATTTTGCATCTCAATAAACATTTTTAGTATGGATTCGGGCCACAACTGAAATGCAAAAAAACATGAATGAGGAGCGTAAAGGAACAAATAACTGAAAAAGATATGGCTGATTTGCACGCAGCAGACAGTCGCCAGCTAGCAGCACTTACGGACGGTGTCTCCGCGGTGTCCAGAGGAGGGTGTTGTGCTCCATATACTGGCTGTAAGCTGAGAGAAACAAAAGCTGACATTTGCTATAAAGAGTCAGAAAAGGGGCAGGGAGATCCTGAAATACTTTTTAGCCTTATGATAATATCTGATATAGCCTATACTACATCTTGAAACGTATGCATTTACAATCTCATGTTGTTCCAAAACCATATGAAATTCTTTCTTCCATGGAATGAAAAAAGCAAACTTCTGAGGAATATCCTGGCCAGACCACTATTCTACACATTGAAAGTAAAGCTTGACCGATAAAGGATTTTGAAGGCCGATACCGATACAAAATATTTTGGGGTTTTAAAATCCGATATATCGGCCGATATTTTTTTTTTTTTTTCGGAAACGCGCAACAAAACATTAACAGATTTCCCTTACATAGTTATTTGTACACTTGGCGTTGTTGGATTTCACACACGTGTAAAAGAAAAGCTAACTTTTATGCACACTATGCGTTTAATACTTTCTCTCATGTCTAAATGTTCACTCCTCGCAAGTCTAACTTACATTTTACAATGCAGGGACTGTAACTACAGATTTGCTAGTTATAAATACAGTAATCATTACTTTATTTAGGCAGAAAAAGTTCATTGTAGTTTCCAAGCTCATTAATGTTAACGTTAGCAGTCTTCCACTGATGATAGTGGCATAAGCTAGCTTTGTGGTTAGCTAGTCTATGATGTGCCATAATTTAGCAATAGATAACGTCATTCTGCAAATTGTAAAACATACATTTTCAATATACCAGGCCAAGGAGAGATGATTAAAGCGTGTTTCGTCCATTTTTATTTTATTTTTGAAATATTCATTTATCGGCCATTATAACTGCCGAGACCGACAATTTGGAAAATGCCTAATATCATCTGGCTCTAAATTAAAAGAGAATGACTGGGAATGTCAAGCTCCAAACACCATACAAGAACAATACAAGTTTAAATCAGAGATGCTACTTAAACATGTCTTGACGCCCTCTTCAGAGTCACAAGATAAGGAAGGATATGAACCTAGGTCAATGGCATGGCTATGTTCAGAACGAAATACTAGCTTACTGCATATCACACAATATAAACTGAATACATATTAATTTTTTTTTTGTTACTTAATGTTACTATTTTCAGAACCTTGATGTCATTTTTCACAATTCTAAGACATAAAACTCACAATGATCAAAATGCACATTTTTTCAAAACTTTAACCCATTTCTCCATTGCTTGGACACAATACACATAAAACTTCATCATTTGTTCATTCAACATAAATCACCTGTTCAATATGACAAAACTTAACATCAAAGTACTACTATTTCAAAAGGCAATTCACACATTACATTTCAAATGAGTGTCTATTCATTTCCTTACAATGATCTGACTATCAATTGATACAACTGCTCAAAATGATAAGTAACTTGTTGCAGTACTCTCACTGTAATGCATAGTTGTATGAAAAGACACAATCTTCCATGTTTCACAGTAAATCATAAAAGTTTCAAGATAACGAGAATCATTGTCACCAATTATGAACCAATTCAACTACAATACATTTATATATTAAAAAACATTTCTTCAAATTGTGACTGAATCTACACAGTAAATAACTAAAGAGTGCTACTTCTATAATTACTGAAGCTGTTGGTCAGTTCAGTACTGATACATTTAATAAGAGTGATATTTACATTTTACTCAATAAAAATTTGTATTTGGTTTTTGCATTACTGTTGTTAGTAAAAGTTCATTTTATCTGCATATAAATTCAAGCTCTAGTGCATTACTGTCAATTTTCCAATTAACAAACATTCAATACAATTAGTAACTGCACTTATTAGTGCAAAACAATAGTACTTTTATGATTAAAATCAACTTTTATGACAATTTTTCACCATCGCTACCAAATCAGGTGCTGGGCGCCACCATCTGTTGAACTGCTCTCAAATGTTAGTCTGGTATCTCTGACTCTGATTATTCAATCCATACCCTGGCACTGGTCAGAAACACAACACACAGCGAAAACCAAAATCTGGAGAAGAAAGGTACTTTAAAACAAATCCTGAGCAAGAGGATAGACCTGCTAGTCCTTGGTGACAGCAAAAATACATCTCAAATTACCAGTCAAGCACACTACTGGGCCCTCCACATTACAACAACATATAAATATGAATATCTACAATATTAGAGGCCATCATGAGTTACTGTGCAAATATTCTGCACAATAGTGATAAAAGTCCAAAGACCGCAGTGCTAAGCAGAATTTTTACGGGCAACACAGGGCCATACGTGTGGTCATATTGTTGAAAGGAAAATTAACGGTACGGTTGTTATAAGGCCCTTTTCAGTTGAAATCAACACAATACTAAATGCATTATGTGCAAATGGGACCACAGAGTAATTGGCAAAAACACAATGCAGCTGAAATATGGCTCATCAATTTTTATGAGTGAACAAAATAAAAGGTAAATTACTTCCAGATATGTAAGCAAGCTGCTTGCATTTGCATTAAATATTAGGCTGTGAAGCAAGGAGAGTGTTTGAATAAACGAGCAGCTTGCCGAAGGGCAGCGTTATTTTAAGACTTGTGGTGTTCCTTCTACAATACACACACACATAACTGTTCCAATACTATAATCTACATACAAAAGCTGAACATAGTGGAAAAAGCTATAAATGTAATTATTCAGTTCCCTTAACGGGAATTTTACTAAAAGTGAATTAAACAAGTCCATAATTCAGCTATCAACAGACAGAACCAGAAGACACATTCTGTGACAGCACTGCTGTGCCGTACCGGTAGTACCAAGTACCGGGTGGAATTCGGTGCCCGCTGATAGACGTGTCCATTTACAGAGTGTTTGTTAAAGCATTGAGCATTGCAGTCAATCAACGTTACCACAGCCCATCAGAGGTGCTAGTCAGTAATAGTCAGAATCGGTTTCACACGAACTGAAATCTTATGAGGTTGTGCTTTGTTCAACATGAGCAGCACACCACGTAAACACAATGTAAACAGGAGATTTATTTTAAAGTTAAGACAGTTTTATTACAACAGGAGATTTTTAGGAGAGTGCAAAATGCAGTGAGTTTGCTCTTTCGAAGATGGACAGCCTTAGCTTTATAACTTGCTTTCTGTTTATTACTTCACAATCTGAACACAAGTTTAGTTTTTCATGCTGTGAAGTACACTTATGACAACCATATTTAAATACATGATTGAACTGATAACTGCGACGACTGACCGTGATAACCAACGAAACAGGACAAAATTTATTTTTAAGTAAAGGTTGTTCAAAATGTATATAAGTGAGCACAGTTCCTCATTATTACTTCTTCCAAACCTGGGCTTTTGTCTTATCCTGAATCCACCTACAATAAGTGTTTATTCAGACTATCTTAGACTGAGTGGTAGGACTGGGTGATATGGACCAAAAAAAGTAATATCTCTGTATTGTTTGGCTAAATGGTCAATATATGGTACATATCTCTAAGTTCAATATTATTTACTTTTTTCTTTTTTGGATACAAAAATGCATTTTCACATCCTGTTTAATGTTGTGCAACAAACAATGATCATATTAAAGACTATGAAAACAATTATAGTGAACGTAACCATGCATGTAGGCTGTTAGTGCATGTGTACAAAAAGGAGTTCAAATCACATTACTTTCTAACAATGTAACATTACAATCTAAAAACAAAAATAATGCTTTAAAGTAAGTTAAAGTTAAATCCACTAAAAATGAAAATAAGTAAAAGAACAGACTAATTATATTTGGCTATTGCATTACCCCGTTACAATAATCATGTATTATGAAAATGTAAGAAAAAAAAAATATATATATATATATGAAAAAAATTCTAATTCTGTGTTGTGTTTTTGCTGGTAATATAATGAAGCCATAAAACACAAATTTTATAATTTATCATAAACTTTTTGTAAAAAACGTGCTGCACAATGAGCTTTACTGTAAAAATTAAAACATGGATTATTCCTTAAATTCAGTTTAGTTTAAAAAAAAACATAATTTATTTGGATTAGTGTTATTGTATTATTACATTAGGACATATCTACATTCTTGTGTACAACAGTCTTCCGTGTGTGTGTGTGATAAATGAAACTGTGCATCGGCTGCTCCATTCATTTACATGGAACAAGGCAAGCAGGATTCGTATTCAAATAGTCTTTGTGGTTAAATATTCACACATGCACACTAGTCTACATCACGATTTGATTTCAAGTGTACTGAACCACTTTCTACTTTCTAAATATACAGTATTAAGTATACAGTTTATTAATCGCTAGAGTGAGAAAAAGTTACATGCTCTAGTTGCTCTAGTACTGAAATTGGTATAAGAACCGCACACTGTTACTGGTACAAACTGCAGAAATGTTGGTACTGTAACAACCCTAGCCTTTATACAACTGTGGCTCATGTTATTTGACCGAGAAGACACCAAGGTTGTCTGGAGGCATGTAGTATCAGATTTGCATGCTCTGTCCCTTCTGTTGAATGAGATAAATGGTGAGGAAAGTGGCGCACACCTCTCATCCACTGTTACAGCAGGAACACACCCACTGTGTGTGTGTGTGTGTGTGTCCTCCTCCAACTGCTGCATATTCACCTGAACAAGCAAACTCAAACCGTCTGGATAACAACCACGCCCAAAGAAGAACAGCAGGGTCATCTTTCTGATCCATCTGTTTTTAACATCATCTACATTATGATTCTGCTCATAATACAGCATTTCTGTAATGATGAGGTCATGGAAGTAAAAGTAAAACTTTTTAGAGCTACCACTACCATATAAATAACTTCATATGCGACATATAACAATTTTGGGCTCAGTATGTTTTTTTTTGTTTTGTTTTAAGAAATTGGTACTTTTATTTACGGAAGAGGATTAGGGCCAAGCAATAAAAAAATAAAACAATCTCGAGATTCAAGTCATTATATGTCGAGATTAAACTCGTTAAATTTACAGAAAAAAGTCTATATACAATCTCAAGAATAAACTCATCAAATATCGAGAATAAAGTCGTTGTGTTTTGAGAAAAATCGTTAAATTTTGAGAAAAAAGTCGAAATACAATCTTGAGAATAAATTCATTAAATATCAAGAATAAAAGTCGTTTGTGTTTCGAGAAAAACCTTTTCGAGCTTTTTTCTTTGAAAATTTAACAAGTTTTTTTCTCAAAACACAACGACTTTATTCTTGATATTTAATGAGTTTATTCTCAAGATTGTATTTCAACTTTTTTCTCAAAAATTTAACGAGTTTTTTCTCGAAACATAACGACTTCATTTCTAAATATTTAATGAGTTTATTCTCAAGATTGAATTTCAGCTTTTTCTCAAAATTTAACGAGTTTTTTTTCTCTAAACATAAACAACTTTATTCTCAATATTTTAATTAAGTTTATTCTTAAGATTGTATTTCGACGTTTTTCTTGAAATTTAACAAGGTTTTTATCGAAACACAACGACTTTATTCTCTGATATTTAATGAGTTTATTCTTAAGATTGTATTTCAACGTTTTTCTTGAAATTTAACAAGTTTTTTTTTCTAAACACAATGACTTTTATTCTCGATATTTAATGAATTTATTCTTAAGATTGTATTTCAACGTTTTTCTCTAAATTTAACAAGTTTTTTTCTCAAAACACAATGACTTTTATTCTTTATATTTAATGAGTTTATTCTCAAGATTGTATTTCAACGTTTTTTCGAAATTTAACAAGTTTTTTCTTGAAAATACAACGACTTCATTTTCGATATTTAATGAGTTTATTCTCAAGATTGTATTTCAAAGTTTTTCTCGAAATTTAACAAGTTTTTCTTGAAACACAATGACTTTTATTCTCTAATATTTAATGAATTAATTCTTAAGATTGTATTTCGACTTTTTTCTCTAAATTTAACAAGTTTTTTCTCAAAACACAACGACTTTATCCTCGATATTTAATGAGAAGCTGTTTCACTCAGAAATAAGTCACTTACAACAGGGAAGAAAACATTATCGCAACTTCCCTTTCATGGGGACTTTTAAAAAGAGTCTTAAAAAAGTCCTAAAAAAGACTTACTATGTGCGCAGGAATCTGGAAGAACAAGATCTAGGACTAAAAGTCAATGTCAAGTTATCAACCTAATCAAAACCATCTGACAATAACGTCCAGATACCAACATATTACTGAGAACATAGCAATTGATAAGAATATTTCAATGAACAACTCATGTGGTCTTAACCCTAAAACAAACGTGTACCGCGGGATGTATTTTGTTTCTAGTCTCTTGTAGGAGGCAGTAAAAAGAATTTCTCATCCAGTACTGTTGTCAATATCATAGTTGAGTCTGTTTGGAGTATGTGGGTCACATGACTTGATTCAAATTTTCTATCCTCATTTGGTCAGTTTGACCTAAAGCCATCATGTCCATCCATCCAGAGTGCTGGACATTCTGACTTTGTATAAAGTAGGCTTATATTAATCATACCTTTTTTTCTGAAAAAATAAAAATAAAATACAATATTGTAGGATTAATATAACAGACCTGGGAGATACAACTCATAAAATACAAACTATATCAAATATTTAAAAATTCCTTTGGATATGTTTTACCTAAATCCAGATGATATTAAAAATTACATGAATTTTTTTTTTTTTTTTGATGATGATGATGATCAATCCTGTTTTAGGGTTAAAGAGAAATAAACATATCTGAATATAAAGACTGAAATTAGGCTATTGGACAAAAACAGACTTTAACATGGCTAGAAATAAATATACTCCCATAATGGCAAAGAAATGCCCCAGAAAATCAATTCCATCAGTAAATATGTCCGTGACTGCAGTAGGCTACAGTAGCAGCAGTGAATCCTCTGCATGAGAATTACTTTTTAAGTTCCTCTTTTGCAAGATTATGTAATAGCCCAATATAAAATCTGATCTACAGAAAACTGTCCAGTCATCAAACGCTCACATTCACAGAGTCAGATGAACTGATTCTGTCTGTGACCACTAAAATCCAAACAACCTGCAACGAAGCACACTCTAGCAAACTGTCCAGAGTCAGACTAAACAAAAGCCCCAGCAAAGACAAAGAGCCAAACCTGCATGCCAGCTTTAAGAGCTTTTAATTAAATAGTGTTTAAAAAACAACCAAAACTTGGCAGGAAGTTGTGTTTCCCTTACATAAATTACAATTGCAACCATTGTATTGGCTAGTACATTGACAGCATTGTACATTCAGTAATTATTATTATTATTAACATCATGACAAAATTATTTGGACATCATATAGTGTCAGCTTTTTGATTTTGATGACAATGGAGACTAAACCAAAGTTACCATAGTTTTGAAGTTCTAATAACAATAAGATAGTTTGGTGGCAAATATGTTTACCATGGTGAACTTTTGTTATGGTTGACATTAACTTCGCTAACATGAATGGTTTTATAACACGTCCAAATAATCTATAATAATCTAAATAAAGTAATTTCGATATCTACAACATCTTTGACGACCAAAAACGTAACCTACGTCTAGGATGCCAAGCATGCTGTCAAAACAGACAAGCTCACTAGGAAGTCCAGGAAGCAAAACAGCTGGTCAAGAGCCGATGTTTTAATATAAAATGACGTCTAACAATAAAATAACACACTTTAGAGCTACTTTATAAAAAGAAATAAATTATCAAATTCACCTCCCGGGAACCTTTCGGGTTTCTCCTCCAGAAATGAATCCTGTTGTCGGTGGCCATGGCGAGAGACGCCCAATTTCACTCAAAAAACAGCCATGGAACCGAACACCACCGCGTCAACTGACATGTCCAGATATCCAAAGGCTAAAACGATATGATTAGTTGTATTGCCGCGTGTGACTGACTTTGTTTTGATCAGTTATCGCGAGTATTTTGCCAACACAGAATGTGCCGTACAGCGGTTCTGGGATGGACGTCGCCATCTTGGAGGTGCGTGAGGTCGTGCTGTGATTGGCTGATGTGAAGGACAGGTGCAGAGGAGCAGACCAATGGGTTCAAGTTCTATGAGATGGAGACGCGTATTTTAGTTAAATATTTTGATCTATACAACGCCTATATTTCTCAAACGTTTGCTGTAATGATGTTTGTAAAATGTGCACGCCTTATAATGTACAGAACAATACACTATTATAGAACATAAAGTGAAAATACAGGGGAAAAGAAGGGTCCTGTGGCTGCTGCATTCCAAAGGTTCCATAATCTCCTGCTACCAAAGTTCCAGAACTTTGTATCCTGCTGATGATTATCCTTATAGATTCTCATTGGATCCTATTTGAGTGTTTGTTGAAGAAATCGCCATCATTTAAAATCAGTAAAACAAATACTGTCATGATCTATGCATAATTCACTATGAATATAATTGTAATTAATAACATAATAAAATAAATGTGATTATTTAACTATGTGATTAATAATAAGTTAACCATTATGCATTACAAAGTACTGATGAAAATGTAATTTCGCAGTTCCCCAGTCTGCACACTAGGTGGCAGCAGTGACATATAATCCAGGTGTCTTTGCTGAGGTCTGACCTGACTGAAAAATACTTTCATCCTATAATTGCTATTATATTCATCTGTTAATAAATTATTATTAGCAGAACTTCTTCTGCTTTTTCAATCATCATGTTTTTTCTTTATGCTTTATGGTATAAGCCTATGTACAAATCCTAATTTTTATAATAACGCATTATTTTTCCCCTTCTTATTATTTTTATTATGTTGAATTATTATGGTTTATCACTCTGTTAAACCAAAAAATTGCATGCATTTACTAGATAAGGTGATTGTTAATACAGTAAAAGTACTTTTTTGTGTGTGTGTGGTAACAATTTACAATAAGGTCACATTATTTAATGCATTAACTAACATTAACAATGAGATAACAATTTGTAACAGTATTTATTAATCTTTGTTAAAGTTATTTACTTTTAGTAAAGTACAGTTCATAATAGCTCAGATCCATCAAATAATAATAAAAGATAAAACTTGATTTTGATAACGTATTAGTACATTTTACAAATAATTTTGGAAATATTGAGTTAATACAATGAAGGAGATTGATTTAATCATCAGAAACTCAAAATATTATGTTATCTGAACCACATTAAATTATTTAAGTTGATTTGACAAAAGAAAAAATCTTGTAATTACAAATCATGAACATATTTTTTTACAGTGTACTGTACTACATTATAATAAGATTAGGAGTCACATGCAACGTTAATGTTTCTATTATTAGAATGATTAATAATAAAAAAGGTTAAAAATAACAACAGCTGCAGATGCTTGCACAAAAAAGTAAATATGCCCAGGAAAAAGCAATTATGCAAACGATCTCAGTGGAAAGTTGGAAATTATGCTTCCTGTGAACCATATTCCTAGAACCTGTGCACTTAAACAGCTTTTGCTATTGTTGTGCTACAAGGGCCCTTGAAAGAGAAGAACTTCCTCAACATCCAGAAAGTAACAGTAGCCTACTCTCATCACACTGAGTTCATTGGGGTTCATTTACAATGTCTTAAAGGGATAGTTCACTTTGAATTAAATTTTTGGTATGTTTTAGCTAAAATGTAGGTGTATCAATTTTGAAATTTTTAGGTCAAAACGTTCTTGTCTGTCAAATATGAACAGTATTTATATCATGTTTACCTCTTGTAACCACTGCCTTTGTGGGCCCGCACCCTCAGATCACTGGACGTGACTGTAGTAACAAGAGGTAAAAACGATATAAATACTGTTCGTTTTCTCACACAAACCGCTCGTTTCGTGTCTCAGGCCATCAATGTGTACTTACATTTACGAGTCATTAAATCACATTTAATTTGGACTTCTCTGTGCATGCTCTTTGAGGTGGTGACCATAGACCTCCATTATATGACTGACACAAGAACGGTTTGACCTAAAAATATCAAAATTGAAACTATTGTGGAAACAAAGACACCGACATCTTTGATGCCCTTGACTTAAGCTAAAACATACCAAAAACAAATTTCAAAGTGAACTATCCCTTTAAAGTGCTGATAAGCATTATGTTTGTGTCCATAATGGATGGGGAAATGAGTGTTAAATGCTGTGAATGTGTTCACTCCGCTCCTGTTGTTTGTGTTTGAGACCCTTCCTGGTGAAAAGTTGCCCCCTCATTAAAGTGCTTCCTTTGAGTTCATTCAGACTCGTGACACACACACACATGAAACAAACAGATGAAAGGTCACACTGCCTGCGTCCTTCAGGAAGCTATGGCATCTGTGGAATGCCGCTTTATTTTCCTGCTAATTCCCCAGTGTTTGTGTTTTTTCGTCAAGTGATCTCAAAGGCGTGTGTGTGTGTTCCTCAGGGCCACACACTCCCAGAGTCGGGTTATCAAGTGCATGCAGTCGGTTCTGTCTCATTGGTCAGCAGACTGAGACAGGAAGACTTGAAAGACAATATCCTGCTTCAGCAGCATGGACAGTATGCCACTCTTCTCCGGAGGGAAATAAGGAAAAACTCCACACAAGCACTTCAAAGCCCACCCAGAGGAGAAGGCTATTGCTCTGATGTTGCTCTTTCATAAGTCAGGAGACTTAACTGAGATAAAGACATGAAATAAGATGCAAATGAAACAATCGTGGACATAAGTGAGATTATTGAGCTGTAAATATAGTCCTATAAAGGTAAAATATACAGTCGTGAGTGGTTCATAAATTGGGTCAGACGCAATAATCCGGCCATCATATGCAATAAACTAAACTATGCCCGGATTCAGAGAAAAACAGTAAAAACTGACGTCAAATCAAAAGCTAGACATTGTTCTTAGATTCGTATTGATGTTCCGTCTGCAACGGACATTTGTTGAGAAATGTTTGACAACATTTCCACCTTTTTTTTACTTTGAGTATTTTGATGTATATGAGACTTTATCTACTTTTATAGTATTTATTAATATTTTGAATCAGCTTTTATTTTTTTAGATTTTTCAGTTTTTTATATTAAAGTTTTATCAATTTTGTTATGTTCTTTTTTTATTATTTATATCTATATAGCTTTCATTAATATTAAAGAATTTTTTTTTTACATTTTATTAAGGCTGTCAAACGCATTAATCACGATTAATCGCATCCAAAATAAAAGTTTGTGTTTACATAATATATGTGTGTGTTCTGGGATATAATTATATATATATATATATATATATATATATATATATATATATATACACACACACATATTTAAGAAAAAATATTATTTATATATGAAATATTTATATTTATATATAATATAAATTATATACAAATCTATATACAGTATATACATGAAAATATTATATACAAGCATGTGTGTGTATTTATATATATAAAATAATTATACACAGTGCACCTACATATATTATGTAAACACAAACTTTTATTTTGGAAGCGATTAATCGCGATTAATCGTTTGACAGCCCTACATTTTAAAATATATATTTGTTTGTTTATTTCAGAGTTTTAGGCACATGGCCACATGTGTGATTACTGGTATATTTTTGACATGATACTTGCTAATTTATTAAAAATTGCATTTTAATCTCAACGCAACCCTGGAAGAAACTCAAAACACCTCAGCTCAAATAGTTGGGAAAATCAAATGCTGGTTGTTTATTTGCAATAATCTTTTGCCAAAAAAAAAAAAAAAACGTATGGATGGATAAATGCATCTGTCAAATACATAAATGTTAATGTAACAACTCTTAATAACATTTGATTTAATTTATGATATTATTATTCTGGGCATTTACAGTCCATATAATAAACGCAATCTAATCTTGGTGTTTTCTTTCATCCGGTCCTTGCAATTCATTCAGAACTTAGGCACAAAGTATACGATTGAGCTAAAACAAGCCTGGAATCACTAAAAACCTCCATTGTGCTCATTTCATAAGCTCAGTGAAAGGATCTGAACTAAAGCAGATTCTTTCTCCTCAATGAGTAGGCCTGCCATGCTGTTCCACTCCAAGGCCTGACACATTGATATCGCCTTCCATAAAGAGTGTGAACACAATAGCTCCCTGCCAAGGACATGTAGTCTCTGTCTGTGCCACCCACAGACTGAAGAGAGACAGTTAGTCTCTGACTCCATCCGGCTCGAAGTGTGTGTGTGTCTCAGCTTGTTATACAAGAGCCCTGGTTGAGGCTGGCACCGGCGGCAGAAGCGAGTGGAAGTGCAGGAAGTGGGTCAAGGAAAGAGGGGAAGTAGGTCACAACGGCAGAGCACTGACTGGAAGAGTAGAGGAACTGAGGAAAAACCGAAGCACACTCCACCTCCTCTTCTGAGATGTTCTATATTTAAAGTGATCGCACATGTGTGAATGGACCTCACTCACTTGTTGCGTCCATCGGAAGCAAAAACACAACTGAGATCTCTTTAATATATACATCAGTTGTCTTTACTAAGCAGCAATGTGATTAAATGCAAAGCAAATGGACTATCACAGCATTCTCCCAAGGCATCATCTAACTGACAATTTTGACCATGCTTTCAACATCCGACGCTTTAGACACCATTTAGCGTCAGTTAGACTGATTTAGGTCTGGGGTACGGTAAGGTTTAGACCAAGCGCCCTCAAAAGTGAAGCGAAAACGTCTCGATCGCCCCCCTGTGACCGGTCCTAGTATAGCTCATAACCCCCTACTCCCCATGTTATTCAATGGGACGCGAGACCAACTAAACAATTAAATTACACTTCACATATCCTTTTTCCAAAGATAGTTTCTGTCATTTACTGTAATTTCTATCACGTTGATGAAATATCAAGTGTTCGTTTTTAAAATAAGTTTGTTTTTAGTTAGTTATGTGATGATAAAAACATGATTGACAGCTGTGATGGACAGGTTCTCTGTGCGAGGTAGTCACTGAAGCACCAGCGGACTTTATTCATAATGTTGACTATGTGGTTAGTAGTTGTATTTACAGTATTTTAACGAGGTAGTGCAATCAGCAGACATCATTGGAGAGGAACGAAGCAGACAGAGGTCACTTAATGAAAGTGCGGGCATGTGCTTGCGTTTGATTCAGCGCGAATGAGGGGCGCGGCCTTGATTTTGCGGCTTTACTTCCTGCTCACGACTGCGCATGACTGGTCCCGAAACACGCAAGTGCGCAGACTCAGGTCCCAAGATGTCAGCATCATATACTTTTTTACAGTCTATGGTTTAGCACG
Source organism: Hybognathus amarus (assembly GCA_030378365.1). Classification (NCBI taxonomy): domain Eukaryota; kingdom Metazoa; phylum Chordata; class Actinopteri; order Cypriniformes; family Leuciscidae; genus Hybognathus; species Hybognathus amarus. Next base: position 587,329 of record JAQIUQ010003288.1, read on the forward strand.
CGATCCTAGGGCGTCATCTAACTGACGCTAATGGGTGCCTAAAGCGTCAGATATTGAAGCATGGTCAAATTATTCACTAAATTATTCGTTAAAATTATTAAGCAGGAATTATTCGATTTCGGACGCAGTGTATAAGCTATCACTCTTAGAAGAAATGGTTCTATTTAGAACCAGAAATGGTTCCATCCCCTACTTCATATATGGAACTCCAAAATGGTTCTATATAGAGCTATTTTTTTTTGGTAAAAGGTTCTATTGGCCAAGTATGGAACCCCAGGGTTCTATATAGAACCCAGAGGAACCCTTTTTTTAAGAGTGTATAGAACAAACCCTATTTAAGGTTCTATCAGTAAATGTTCCTTTTAAGGTTCTATCAGTGTTGGGGAGTAGTTAACTACAAGTAGCGTAGCTACTAACTTAACTACATTTTTCAGTAGTAGCGGTGTAGCACGAGCAAAAGCTACATTGCTACATTGTCGAGCCTGTGCGAATCAGTGCGATGCAAGGATATTCTTCTTCTTGTTAGATTACAAACTAATTTTTTTTGCCATTACCGCCACCTGTTGTTTAATCACGCATCTTGTGGCTAACGGTTCACTGACATACAGAAGTGGGTTGACACACCCATATTATGATTATATAGCAAGACATGACAGCAGATCTGGAGGATGGAGAAACAGTAACGTTAAATACCCATGGCCTTATTTGTCCAAGTTCAATCAGTATTTTTGAGAAATGTTCTACATGCAATTTACGTTAGATGTAGGCTATATTTCGTTCTTGCAATGTTGTAGGCTATTTGTTGCACTTTTGACAAACAGTCAGATATTTTAGTGTTGTGTGTAATAAAACAATGCTCTTTGAAATCATAATTACATTGCCTTGTTTTAAACACTAAATATTTTACTTAAAACATTCCTCAGACACTTATTCAGTTATTTATAATTTACGTTGTTCAAAAAGAAAAAGTAGTTTCAATGTAGCTAGCTACTTTTTGATTGTAACTTGTAATGTAGCAAACTACTTTTCTAAACGGGTAGCTTGACTGTAGTTTAACTACTTTAACTTACGAGTAGCTTGTCAAAACTTACAGGGTTCTATATAGAAACTTTTCTTCTAAGAGTGTATCTTAACTCTCAGGTTTTCCCCCTCACAAAATATTAACATGGTTCAGTATGACCCTGCTGGTCAATGCACTAAATAAATCAATATGGGGTCAAAAAGGATATTTCTCTGTTGACGGGGGAAGTAGTGGTGTATCTGATGCACACACACACACACACACACACACACACACACACACACACACACACACACACACACACACACACACACACACACACACACACACATGTTGGGTTTCCACATTTAATGAGGACATTCTATATAATGATTTTGAAACCAGAATCATTATATGCAAACTGTATATCTCTCCTCTAACCCTAAAGCTTCATTTTCAAAACATAACTTTGTATGATTTATTAGCTGTTCTCATGGGGAACAAAAAAGGGTGTTTTCTGATATTTCAGCTATATTTGTGGGGCCATTATGTCCTCATTACGTTAAGAAACATACATACAGTAAAGTAGTAACTTGTGTGGTGTGTGCATGAATACATTCCAGTGTAAAAATCCCATTGTGTTGCTACAGAGCTAGACCAGAACAGTACAGTTGCCTCACACGTTACAGTCAACAGTGTTCTAAGTGTGTTGACTAAAATGATTCTCGGCAGAGCGATTTCTGTTGTAGATTATGGTGTAATATTCATCAGATGTAAGTTTGTGCAAGTGTATAAATCCTTTATGCGCAATGTGGAAACACCCCCATCACACTAAAAGTACACACTGATCTGATGGCATAATAGTGCATGGTTTAGTCATGTCTCCTCAAAGATCTGGGAAGTCTAAAGTCCTGGACTCATGTGGAAGCGGCCTGTCAGTGTTGCCAAACATCAAACTTTTTCTTTTTTTTTTTAAGGATGTGATTTTATCACGCCATTTATTACTGCATGATCACAAGCACTGCCTTTCGACACGGTTCTGTTGTTTTTATCATCGTGGGCCCTAAAAATATTATGATGTTGTGGTTAAAGAGTGACCAAGATTCAGTACCACCCATCCTCCTCGTGCAGATTCAGATATTCTTTAATGTTGTAATACGATGTGACAGGAAGTATAAATTGTGCCCCAGTGCCCTTTGCCTCATAATGCCAGTAAGGGAAGTGTGGTCTCATTATGGCCTCTGGAGAGCATCTTTGTTACAAAGGCTTCTGGGCCAGAGAGTTCATGACACCTCATCATGTGCCTCAGACCTGAGTGTTTACATAAGCACTTTGTTAACCACAAACCCGCATGGCCTTCATGGACTCTGCACAATTTGGATACTAAAAGCGACTGTATTATGCACTGTAAAACCTGATTTTTCACTGTTGTAAATAAAGTATATTGGAGTCTGTCTATCTATCTATCTATCTATCTATATATATATATATATATATATATATAAATATATATATATAAATATATATATATATATATATATATATATATATATATATATATATATATTATAGAGCCAGACCGATATCTGGCCGGCCGATATTATCGGCCGATATTAGGCATTTTCCTAAATATCGGTATCAGCAGTTATAATGGCCGATAAATGAATATTTCAAAAATAAAATTAATACAGATGAAATACGCCTCAATCATCTCTCCTTGGCCTGTTATATTGAAAATGTATGTTTTACAATTTGCAGTATGTCTACTGCAAATCTATTGCTAAATTATGGCTCATCATAGACTAGCTAACCACAAAGCTAGCTAATGCCACCATCATCAGTGGAAGACCACTAACGTTAACATTAATGAGCTTGGAAACCCCATTAAACTTTTTCTGCCTAAATAAATAATCTCTTTTTAAAATGCTTTATCATATTATTTTAGTTCAAACTCATAAATGACTACAAATAACTATGTTAGGGAAATCTGTTAATGTGTTGTTGCGCGTTTCTGAAAAAATAAAAAATAAAAATATCGGCCGATATATCGGCATATCGGATTTTAAAACTCCAAAATATTTGTATCGGTATCGGCCTTCAAAATCCTTTATCGGTCGGGCTCTAATCTATCTATCTATCTATCTATCTATCTCTATCTATCTATCTATCTATCTATATATATATATATATATATATATATATATATATATATATATACCCATCTAACTACAGTATATTTACACATCAGTACGCATGAATGTTTCACACAAAAACAAAGAGCCACATTTCCTAGAAACCTTTGTATCATGTACCCACAACAGCGTAAAACTGCCGATGTGTCACAGAGTTGCTATCGTGAAAATGGAAAGTGCAGCAATCTAATCCATTTCATATTAAAGTAATTAGTGAATGATTTGTATAAAGAAGCCACCTATGATGAAGGGAGGGAGACGTGAGACCGAGCTGAGAAAAGAGGAAGAAAGTGCAAGTGTTCACTTGTCCATAACTAACTGATCATAGGCCGAGGAATGAGGAAGTGATGCTGGGCTTTACGGGAAACCTGCTAGGAGGGGCTGATGGGAAGGCTTGGTATGTAGGAGGTACTCACGACAGATGTGTAAAGGAAACTGTTTGTGTTTGTAAACTCTAGTTGTGTGTTTTTTTTTCAGTTGCATTATGAACTCTGTTATGAAATCTCTAGAACATTTCTGAAGTGTTTGAAATTCGAACACTTTGCAATATTTGTGTCGTTGCTGGATAATAGGTGGTATTTTCATGGTTGCTCACTGGCCTATGAAAATAGTATTAAATTTTTTTTAGGTTTCCAGGGTTAAGCATTAGTGCAAGGGTGTTTGTCCTTTTATGTTTGCCATTTATCAGTGTTAAAAATGTATTATTATATCATTTTGAAAATATAGTTGTAATAATGTTGTAAGAAATAACTTCAGAGGTCAAAGTACAGAGTATGAAGAGTGTTTGAATGTGCACATTGTTATATTCCAAACTTCCTGAAAAAATATTTGATTTAATAATGTTAATAATTTAGCACTTTTTACACATGGTTCACTTCAACACATAATTGGTTTTACATTGTTTAATGTTTATGTGGAAGATCATTTAGATTAGATTCAATGTCCAAAATTATTTGATGCTCTGAAGGGGGAAACAGTTCTGAGAATTTGTCACTGGTGTTTCATTTGTAAAATAAAATAAAATAAAATAATTAAATTAAATTAATAAAAAATAAATAAATAAACACAAGTTTCCCTTTATGACTGTGAGGTATCATTCATATTGTAGCACAAATGTTGAGGAACGAGTTATGCAGGATTTCTTCTCATTTCTAACCCCAAGTATGAGAAACGACACTAATAATTGTCATAAATAGACAAAAACTTGAATACTCCCAATACTGAAATTCCCATTCATTCCAATGAATTTCTCCAGTATGCACGTATCCCACCCACCACAAATCATTCTCCAGCATGGGAACTGACTCCAGTGGAGTTCTCAAGTCACTCAAACTCCAGTGAGTAATTTCTGTTGGGGAGGAGGACACACACGGAACCGTCCTCATAACTGCACAAGCTCGTCCCGGCCCTCATATTTGTCCAAACTTGACTGCCGCCACACAGCTATTTACCAAAGGATGAATCACAAGGGGTTTGTCAACAACCGCGTGTTTGCCGTTGCAGGTCGGGATATCGATTCCTGTGCCCTCCCAGAGTAGATGGACAGGAATGTTGCCGAGGTTTGTTCTCGGCTGATGACCTTTAGCTCAAAAGAGCTGAGAGTTGAGTGAGTCACAGAGAAAGGAATGCTGGGTAGCCTAAGGAACCCACTCGCAAAGGCTTGGGAGAAAACTTTAACAGGTAGAAACAGACTCTGATGAGAAAATGAGTCCGGGTCGTTCTCAGAGGCACATTCCTATCCGAGCAGCTCCGAAGAGTCCTGGAAACACAGGAAGCAAACCCTCGCTCCCACAGTTCTTTAAACACACACACACTTACTTTTCTAGAGGCTCGTTTGCATGCTAATGTGATCTACAATATTTATCACCACAATTAAAAATACAAAAGCCTTTTAAATAGACTGCAATGGGTCTTTCCACTGTAATATAGGGAAAAAAAGTTTGCATATAGTGCCTGCCTGCCCGTGTAAACATTGTTTTAGCAATGCTATGATCTTTATGGATTCTGATTTGCTGTCATTGTTTTGTGTTTGGCTGTGAACCGATGCTGAAGCGCGTCGGTAAATGCGCCGTTAAATAGTATTGCGCCATGGAACAAGCGCACCTCGTTTATCACGCTCTTAAAGGGAATGTGATATGACACTGTAATTGTTTTATTTCCGTTACGCCCAAACCACACCTATGAATGAAGCTAGGAAAATAGCTTCCCGCTGGGAAAATAGCAACAGCGCCGGGATCCGCCCCGCTTTGCGCTTTTACACTTAAATTTGAATTTATTGTTGAGGATAACCCCTTGAGATGAAACATCTCGTTTTCGAGGGGGTCCTCAAGACGAGACAAAAGATAATACAACACATATACATTCACTCACAGCAAAACTCTACCTCATCTCATGTCACCCTACCTACCCAGACCTCCAGGCCACCAACTCCTTAATGAGAACAAATCCAAAAACAAATCAATGCATGACAACATTTAGCCCTTACATACACAAATGTCTATACATACATGCAAGAAATGCATACATTATGTATACGTACACCTACACTCATATTCGTATCGCATAATAATAATAAAAACATATATATATATATAAATAAAAAAATGCATTTCAGATTGTTAAAATAGGGCCCATAAGGTTATATGTGGTTACGAGAGTGTTGCTATGCAGTTTCAATGGTGTTCTGGGTTTCTAGGTGGTTGCTGCCTAGACCCATATAAGGTTATGTGTGGTTACCAGGGTGTTGCTATGCAGTTGCTATGCTGTTCTGAGTTTCTAGGTGGTTTCTGACTAAACCCTTATAAGGTTATGTGTGGTTACCAGGGTGTTGCTATGCAGTTTCAATGGTGTTCTGGGTTTCTAGGTGGTTGCTGCCTAGACCCATATAAGGTTATGTGTGGTTACCAGGGTGTTGCTATGCAGTTGCTATGCTGTTCTGAGTTTCTAGGTGGTTCCTGACTAAACCCTTATAAGGTTATGTGTGGTTACCAGGGTGTTGCTATGCAGTTTCTATGGTGTTTTGAGTTTCTCAGGTGGTTGCTGACTAGACCCTTATAAGGTTATGTGTGGTTACCAGGGTGTTGCTATGCAGTTTCTATGGTGTTTTGAGTTTCTAGGTGGTTGCTGACTAGACGCCTTATAAGGTTATGTGTGGTTACCAGGGTGTTGCTATGCAGTTGCTATGCTGTTCTGAGTTTCTAGGTGGTTCCTGACTAAACCCTTATAAGGTTATGTGTGGTTACCAGGGTGTTGCTATGCAGTTTCTATGGTGTTTTGAGTTTCTAGGTGGTTGCTGACTAGACCCTTATAAGGTTATGTGTGGTTACCAGGGTGTTGCTATGCAGTTGCTATGCTGTTCTGAGTTTCTAGGTGGTTTCTGACTAAACCCTTATAAGGTTATGTGTGGTTACCAGGGTGTTGCTATGCAGTTTCTATGGTGTTTTGAGTTTCTAGGTGGTTGCTGACTAGACCCTTATAAGGTTATGTGTGGTTACCAGGGTGTTGCTATGCAGTTTCTATGGTGTTTTGAGCTTCCAGGTGGTTGCTGACTAGACCCTTATAAGGTTATGTGTGGTTACCAGGGTGTTGCTATGCAGTTGCTATGCTGTTCTGAGTTTCTAGGTGGTTCCTGACTAAACCCTTATAAGGTTATGTGTGGTTACCAGGGTGTTGCTATGCAGTTTCTATGGTGTTTTGAGTTTCTAGGTGGTTGCTGACTAGACCCTTATAAGGTTATGTGTGGTTACCAGGGTGTTACTATGCAAGCAACACCCCCCCCATCGGTTTCTGAAATATGGTTCACACCCTCTATCAAACTAAATGCATGTTTTATACTGAGTTTAATAAGTTGTTGTTGTTTTTTTCAAATACCCTAAAAATAACTAAATGCATAGGCTACTCGCCTTGGCAAGAGCTACTAATTATATAGTTTTGTGCAGACAATTGTGCATGATAATTGTTCAGTTGAATATGGGATTATGAATCCAGCTGCACACGTGAGTAAACACACACACCCACACACATGTGTGTGTATGTGAAGCAAATAGAGGTTTATCAGATGGAGGGCACAATGACCTTGCCCAAATCATTGTGCCCGTGTGTAGCAGAAACTCTGACTCAATGGGACTAATCATCCAGGTGTAACCTGTGTGAGCCAAACACAGACACACCTGCAGGTGCGGGAGAGATCTGAAACCGTCTGGGCCATTTATGAACATGAACACATGCAACAACACGGCCGCCTTATTAATATTCTCACTTCTCATTTCCTCTCGGCCGAGTGTTTTGGTGTTGTTCGAACTGTGTGCATGTGTGTGTGGGAAGATTACTTAACAGATCCGGTTCTTTGAGAGGGAGGAGAGCTTGTGCTTTGAGCCAGCTGGGTTTCTCTTTCCATTTCCCAGCAGTGTGAAAGAGCGCAATGAGAAAGAGAGGGAGTGAACAGAATAGCAACTAGAACTCTTAACCCGAGCAAAGGAAAGTTCAGGGTCAGATGAGATAATGTGTTTGATTATTACGATAATGCATGCTTCCATTCACTTAGCTTCAAGAGACTGGAAAATGCTGACTGATATTTTGTTGGAAGAAATTGTAAACATTTTATTTAAACACATTTGCATTTCCCACACACTTCAAGAAGTGCTGTTTACCTTAAATTGTTATTTATTCCTGATCTGACTCTAAAAATGATTTCTGTTAGTGCAGCTTATTTACGATAATATGAATTTCTTAGTGCATATTTATAGTGTGGCTAAAGTGATGTATGGAGGAGATATTTGTTTTTAACTGACTACAGGTTTGAGAATAAGGAAAATATATTTTTTTTAATATTTCAAATATTAGGCAAGAACAAAACACCAAATTGAGGTATTTATCTGACAAAATTATTTTGCAACTACAGCTACAGTTTTTATTTTATGATGAAAAACAAATGCATATAACAAATAGCTCACAGGAAAAAGCATACAATGACTATCACAATCAGTTATTAATATTTATTTTATCCTCTTGTTTTTGCAGGTGTTCATAAGTTCTTTGTCTGACAGCCTGGCTAAAAATAATGACTCCACAATTTGGCATGTTTCATTGTGTTATCACTCCAAGCACAACTACACTACCGGTTAGAAAGTTTAAGATCGGTAAGATTTTTTATGTTTTTAAAAGAAGTCTCTTCTGCTCACCAAGGCTGCAATTTTTTGATAAAAAAATACACAAAAAAACACAGTAATATTGTGAAATATTATGACAATTTAAAATGACTGAAGAACAGCTTTTATCTGAAATGGAAAGCTTTTGTTACATTAAACACTACCCTTTAAAAAGTTTGGGGTCAGTAAGAATTTGCATTTTATTTTTGGGGGAAATAAATAAGAAATCAATACTTCTATTCATCAGAGGATGAGTTACATTGATCAAAAGTTACAGTAAAGACATGTATAATGTTAGAAAAGATTCTAATTAAATAAATGCTGTTCTTTGAACTTTCTATTCATCAAAGAATCCTGAAATAAAAATGTAAAAACTGTTTTCAACATGGATAATAATCATACATGTTTTTGGAGCATAAAATCATCATATTAGAGTGATTTGTGAAGGATCATGTGACACTGAAGACTGGAGTAATGATGCTGAAAATTCAGCTTTTTTTCAGAAGGAATAAATTACATTTTAATATATATTAACATAAAAAAGTCATTTTAAGTTGTCATAATATTTCACAATATTACTGTATTTTTTGTGTATTTTTTATCAAAACATTGCAGCCTTGGTGAGCAGAAAAGACTTATTTTAAAAACATAACAAATCTTACAGATCTTAAACTTTTGACCGGTATTGTATATGCAATATGCTTTAACAATATTTGTGTGAAGATGTGATTATAAGCCGGACATCACATATGGCCACTATTGTATATGTGACCTGACACATTTTTACATTAGCAAATAAAATCTCTTTATCTCAAATGTCCATCCTAGTCAGCGATTAGATTAAAGGAAGTGCTAAAGTCCCAGTAATCTTATTGTGTTTCAGAAAAAAAACCTCAATGATGAGGTTTTACTCCTAAGTTTTACCTCTTTTTTTCCTCATACTTGAATAACTGTCTAATTTGATATCCAAACAACGTCTCACGCTGCTCCGATTCAATGTCTACTATAAGAGTGAACAAAAACATTTCCAAGACCCAATTATCTGAGCTATGCTCTCTGCATTAATATTCATTTTCCACCTCTACACTCATACTGTACGTCATTTGTGTCTATTTTTAATTCTCCTTTGAAATCTTTGGAGAAACATCTGAAACATCTCAGCAATGAAAGAGCATCTTCTGAGCAGTTAAATATTCCTCCGGGTGTATTGTGGAAAGAAATTATAAAAAATATAATCGTATTTAAAAATAGAACAGATGTTGCATATAAATGCTATAAATAATCCGCCACATTTCAAATATTAAACACAATGATGGTGGCACAATATGCTTCATTGTTGATTTTTCAATAGAGGAGATTTTCAGCTTGGATTTGTATATAATCAGATATTCTATGGAGCATTTGTCCGGAAACTTGTTTGTACTGTTTTGTGGTGATTATGCAACAGCAGCAGGGATGATTCAGCAGTCAAATGTTCACTCATAGATTCCAGGCTTGCAAATTTTTCGCCAGCTATTTGACTCTCATTTTAAAACCAGTTTGCATGTGAGGCACTCGCCTCCGTCCTTTGACTGCCATTCATCAAACCAAACTGAGGAACTGAGCTTCTCCACAGCCAGTTTCACTCTCACAAGCAGGTTCCTATTAGCATCAGAAAGGGTTTTACAGTCTGATGCCATAGAAGATACAACATGAAAAAAAAAAAACTTAAGACCATGCATGCCTCGGAAATGAACTTTCTTGTCGCCTGGGCACAAAGCTATGGAGCTCATACCGTAACATGTATGTTTCTTGTGGAATGCAAAAGTTTCGTAATCAAACATTGCATGAGAGAAGGCAAAATCATTTAAATAAACATTTCCTGAACCGACTTTGAATCTGAGCATAATGCAAAGAATTGTTAGCAAAACTTCCTCTGGGAAACGCAAAGGTGTTACAAGCAAATGCAAAGTTTACGTTTCTAGTGGAGCACAGAAGTTTTGAGAGCTAACACAGAGTTTCTTGGGTGGAACGCAAAAGTTTTGTGTGTAAACGCAAACTTCACTGACAGCAATCAATGTCAGGAATCCACAAGTACCAGATGTGGGCCGCATCTGGGCCGACACTATGTTGCTCTGTGAATTTCTTGGTTGGAACGCAAAAGTTTTGTGAGCGTATGCAAACTTCCCTGACAGCAATCAATGTCAGGAATGCACAAGTACCAGATGTGGGCCGGATCTGGACCAACACTATGTTGCTGTCTGAATTTCTTGGTTGGAACGCAAAAGTTTTGTGAGCGAACGCAAACTTCATTGACAGCAATCAATGTCAGGAATCGCACAAGTACCAGATGTGGTCCTATCTGGACCAACACTATGTTGCTCTGTGAATTTCTTGGTTGGAACGCAAAAGTTTTGTGAGCGTATGCAAACTTCACTGACAGCAATCAATGTCAGGAATGCACAAGTACCAGATGTGGGCCAATCTGGACCAACACTATGTTGCTGTCTGAATTTCTTGGTTGGAACGCAAAAGTTTTGTGAGCGAACGCAAACTTCACTGACAGCAATCAATGTCAGGAATCCACAAGTCCCAGAGGTGGGCCGGTATCTGGCCGACACTATGTTGTTGTCTGAATTTCTTGGGTGGAACGCAAAAGTTTTGTGTAGCGAACGCAAACTTCATTGACAATCAATGTCAGGAATCCACAAGTACCAGATGTGGGCCGGATCTGGGCCGGCACTATGTTGCTGTCTGAATTTCTTGGTTGGAACGCAAAAGTTTTGTGAGCGTACGCAAACTTCCCTGACAGCAATCAATGTCAGGAATCCACAAGTACCAGATATGGGCCGCGATCTGGGCTCGACACTGTTGCTGTCTGAATTTCTTGGGTGGCGTGCAAAAGTTTTGAGAACAAACACAAAGTTTATCGGGGAATCGCAAAAGTTTTGTGAGCGAACACAAGCTTCCCCCACAATGTCAGGAATCTACAAGTACCAGATGTGTGGCTCGCATCTGGGCTCGACACTATGTTGATGTCTGAATTTCTTGGGTGGAGTGCAAAAGTTTTGTGAAAAAACAAGTTTATTGGGGAACGCAAAAGTTTTGTTAGAGAATCGCAAAAGCATTGAAATAATTTGTATTATAGATATTTTTTCACCATGACCATGACCTTTAGGGGCTCCATACAAAGGCCACGTTTTAAGTCAGCAATTGTTTACACACCATCATGTTGTATCAAACCTGTATGCTGTTTGTTTTTCTGTGGAACACAAAATAACTATTTTTCATGAATCTTCAAGCAGATCTTTTCAACATTTCATAGCGACACATGTCTTTCAAGCTCCAAAAAGCAAAAAAGATCAAAGATCAAAATAACACACACACACGTCTGATGCTATATCCATGCCTTCTGAATCCATAATATCCATGAAAGCAATGTGAAAAGTCAATGAAATGAAACCTGACGTTTAAGTTATCTTTTGAATTGAATCTGATCGTGGAAGTGAATAAGATTTGAGAGCTTCGGACAGAGAAGACTATACAGATAAAATACCCTCAATATAAATCACTTCATAAACCTAACGTGCTATTAAATAACCTTAATTTTAAGAGCGTATGTGTGCTAGCATTCACATATTGAAGAATATTGAACTTGGTATCCATTCATTTGGCTATTTTAGTTGTGCTCTGGTCATTTGCCAAAGCTCAAGACAGGATATGTGAATGAATCAGGCGTTGTTTCCTCTTAAATCGGCCCACGGTAGGTTTAGCTACATACCCCTGCGGATACCGAGCGAATCAGGTGCGCCTCGGGTCATATGTGCCGCATTGTAACTCATTTAGAGCTGCAGTGTAAACTCTGAGAAGGTTTTTGTGAGAGGATTAATGAAAGGCTTAACAAGAACTGTTCCCAGCTTGGCAGTGTGTCCTCATAGGGAGGGCAGCAGCAGTTATGGGCCCACAATGGGATCAGGTCAGGACGCCTCATGCTGGGGGCCATGCTGTCCTGAGGTACTACAGTACATAAGAGATCAATCAACAAATCAGGCTTATTCCTCTGACAAGATTTACCGTTTCAAGCACACTCTGAAACTGTTCACTGGCAGAGAATGTATTATTATATTTGACCTTTATAATGGAGCACGACAGTATAGGGTTCTACAGGAATAATTTAATTCATATAAATAGATTTTTTAAATGATAATTCTTTCAAGGCAGACCGACCTCGAGTGCCAAAAATTACATTCACAGTTTTCTTTATGATTTATGAAGTCTGAGTTGGCCGTATTGAAGGGCTTGTGCCTTTTTCAACATGATTTTTGCTATTGCTAAATGGATTCAGGTGGTTTGAGAGAGCATTTTATTGGGTAAATATTTGCATACGCCCCTGAGTGCAAGATAAGTTGTCAATATTTTTGGCCCGTTTTCCCAGAAGACTGTAAATATTTAAACCGTTTATCAGCTTTTAAGAGAAAACAAGCATATAATTGACCTTGAAGATATAAACATGGACTAAAAACTACAAAGGATTAATATCGATTTAATGGTGTCAGTAAATTATATTTTTTTTATATTCATATTTTCATGCTGTGTGTGTGTGTGTGTGTATATATATATATATATATATATATATATATACTGTATGTTTATATATAGAGTTTATATATATATATATTAGGGCTGTCAAATCGATTAATCCGCATCCAAAATAAAAGTTTGTGTTTACATAATATATGTGGGGGCACTGTGTATAATTATTTTATAAATATAAATACACACACATGCTTGTATATATTTAAGAAATATTTTCATGTATATATAGATTTATTTATAATTTATATTATATATAAATATTTATATATAAATAATTTTTTTCTTAAACATACATGCATGTGTGTGTTTTTATATATATATATACAAAATAATTATACACAGTGCCCCCACATATATTACGTAAACACAAACTTTTATTTTGGATGCGATTAATCGGTTGAACAGCCCTAATATATATATATATTATATATATATATATATATATATATATATATATATATATATATATATATATACACACACACACACACACACACACACACACATATATATATATATATATATATATTTAGGGCTGTCAAACGATTAATTGCGATTAATAGCATCAAAATTAATCACATCCGCGATTGATCGTGATTACTAGCATCCAGTGTGTGTATTTATAAAGTAAAATAACTATTCACAGTGCACCCACATATATTATGTATATATATATATATATATATATATATATATATACTGCTGCAACTCGAAAAATTTTAACATTGTGTAGATAGTTCAGATATTTCAAGCCTTTATTTGTTGTAATTTTGATGATTATGGCTTACAGCTATGAAAACATTTTTTACAATATTCTAATTTTGAATTTGGTGTTTTCATAAGCTTTAAGCCATAATCATCAAAATTATGACAAATAAAGGCTTGAAATATCTCACTTTGCATGTAATGAATGACCTTTTAAGTTGAATTACTGAAATAAATGAACTTTTGCTATATATATATAGTAAAGAAAATTAGTATTTGATCACCTTACCATTTTGCAAGTTCTCCCACGTAGAAAATCACTGGAGGGGTCTGAAATTGTCATCGTAGGTGCATGTCCACTGTGAGAGACATAATAAAAATAAAAAATAATTAATTAATTGAAAAAATCCAGAAATCACAATATATGCTTTTTTAAACTATTTATTTGTATGATACAGCTGCAAATAAGTATTTGAAAACCTGTATCAGGTAAGAATTCTGACCCTCAAAGACCTGTTAGTCTGCCTTTAATGTCCAGCTCCACTCCATTTATTATCCTAAATTAGATGGACCTGTTTGAGGTCATTAGCTGAATAAAGACACCTGTCCACCTCATACAATCAGTAAGAATCCAACTACTCAGTAATACACTAAGAGGTTTGAAATCATGCATGGAATGGAAGAACAGCCATGACTATTCAGACCCCTCCATGATTTCTAAGTAGGAGAACTTGCAAACTGTATATAAATATATATATATATATATATATATATATGTGTGTGTGTATAAACATACATCAAAGGCTAAATCACTGAGTTTTATTATTATTTTATAGATTTTCAAATCCAATTTTCACATTTATTATATAGTGATTCACTTTTTTATATAATCTATCACTTTTTAACACAATTTTTTATATAATTTTTTATACATTTATTATATAATGATTCATCTTAGAGCTGGTTGGTTTGGTTAATCGTCAGAAGTTTTTTATGAACTATTTCTTTGAAACGGAAAAAATCCTTCTGGAACCCAGGCCACAGAACAAGCGGACGCTCAGTCAGCTTTTATGTATAGCTCTATATCTTATTATGTTGTAAAAAGAACAATCTTTTCAATGCTGTATAAAGCATTCTTGACGCAATCTACTACAAACACAGATAAGGTATATGACGTTAGCTATCACATGTATCCGGTCCAGGAGTCCAGGTTTAAGTAATCTGGACCCCTGCGGTTATAATCACCCCATGCAGACTAAAGATACACTATCAATATAAAATGATAAAGAGCATTATTAAAGTTAGTTAAATGGATTTACAACTAATACCATTGCAATCTGTCCATCTCCGATTCTCAAATGGCATCTGCCTGTGTTTAAACCAGTTCATAAGACCACCAACTGATATCGCTGTAACCACAAGTCATGCCAGGGAAACCAGAATGAATGTTAAAAAAATATTTATTGACAATTGTGTAAAAAAATAGCTTTCTAAACATAATTTACATCGCGTAAACCAAAACAAACAAAATCCAAGTTGCAATCGTGCCTACTAAAGGTGAAAAGAAACCATGTCAAATCACTCGCTCCTCAAACATTCATGAGGTCATTTTCACTAACATATGCACAGCAGACAGTTTAAATTAGGTGACAAACAGGACTTCAGACTGGTCTGGTTGACCATCAGCAGTTCTCCATGCATTGAAGAAACGGAAGTGCTTTTGAGGATTATTTACAAAATATGTACACATATCGTTTCGCAAAAAAGGCTTTAAATATGGTAAAAATACATTTAAATAATTTGTGGGCCCTTCGGTGGTGGAATGAGAAAAACTTTGCAGAAAATCGCTTTTCTATAAATAAATAAATAAATACTTCCACTTCGATCTCGCTTTCTTTTTAAAGTTTAAAGACACTCCAATAAATATCATTTACACGTAAGCCTTGTGCATGGAATCGCAGTTATCCGACCGAGCTATTTACAATATAAACAAAAAAATAATACGCAGAAAATGTAGTCTTTTACGTTGTAGTTGCATTGCTTAGTGCATCTGTGACAACGAGTGGTAGTTGTTGAGACTGAGTTACTCAGCACAAAGGAAGAGGAAAAAGAAACAGCGGCCTGAAGAGTGAGGTAAGACTTTTTCATTCTGCAGAGGTTTTGTGAGGTCGATTTGGTTACTCTCTCTGAACGCGTTAAGAGTAAGACCGAACAGTTACCTGCCAGAAGCCGGTAAAGTGGAAGCAAGAAGGTAAAAAAAGACATCTGGTTAAGGAGTAGAGTGTTACAGTGGCTATTACTCAATTCAAGTATTTCCACAAAAAAAAAAAAAAAACGAAAACAAACAAACCCTTGATCTTGCACGGAGGCACGTAAAATTATTAAGCTCGGCTGATCTGCTTCCTAAAAGGAATGACCCTGACAGCGCACCGAAGCCGCCCGCCGCAGCAGATCGCACTCAGCCGCCATCGCAGCGTCGACGTCTCCCGCCGCTTTGGGCGTTCCCGAGCTCCTCCCTACACTGGCTGCGAAGAGCTTCTCGATCTACCCGTGTTGACAGTCATTTGGTTCCTACGAGCCAGACTTTCGGGAACCCTGAGCCAAAGGGGAGCAGGAGACAAGAGATAACAGATCTCACTAAAAAGTGGACCTCTCCCTTTTTTTTTGGCCTAGCCTAGAACTCCCACCTAGCAGCAATGCTCAAAACAAAAGAATAACATGTTTTCTATTTGCACTGCTCAGTCCACAGGTCCCCAGGGGGTTGCTGCTGTAATGGAAAGTCTCTATGTATGCATTCAGATAGAGTCATTTGCACACAGTGGCTGGCAGGCTGATGCTCGTGGCTGATGCTGTGAAGCCTGATCTCAGTGTTGTCTGTAGGGGGCGCTGTGTTCTGCATCCAAGGGTGGTTGATGATGTCCTCGAAAGACGGGCGTTCTGCGGGGCGGAGGGCCAGGCAACACTTGATAAGCTGCTGACACTCTGTAAAAGAACAGGATGTGTGATTACGGCACGGAAGTAAACTCATAAAACTCCTAAAAGGTGGCGTCATGTGTTCAGCATGCCTTACCGGTGGAGATCTCTCGCCTGAACAGCACCTGTCCACGTATCGATCTTTCGTCCTGCTCGAATGGGATGTCCCCACACACCATGTCATACAGCAGAATGCCCAAAGACCACACGGTGGCGGATCTACCGTGGTAGCGGTGAATTTAATCCACTCTGGTGGACTGTAAACGTGTGTACCTGAAAACAGAACAAAAAACAATACATTTAAATCCATAACAGTTAAACACACAAAAGCATATAACCCTTTGTTTAATTACCTAAGAAAACCAGGCACTAAACAAAACAGTGTAGTAAAGGTGTGTCAGGAAAAGGTGTGTAGTGTTTGAACGTTATTGCTATGGCACAACATTAATGTGCACAGTCATGCGCTGCAGGAGCGTGACACAAGGCGCGCTCATGTTGAGAAACCGGTTGCCATGTGACTTGTGTTTACAAACTTTGAGTTGTAATAATTCCAATTCCCACCGGCGGGGGTGCTAAAACCACAACCCTGCGTATTGCTTTTTTTTCAAAGGGGTATTATACAAAAATAAACAAATCATCACGCTGGGCGATTCATTTAGCTTAACGTCGTGAGTAAACGAAGAAAAGGGGATCATAACATACATTTATCAACGATAAAAAAGCCAAATTGGTTTCATATATGTTTAAAAACGTCAAATATTGCCTCCATCTACAGTATAAACACACCCTTTCTAGAGCTTGACATGGTTCTCACATCCCTCTAAAAACGTCAAATTTCCATGTTTGAATAAATTCGAAATAATTTAAAAACACATACATTTCTAGGCTAATTAGTGTTATAATTATATACATTTTGAACCCACAAACGCATTTTAAGCCAATTTTATAATCTTTCGATTTTTTTTTATATATAAACATTTATATTCACAATAGTAACGTCCACGAGGTGAGGTAAGAACGTATATTAAATTCCCTGATAGTGCCACGTTTTCAGTGACCGTGGGAACCCTGGCTTGAAGGTCATGCAAATGGCTCTTACCGTCGAAATCGGTGTAAACGGTGTCTTTGAGTAATGCCCCTGATCCAAAGTCGATGAAGCTTCAGATCGCCGGTTCGCAGATCGATGAGAATGCTCTCGTCTTTAATGTCACGGTGAACTACGCCACTGTTGTGGCAATGACGCACCGCTTCCAGAACCTGGCGGAAAAAGTTCCTGGCCAGCTCTTCCGGTAAAGCGCCCTTCTCCGTGATGAAATCAAACAGGTCTTTGACGGCCTCGGGTCTTTCCATGACGATAATGAAGCTGTCCGATCTCTCGTACCAGTCCAACATCTTGATCACGCCACGGAATCCAGTGGCGACCTTCTTCAACAGGACGATCTCCATAGGGACGCGCGCGCCATTGGGCTGGAAAAGGAGGGCATGATCGTTTTAGCGACGCTGTCATGTCGCATTTAAAACATTTTCTATACAAATAGTATGTAAATAACCCTATGTAATTAAATACTCACCAACTCTCCCCATTCGGTCACGCGATCTTTTGCAACATGCTTGATGGCAACCTAGAAATGATAAGAAATGCCTCATTAAACAGTGCAATGAATATATGTATATTATATTATACGCACATTTTAAACGCTGATGTAAACAATAATAAGGGAACTCGGGGAACCTACCGGCGCGCCATCAGCGATCCTTAAACCCGCGTACACAGTCCCGAAACCACCGCTTCCAAGCACAGAGCCGACCTGATACATCTTATCGAATGGCTCTTTCTCCTTAACTGTCGATAAAAGATATGATAGATTCATAAGAATGGATAAAAGTCATACAACAATTATATAATAATTCGTAAACTGACGCACGCTCTATTCCCAACACTCAGTCTGCTGACGTGAACGAGCCCAAGACCACAACACACACACACACACACACAGGCGAGCACGAGAATAACCGTCCACTAACCTTGAAGCTGGATTTTCGCCGGCATGTCCACGGTTGAAATGTGAGCAAACGTGTTGAATTTCGATAGAAGCATTTTATAATCCAAAATAAGAGTTCTTCTTGAGGGTTATTCCAATGTTGATGTCGAAATCCGTCGTGTGGAGATGGATGTAGGGAAGGTCTACGACGTGAAGGATCCGGTCTGTAAACCTGTAGAAATCCCTTCTCATCGAACCTCGATGGGGTTTTGATTCGCAAGACGACCTTTTAAACGATCGCAAAGCTCTACTCCAGTTTGGAATATAAAATAAACAAACGACTAATATTTCGAAGATAAATATTATTGTCTGAGGTGCGCGACAGACATAAATACCCGGCTTTCTAAATCGTGAAGGAGGGGCAAGAGCCGTTATATACCAGTAGTAAAAGGGAGGGGTTGCTTCAAGGACGTCAACAGTAGTCCCGCCCACAAACACGATTCAGCCAATGAGTATACGCAAGGCTCTCGCAGAAAAGGTCAATCAAATATGAAAACAGAGGAAAACGTAGACGTGGCGGGAATCAAAACGCGCCAATAGTCGAGGCTTTTTTTATGAGGGTGTTGAGTTTAGCGACCGGCGTGGGGCAGACAGGGAGGAATGATTCACATGGCCGAGTGTGTATGAACAAAGCCCCCTTTAGCAGATTCGGAACAGTATTCAAATAAGCATGAACAGTATTAAAAAATCATACATACAAATATTTTAAAAGGATATGGAGCTTTAGTACATTTAGCTTCAGTTAAAATGTAAATGTGCAACAAAGTTTTCCCTGCATGCAAGGAAGTCGCAATCATTTCACATGGTTTGAGATGGAAAAACATTGTTTATTTTTTTTTCCCATTTCCCCTTCTCTTCATGTGAAACATGCATCATCATCATCCCACTAGACAACTCTTTGTGTTTGTCTCAGTCGTGTGAAGTAGGTCTATGAAGACCGCGTGCACTCATATTACCTCATTAATCTCAAATTAGCGCGCAAAGTTTTTTCTCTCATTGGCGTTCAACAGGCTTTGTTTTAGACTGAGATGGAGAACAATGCCGGTCGCTATATGGAAATGAGCCGCATACCAGGCATTCTTTCAAATTGGGTGGCCGGTTTTAAACTCGGCGGCAGGATGTGGGAAACTTGAGATAAAAGCCTTAAGACCCATCCCCCACTCTTGTCCTCTCTTTCCCGCGCAGATTATAGTTTGAATGGCACTTGCTCTCCCTGTCTTCTGTATTGTCCCTACCCTTAGGTTATATGCATAAACATACACACACACACACACACAAAAAAAACTGATGTAACCGTTTTACATCTGGTCACTTCAAGTTCTTTACATAACTTATAAGTAGAAAAGAGAAAGACCAAGTGTAAATGCCCTCAATGACCCTAAGACAGAGAGTAATCTCACTCAAACACGTACAAAGACGACCAAGTGTAATGCATCTGGTTGTTCAGGCCACATGTGTAAACTTTACTCCTCCCAAACAAAACAGCATCAGTATACAGAAGATTGGGAGCACTGAAAATGACACGTGGATGAGGCACATGGATAGAGAAATAAAAAATAAAATAAAAACATTGCCACATGGGCCATAGAAGGCGTTTAACAGAGAATTTTCCTCATCGGTATTAGCATCATCAAGGAAGTGCAACTCTTGTTATATTTGCATAGTGTGGGAAGATTGTATTTATATCTGTTAGTAGAGACACATTCTGTGGCCAAGTGTAATTTAATGTAGAATTGATCAATGAAGTGTAGCCTCAAATAGCCTTATATTCAACACATAAGATGAATGTCCACTGCATTAGACAACAAAATATCAACATAGCACCATTGTTTAAAATGTATATTACACCTACACAAAAGTTAGAAAATAATTTAATAATGAAAGCTGCATTTATTTGATTGAAATACAGTAAAAACAGTATTATTGTTTTATTATCAATTATCGGTTTTAGTATTATTATCGTTCTTATCAATGTTGTCAACAGTTTTTGTGTTCAAAGAATATAATTTAATTGAAATAGAAATCTTTTGTAACATTCTAAATGTCTAAGTGTAACTTTTGATAAATGTAATGTATCCTTGCTGAATAAAAGTATTTATTCATGTATTTATCATGCATGTGACACTACAAAATGTATATATTAGTACCTAAAATGTACATATTAACACCTAAAATTTAGATATTAGCTAATGAAATGGACATATTAGCACCTAAAATGTACTTAATATCACCTAAATGTGCATATTATCACATAAAATTAACATATTAGCACCTAAAATTGACATTTAAGCGCATGAAATGGACATATTAGCACCTAAATGTACATATTAGCTCCTGTAATGAACATATTAGCACCTAAATGTACATATTAGCACCTAAAATGTACATATTAGTACCTGAAATGTTCATATTAGCACCTAAAATGTACATATAACCACCTAAAATGAACATATTCAGCTCACGAAATTGGCAGTATTAGCCTGAAAATGTACATATCAGCTAACCAAACATTTACATATCAGCAACTGAAATGTACATATTAGCACCTAATATGTACATAATAGCACCTGAAAATGTACATATCAACACCTAAAATTAACATATTAGCACCTAAAATTGACATTTAAGCGCATGAAATGGACATAGTAGCACCTAAATGTACATATTAGCTCCTGTAATGAACATATTAGCACCTAAATGTACATATTAGCACCTAAAATGTACTTATCAGCACCTAAAATGTACATATTAGTACCTGAAATGTTCATATTAGCACCTAAAATGTACATATAACCAACTAAAATGAACATATTAGCTCACGAAATTGGCATATTAGCACCTAAAATGTACATATTAGCTCCTGAGATGGACATATTAGTACCTAAATGCTATATATTAGCACATAAAATGTACATACTAACACCTAAAATGTACTTATTAGCACCTAAAATATACATATTAACACCTAAAATGTACATATTAGCAACCAAACATTTACATATCAGCACCTAAAATGTACATATTAGCACCTGACATGTACATAATAGCACCTAAAATGTACATATCAACACCTAAAATGTACATATTAGCACCTAGACAAAAGTTTACCTTTTGAAAAGGTACAGCCCCAGTCACAGCTTCTTGTACCTTTTTTCTGAGAGTGTACTGTATTTTTGATCAAATAAATGCAGCCTCCAGATGAGATGGATCATTATTATATTTAAATGACCAATTGCTTTTAGTTTTAAAATAGCTCTATTCCATAAAACGTCACTCGAATTCTTCCTTTCCGTTACCATTGTGACAAGCTTGTGCTTCTCAAAAAAGCCAGTGAGTCATACATGTTCAAATTAATGTGTGTGATTCATAGTGTGGTGTTTCTTTCTTTTTTTTACTCAGAATCCTGTTTTTGTGCAGTTCAATCACACTGCTGGCGCACAGTTTGATGACTCAGAGATCTTAGCTCTCTTCTAGATAAAAGATATGGTTGAGCCCCTTGGTGAGTCGAAAGCAAGAATCCTCAGAAATACTCGGAAATGCCTTGCTTCAGGAGGCAAAAACCATAGAAATAAAATCGATAATGCATAAATAAACAGAACGCCAAGGAACGGCAGATAACCAAACGTCGTTTGATTACTATCATTCAGGCAGCTGTCTGCATGTTCAAAGTTCAGCGCAGGTATAAATTCAGGGTGCTTTATGCATATAGTGCTCTTTCTTTCTTGTACATCGTCATCTTTCAATGCACCGCTGCCCCCCCAGCGAGACTCGCTCAGGCTGATATAATAGAGCTGGTTTAACGCTATAATGAGTCACCTTCTCTGTGCACTTCAGCGCTGATTATGGGCCGCGCAGGTGAGAGCGAGAGGCGATCTGAAATGGAAAACGCAGTGGGGGTCTATGTAATATAAAGCTGCATGAAGGAATGACAGCACTGACGTCTGTGGCTGCCGGCTCAGCAGAGGAGAGAGTGACAGCCGCCCGCTGCCCCGACTCATCTGACACCAACAGCGCTTGCTCTTTTATCAGCACACCGTGATAAAGACGACTCAAGTGCTAGGTTTGAAAACTTCAAACCTCATTCCTCTTGTATCTTTAAGTGTGTAAATCCCTAGCTCCACCTCTTGAGATCCCAATTGGAGGGAGGGGAAGCATGGGAAAAACCATGAGTGCGCTTCAAAGCCTGTGAGAGAGGCTACTGAAGAGCAGGGGTTTAGGTCAACTTTCATGTCAGTTAAAACATGAGGTCAGAGGTCAGAGGTCACCGACATACCTGTTCGGCATTCCACAGCCCCCTTGAAGGAAGGACCCTCACTTGTTCTTAATTTGGGTGGGCTCCTGAAAGCAGAGCTTGCTTTAAGAGAGCTCACAGCATATCCCACTTTTGCTTCTGAAATGTTTGGTCAGTTTGTTTGGTCTGGGTTTGATCCTATATGTGCAAATAACATCAGCCAACAGTGGAAGATAACGGATATGAGTCATTTTATATGAAAATAAACAAGCTGAATCAATTGGAAGGCTTTGAATATATGCAGCAGCCTTCTCCATAGGAAAAGAAAAATTACAAATAAATCACTTTAATAAGTGTTAAAGTTCTAGGACAGCAAAGGGACTAAAGTGTAAATTTTGATCAAGTCTCCTGCTGTAGTTTTACTGGGAATGCAACAGTGTATCAAACTGTGCTCAGGTTTGCCAAAACACCTTAAGTCAATATGAACAATTTACACAACAGTTTAAAAGTTTGGGCTTGGTAAGATTTGTTGATTTTTTTTGGGAATAAATTATAATAACAATAATAGGACATAAACTGAAATGTTCAAAAGTCACATTAAAGATATGTGTATAATGCTACAAAAGATACCTCTTTTAAATATACTGTTCTTTTGAACTTGATGATAATAATAATAATAATAGTATTTTTTAGCACCAAGTGCAGCATATTACAAAAATATTTGAAGTGTGTGACTGAAAAATCACCTTTACTATTAAAGAAATACATTTGATTTTAAAATAAACATTTAAATTGAAATTGAAATTTGTTCAAGAATTTGACAGTTTTTGTAAGGATCAAATAAATGCACTCTTGGTTAAAGAAGTAGTTCACTTTTAAAAAAGCTTTTTCTGATAATTTACTCACCCCCATGTCATCCAAGTATGTCCATGTCATTCTGTCTTCAGTCCAAAGAAATTAAGCTTTTTGATGAAAACATTCCAGGATTTTCTTCAATGGGAACCAAACAGTTCAAGGTCCAAAAGACAGTTTCAGTGCAAAACTGTTCAAAGGGCTTTAAACAATTCCAGACAATGAATAAGGGTCTTATCGAGCGAAATGATCGCTCATTAAAAGCAAAAAACAACAACAATCTTTTTCCGAAGTTCAATCCGTTCATTTCTGTTCGTTGAATTAGACTCGAGCCGAAAAATGATTTCTTCATTTTGATTAATGAGTTTGAACAGGAGAGTCACGTAAGATGCATCACAGAACAGAGCAAGGCAAGCAGTTGAGCTTATAAAACTTAAACTTTGTTATTATTTTTTTTTTAAATGAGCGATCGTTTCACTTGATAAGACCCTTATTCATCGTCTGGTGTCGTTTAAAGCCCTTTGAAGCTGCACTGAAACTCTGAATTGGACCTTGAACCGTTTGGCTCCCAAATAAAGTCCATTATATGGAATTTTTTCATCAAAAACCTTAATTTCTTTTCAACTGAAGAAAGAATGACATGGATATCTTGGATGACATGGGGGTGAGTAAATTAAATTATCACCAAAAGTTTTTTTAAAAGTGAGCTAAGCATAAGAGACTTGTTTCAAGAACATCAAAAAAATCTTACAGACTATTTTATTACTCCTTCTGTATGTCAACTATTCATATTCTGTCTATTTTAATTATTTTTATAAAAAAAAAAATCTGTTTCTGCCAACCAGTCAAACTGATAGTCCCGCCCCCAACTCATGCCATTGGTTGAGTCAATGTTGCTGTGTTGGGCTGGTCAAAAACAAACAGACTAATGTTTTGACAGTGCCACATGGCACAATGTTTACACTTTTCAGGGATAGTCCACCTGCAGATGGCTTATATTGAAGTATTTTGACAAATACATGACTTCAAATCACCTCTATTAAGTCTTCATATCTGTGAAAGTGCAACAAAATAAAAAAAATTGTGCACAACAAAACACATTAAGTAGTTGTTGTCAAGGTCAGGAATGTCACACTGCTTTGTGTCCCTGATAGTGTCCTATCAGTTCAGCACTGGAAAACTGGCCTCCCTCCCGTTCCAGCAGATCTGGTGATAGCCCCTCACTACCGTAACGCTTTTAGAGGTCACAGAGCGGCAAATTATCTTCTGCAATGTGATTCAGTTTGGGACGGCCAGGAATTTGCTGAAGCATTACTAGATTGTGTCAGTTCTCTGTTTGGGCAGAAAGAGCAAGTGCATTTGTCTTTGTGTATGAACGAGTCACGTTTATCTGCTCAGCTACAATAAACATGTTATTATAAACATCCATAAGCAAAACAGATTGAGTACCCGTCTGATCATCACACGGATATCTTGTTTTTCTGCTTTGTATTCCTTCTGACCCATTGCCTCTGTTTGTGTTTGTGCTCGTCTTATTTTTAGTTAAGGGGATTTTTCCGAGTCATTTCCTCGTGATAATCGCTGTCCAGCTGAGTCAAAACACTGAAGCTGATCCGTCACCCGTTACTCAACATAACCTCATGGTAAAACCCCACATGAGCTGGGGAGAGCTGTACACTTCCTTTTGATTTGCATCATGAATGAATCCAACTGTCTAAGTGTCTTGCCAAAGCAACGGCCAATCACATTGTTTGGCAACAGAAAGCTCTGTGACCTCACCGTATACAATCGCAGTTTCAGCTCCCAAATTGAAACAGATGTAGAGTCTGAACTAGATTCATGCACTGTGATTTTTTCCATTTTCCCTGATTAAGTGATGCAATTTCAACTGCTTTGACAAAGAACAAAGCAGAACAATGATCTATTATTTTCCATCGAGACCCACGGAGTCGTTGTCTGATATGCCAAGGTTTTTTATTAAAGTCCCCTGGAACTTTTTTATGTTTAATGTGCATTTAATGTCCTAAACAAAAAGAAAAAAAATACTAATAGGCCTACTTGACAATCAGTAAACTGAAATTAATTATATTGCTGTTTTTAAAACTTAGAATCACTATTATAGTATATATAGTACTTGAATTCACTAACTGACCGTTAAAATACAGTAAAAGCAGTAATATTGTGAAATATTATTGCAATTTAAAATAACTGTTTACTATTTAAATATATTTTATAGTGTAATGCTGTAATGACACAGCTGAGTTTTAATCTTTTAATTACGGTAATTGAGACACGGTGGGAACGCACCTTTAATCCAGTCTTCAGTGTCACATGACCCTTCCGAAACCTTTCTAATATGCCTATTTTCAGCTCAAGAAACATTTCTGATTATTATCAATCTTAAAAACAGTTGAATTTTTATGGAAACTGAGCATTGGACCAATGCTCACTATTATAGTTGCTTATTAGCATGCATTTTAGTATATTGGCTATTTATAGTAGTTAAAAAGCACAAAATAATGCCTTATTCTGCATCGTATTCTAAATCCCTAATACGGTAAACTTGACGACCTTACTAACTATTATTAAGAAGTAATTAGGAGTTTATCGAGGCAAAAGTCGTAGATTATAGTGTGTTAATAGTGAGAATTGGGTCCTAAAGTGTGACCAGAATCTTTTGTAACACTGTAAATGTCTTGGCTGTCACTTTTGATGAATTTAATGTGTCTTTACTCAAAAAAAGTATTAATTTTTCAAACAACAACAAATTAAAGCTGCAAGCAGCATTTAGTGGGGTTCAAGCATTTAAGGCATTTGAGCACATTAGCATTAAAGACATTACGCTTTATTGAGCAAGCATTTAATCACTGTCATAATAGATGGAAAATACCATTTAAAGCCAATACAGGCAATTTACCATAAATATATGGTTTTCAAAGCTTTTTGACAGTTATAGTTCCACCTATGGTCCGATCTCCATAAAATGTTTCATACTTCCATACAATGTTATGTTCTCAATGTTATAAATCCTTCAGGATTTATAGGCTTTTGTGTGTATTTTGTTCCGCCCCTTTCTAAATGACCCTGTTACAGCCACCCAAATGCAAAAGTTCAACTTTTTTTCGATAATTATTGATCTAGAGTCCAGAGAATTGCCTTAGACTGGTTTGGTTCTGATCGGGCGAAAAACCAGGGTCTAGTTTGCAAAAGTAGGTTTTGGACAAAATTTAAAAAATGAACATTTTTGCTGCCTGAATCAAAATTGGAGATATACGTTTTGTCCGTCTTGAGCCAGGGATCACAGTAATGTAAAAACGGTCTAGGAGTTGTGAGCAATTTAGTACTTTTGGTTGCTGTAGCGCCACCTATGGGCCAATCGGGTCATACTCCGATAGGTTCTCCACAAATAGAGGCCTACCATCAAGCTCTCCAGCACTTATTGTTTGGTCAGCATGATCAGTTTTGTGCTTAAACCCCTAAAAAAAAACACAGACTGACTTTTTATAATTGCTACAAAATAATTCATAAGCACAATACATTTTATTTGGTTAGTTACCATTATATTATGGACATCGTGACTTGTATCAACATATTTTGTTGATCCTGGAACAACAATCCTGTCCGAAAATTTAGTCCTAACCATATCCCTACATTGAAACCTAACCCTACCGATAACCTATCCCTAAAATCAGAGGGAAATTATAGGTGAACAACTCTGATGTAGAAGCCCCTAACCCTGGTTGTAAGCCTAAACTTGACATAAACTGTCTGTAAACTTGTCCTTCTAATCTGATTGGTTGGTTGAAATATCTTCATTTTGTTCACAGTCCTGGGTATTCAAGGAACAGCTCTGACAGCTCTCAACTAACCAGGCCTTGAATAGATTTTTATGTAATATTATGTATTATTAGCTTATTATGTATGTTGCGTCACTTTTGGTAAAAAAAAAAAAGTTAATTCCTGACCCTGGTTTCTGCATAAAAGAAAGCATATCAATTCAAGGCTGACATTTATGATATTTACACTCTTTGAGATTAAACTTCAGGGATGCCTACAGGATTCACTCGACATTCAGGCACGAGAGAAGCCCCTGAGTGAATGTTTACAATCTGACACACTTTACGCCCAACGAAGCAAGTCCCTGCGTGTAAGGAGGTTGTGAGACGTGTATATAAGCAAACACGCATGTATTAATCAAAGGGTGTTCCCCTGACATAGCTGAAGTTCCTTGTAGTAAAATCCAACTGTTGACTGGTGTTTCTCTGGACAGAAAGTTACACCCAGCAGTCAAACACACATCAGAGCAGACGTCAGGGAAAGCAGTGAGAGCCGTGTGCTTAAGGCTTAAAGGGATAGTTCAACCTAAAATGATCATTAAGCTTTGAATTATTCACCTTGAGGGCGTTAACATTAACCTCTTAGACAAGTCTTACAAGTTAGACATCAAATTGTTTAACTTTAAGACTGTTATAGCTTTTTTAAATCAGTTCCATAAAAACATATAACATGTATTCATGGTTTTTCTTTTTTAAAAGTCTTACTTTTCATAAACGTCACTTTTATTGTCAGCCGCGCTCTCCTCTGTCCCCTGAATGAGCGGTTCACTTCCTGATTATATGAAAACACTCCCTCAGAAACACGTAGTGGGCTCAGATTGGTTAGTTTGGCCCGGTGTCTTGTGATTGGCTAAACTGTCACTCACGTTGTCCGGAAGGTTAACGCCCATTAGCTTTACGAAGCACGCTCATGAGCTCCGGTCCAGATGTAAATATGTGTCGAACTGCAGTATCAGTTTGAGGCAGAATCAGACCGAGAAAGCTGCGATGAATCGAGTCAAGCAGAACCTCACCACACACGCCTCTTACTAAACGTTTCTGAATGATAATTGCTACATTTTTTTACTTTATACACGCTTATTTTACACAATAGCATCTGACTGGCAACAATAGCAACTGACTGGCTACAAATGTTATACTCAAACAGCGTTGGCATGTTTGACGTTCTTGATCAAATGGAAAATAACGTCGTAAAGACATGAAAATTACGTTTAAAACATTAGTACTTATAGAAAATTCAGGTCCATAATGTTTGTACGCATATGTCATAGACACAAAATAGCATAGTCTAACTAGTAGTGGCTATAAAGGCGATGGCGTTTGAAAAAAACAAAAAAACAAAAAAAAACACACGGCTACGTCTGGAATTATACATGCAAATGCATTTAAAATGATGAAGTCTTAGCCTACTTACAGGTTGTGTCCCAACAACTGCTGCCTCTTGTTTTAAAGTTGGATCTGCTTCATGTTTTAGTAACAGTTTCTTGTTGAATCCGGTGTTGAACTCGTGGAGATTCTGGAAGCTGTCTTCTGTAAAATAAGCAGCACAGAGAGCTAAATTACGATCGGAATTTTCAGGAACATAATCAAACATAAATTGTATCCATTGTTGACAAAGCGTCCATGGGAGGCTCGAACACAGAAGACCTGACAGCTGCGTGAACAACACACTCGACGAGTTCGACGTGCCTCAGAAATATGCGCATGCCATTTTATGCATATTCTGAGGGAGTGGTTGATGCAAATGTGTGGGTTAGTGACGTCTAAAACCCAGCTGTAGTCCCAATCGAGTCGTTTTTGTAGGCAATTATACTTCCTGATTTTTAAAAGACGATATCTCTGCTTACACTAAACTTTCTGCGCTGCAACTTTGCAGATACTGTTCATGCACCAACAGCAACATTACACACTATTTAAAATCAAAAAAGTGAAATCGCAGTCAACCCCCCCTTTAACACAATGGCTTATGTTTATGCAACCGGACACGTGTTATTCTAATTCTGTATGCTCTTCTTTCAAATGTCCCACTAGCGCTCGTCCATATAATGGCAGTGAAAAGCGACCAGCATCAAGCTTTTTTAAAAAAGACGCAAAAGTATCACAGAATGATCCCATGCGACACATGCCATATATTCCAAGTGTTTTGGGGGTATATGCTATTAAACTTAATACATTATTAAATCCTGACTTTGGTTGTTGGTCTGCAGTGCGCGGGGCAGCTACGCGATATGTGCATTTGTGTGATTAGCATCGCAGTTCAGTCTGTCTCACCCAGAAAAATAAATGAAAAAGCTTTTTCTGACGAAGTAGACTGTGCAGGGTGAAGACCTACAGTCAAGGATTTTCGTTAAATAATACATATCATATAGGGACTTTAAAAAAAAATTTCTCCTTTTGTGGTCAATAAAAGAAAGGGCATATGGCATTACCAGGGTGAATAATTTATGACTTTATTTTCATTTTAGGGTGAACTATCCCTTTAAGAAAACTCTCATTGATCTGGGAGGGAAGATACAGCTATCGGTGGTGGAGAAGTAAACGATACAAATCTTTTATTGGAAGATACAAGCCTTCACGATGTGTGATTGATCGGGGTGGTGTGCTGCAGTGAAGATATCGATTAGCTCCAGCGGGAGCCATATGCCTCGGCTTCGCCTTCCTTTGGGAATTTCATTTTCCTCAGGGCCGTATTGACCTTGCTTTCTCTGTTGTATAAGTGAATAAGGAAGAACATACTGGGGGTAATGAAGCATAGAAACTTAAATACTGGTGCAGGGTCGAAAGACTAAAGGCCTGTTCATACTAAGGGCGGAAAAGCAAAATGGATCAAAGACAAAAGACCTATTCACACGAGAGTGAAACGCAAAACCACTGCATTTATTCACATGCTTTAAAGTAAAATACAGCCCCATTTGACAATAGCCTACAAATGCCACTCACTTAAACGCCGCAATAAAGCAAATAGGTATATTTGTTCTTGGTGTGACTGTGAGTATGCACTTAAGGGGTCTTTCCAGACCCGTTTGACCTTCTTTCGTCTGTGGAACATGAAATAATATATTTGTGAAATTTGTCTTATTTAAAGCCAGTGGGGTCTAATTTAGTTCGGACCCTAACGTTATTCAAAATATCTTTAATTTTATCTTTTACTATCTAAAAATGAGTAAATATAGCAAACAATAGTCGTTTTAGCCCAGTTATTTGAACAGCACGTGTGCGTCTGCTCTTATAGCTCAGAACTTGTCATCTGATGGCTATATAGCAAGATGAAATACAATGTGACAGATGCTAACACTCTCAGTGTCAGCGGTAGCAGCGGTTTGAGTTGGGCTAAAGTTTATGACAGTCAGACATGTGCCGGGCCCACATGTGCCAGGCTCGCATCACATGACAGCCTGACACACTACATGTCACCGGAGAGCTCAACTTCCAGATATGCGTCTCTGTTTAAAGCTCACAAAGAGTTTTTACACATTAACATGATGCAAAGTTTGGACTTAATGGAGATTCTCAGTTATGTTTCAATGAACTAACAACTTTTTCTCAGATGTTTCTCCAAAAAGCGATATGAGAAATACAGGCAGACACAAATAATATATATATTTTTTTTTTACACACAGTAAGAGTATCAATTAAATTGAATATATAATTTGATGACTTTTGAGCACTTTTTACATTTTTGAGCACGTTGAAATCTCAGCACTAAAACTAAACTTAACAATGTGAGCATTTTTTTTGTCTGGAAATTAAAATGATGCTATAAAAATGAATTTATATTTAATAAGTTAATAAATTAAATAAGGAAATTAAAATAATGAAAAAAATAAAAAATATATATATATATATATATATATATATATATATATATATATATATATAAATGCAATATAAAATTAATATAATCAGTAAAATCTTGGAAATATAAATCAGGAAATTAAAAGAAATTAATAAAATGTAATAAAATCTCCAAGAATCATGATTTAAATAAAATAAAAAATAAAATGAAATAAATTTTTTTTTTAAAGTCTCGGAAATTAAAATCATGCTATTAAAAATATTTATGGGATTTAAAATGAATGAAGGTATCCACAAATCATTGAAATTAAAATAAAATAAAATGAAATTAAAATAAAATTAAAATAAAAATGAAATTGCAAAAAATATAAATAATATATAAAATAAAATAATGGTGTTTAAAATTAATAAAATCTTGAAAAGTCAGAGATTTCCACATTAAAAATAGAAATTATAAATGGACTGACTATAAAGTGCTTTCTCAGAGCAACTCAAAATATTTTTTTAAAAACCATAATCATAAACACATAAAGGTGCGGGAAAGAAAAGAAATCTGAGCAGCAGGACACTCATTTGCTCATATCTCGCTGGTGTCCAGCAGAAACAACTGAGATTATAAAGATATCTCTGTGATTTTTCTTTTCCTTTTCCTCTGTTAACATCATCTCCAAGTGCCTGTCCATTCCAATGGGATATAAACACAGCCAGCACGTTATTCTAACAATAGCAGGTCTAATTACATCCACAAACACGGATTTAGAAGTTCCCCTTCTTCCTGTTATCCAACAGACTCCCTTTCCTCCCGCCCACTCGCTGTCCTACATAACCGTTCAATCTTTCGGAAAAAAACAGACCCGCTACAACGGAACAAAGACGTAGGAGCACTGGAAATTAAGCCCTGTCCATGTTTACATTCATGACTGTAGACGTCAGCACGAGGACAGGCCACACGGAACGTGATGCATCAACACAGGCGAGAGGTTCTGTTGACTTATTAGTCACATGGAGGATGCACATTAATGGAGGGTGGTGGGGGCTTGACTGTACTGGAAACAAACACATTGTTTACAGGACCTTGGCATTGACAAGGATGGAGATGGAGAAATTGGATATTTTAGCACACGTCATCATGGGTGATCTCTGCTGGTTCTGTCTTTACTCATTTAATCCAACCGGAACGTCTTCGTCATCTTTGTTCTGCCACTGACCTCACTGCTAAACATCACAGAGAGCAAACACACAGCAGCTCATTCAAAATGGCTGGCCCTTTGTGACATATTGTCATTTGAAGCAACAAATCAGGCTTGCTGAGAAGTGTGATTTTACTTTTTTAAGGGTGTGTTCACACACGAACCAAGAAAAAAATAAACATTTAAGGCCATTGCACACTGAGTACGAAATTTTCGTATGCGTTTTTGTTGTGTTCGTCAGCCTAAAAATTCGTTACGCACAGAAAACTTGCACACTGAGTCCGTTGCGTATTTATTAAACCTTTGCGGAAAAACGCAAAAATACAAAGACGAATTTGTCAAGCAGTGAGGATGATTTTGTTGCCCTCACATTTTGTTGTCACACCCTAGCAACGTTACCTCATAAAATCTAGTAATAATTCAGAACACCAAGCAACGCCTTACACAACACTCATGACATATTAGAAACCAGACAGAACACCCTAGCAACACCCTACAAAGCATCTGACACCCTAGAAACGCCCTTAATACCAGTCAGTACACACTAGAAACCAATCAGAACACCCTAGCAACATACTACAAACCATTCAGAACTGCTTAGCAACAACCAACAAAGCAATCTGAACCACCTAACACCCTAGCAACGCCTTGGATACCTTTCAGAACACCCTAGAAACCACATAGGGATTTTATCAGAACACCTTGGCAACCAAAACATATTAGAAACCAGACAGAACACCCTAGCAACACCCTACAAAGCATATGACACCCTAGAAACGCCCTTAATACCAGTCAGTACACGCTAGAAACCAATCAGAACACCCTAGCAACACACTACAAACCATTCAGAACTCCTTAGCAACAACTAATAAAGCAATCTGAACCACCTAACACCCTAGCAACGCCTTGCATACCTTTCAGAACACCCTGAGAAACCACATAGGGATCTTTTTCAACACCTTGGCAACCACCTCACACCCTAGCAATGCCCTATATACCACCCAGAGCACATTAGCAGCTACCTCAAAAAATCTAGAAATCATTCAGAACACCCTAATAACACCTTACATAGCATTTAGAACACATTAGAAACTATGCAAAACACCCAAGCAAGACGTTACAAAGCATTCAGAACACCATGGCAACCACCTCACACCCTAGTAACGCCCCAAATAACACTCAGAACACCTCGATAGACCATGCAGAATACTCTAGAAATATCCTACATAGAACTCAGAACACCTTAGCAACACCCAACAAAGCATTCAGAACACAATGCCAACCACCTTACACCCTAGTAACGCCCCAAATAA
Organism: Hybognathus amarus; assembly: GCA_030378365.1. Classification (NCBI taxonomy): domain Eukaryota; kingdom Metazoa; phylum Chordata; class Actinopteri; order Cypriniformes; family Leuciscidae; genus Hybognathus; species Hybognathus amarus. The sequence continues at coordinate 621,180 of JAQIUQ010003288.1, forward strand.
CACTCAGAAAACCCGATAGACCATGCGGAATACTCTAGCAACATCCTACATAGAACTCAGAACACCTTAGCAACACCCAACAAAGCATTCAGAACACAATGGCAACCACCTCACACCCTAGTAACGCCCCATATAACACTCAGAACATCTGACAGACCATGCGAAATACTCTAGCAACATTCTACATAGAACTCAGAACACCTTAGCAACACCCAACAAAGCAGAACACCATGGCAACCACCTCACACCCTAGTAACGCCCAAATAACACTCAGAACACCCAGAGAACATGTGGAATACTCTAGAAATATCCTACATAGAACTCAGAACACCTTAGCAACCCAACAAAGCATTCAGAACACCATGGCAACCACCTCACACCCTAGTAACGCCCCAGAATAACACTCAGAACACCCGATAGACCATGCGGAATACTCTAGAAATATCCTACATAGAACTCAGAACACCTTAGCAACCCAACAAAGCATTCAGAACACCATGGCAACCACCTCACACCCTAGTAACGCCCCAAATAACACTCAGAACACTCTATAGACCATGCGGAATACTCTAGAAATATCCTACATAGAACTCAGAACACCTTAGGAACCCAACAAAGCATTCAGAACACCATGGCAACCACCTCACACCCCAGCGAAGTCTTACAAAGCATTCAAAACATCTTAGAAATGGGTTAACAAATCCTAGGAAAGTTTTTTGTCAAACACATGCACTTACACAAAAATATGTTCAATGTAAAAATGTAGTATACAGAAGGCCTATTACACTAGGAATGTTTCAACATACACTTTCAAAAAATAGCTAATCAGAGCACATTTTTCACAATTAATTGAAAAAAAAATGCTGTTCTAATCTACTGGTCATGCAAAACATAAGAAATGTCATAATTATTCATCATTTTAACACATATTAGAAGTACTAAGTCTGTGGGTGCAGTTTGGGTGTGTGTGAGATACATTCTTTTAAATAAACGAGTTATAGTGTTCTAGTCCCTAAAGACACTATAATTTCTAAGAGGGTTTTCAGATGATTGTAAGCCATTTTTGCCCTAGTTTTACAGCAGGTTCCTGCGAGTTATGTAAGGCGCTTCTGTGAAACAGCTGCTCGAGAGCAAGAGGAGTCTGGCCTTTGCTCTGGGGCAAGTTCTTATCACGTATGAACTTTCTGCCTCTTCCAAGCTCGCAGCAAGTTTGATCAGATTCCACATTCCAACACATTCTGCTTCTTCCTGAGCAGAGCAGAAGAGTATATACCACAGTAAAGGATTATTCAATTATTGATACTTCATGCTCCATTAATGCAAGCACTGTTAGCACTGCTAAATAATTTCTCTGATTGATGATGATAATGTCTGTCTGTTACAGTCGTGCATCACAGCCTAAAGTCTAAACAGATGAGAATGATCACCAGTGTGTTAAAGAGGTGAGAACATGGGTGATCATTTACCATCTCACTCACGCTATGCAGAGGTGAAACAGACAGATGTTTGTATTGGGCTCTCATCATATGCATCTCCCCATTCAGACCCACATACAACACCAACGTTGTGTAACAGTGGCACTCTGGACTCATTCGTCATTGAACCACTCTTTTTGCATAAGCTATATTGGAAACTTAAGGTTCAAAATAAGAATAAAAAACATTATGAAAGTTATGCATTAAAAAGTTTTCAGTGTCACATGATCCTTCACAAATCACTCTAATATGATGATTTTATGCTCCAAAAACATGTATGATTATTATCCATGTTGAAAACAGTTTTTTACATTTTTATTTCAGGATTCTTTGATGAATAGAAGGAATAATGCAGAAGAATAAGACGATTAAAAAAATGCCACAGTGCAAAACTGTTAATTGGTTAACAGAAAGTTTCTGTTCTATATACGGTAAATAACTGGGATATAATTTTACTGTAAAATACCGTTAAATTTACAGTTTTTTTAAGTGAATAAGAACTCCTTGTATAATTTACAGTGAAAAAACATAAATTGACATTCCCACAATTCCCTGTGACACTTCACATTTTATGTATTTTTGTTGAAATAGCTGTTTCCTCATAATTTTCTTGTTTTTTTGTACAGTTATGTACATCAGTTATGTTAGGGTTTTAATTTATGTTTATTGCATTTTTTTTATTACATGTGTGTTACCATGATGCTGTTTAATGTTTGTGTGAATGACACTGTGCAGCTTCTTAATATAAGTATTAAATTTCTAATGGATCTTTGATTGCTCATGTAACTCATCATTGCTGTGATGATTGTTGGTTGTCAGTGTATTACAATGGTGCAAAACAGATATCAAACTTTCAAAAGTTGGTAAATCAACATTTTATCAGAAAATGAAATACGGTTTATTACTGTAAATTTTAAGTTAAGTCTGTAAAACCATTAATGTTCTTACCATATTTTTAACGGTAAAGTTCTGGCAACCACAGCTGCCGTCTTTTACCGTAAAAATTACGTTTTTATTTTTTACAGCGTATATATTATATATATACACATATACATACATATACACACACACATATATATATATATATACACACACACACACACACACACACACACACACACACACACACACACACACACACACACACACACACACACACACACACACACACACACACACACACACACACACACACACACACACACACACACACACACACACACACACACACACACACACACACACACACACACAGTAACAGTGTTTCTCCATGTTAACATATGTTTCACTTGGGTGTAAGCAGAAAGTAATTAAATGAGGTGTAGAGAGCTTGAGTAAGCAGTGACATTTAAAAGAGCACAGAAGAGGCACTTTAAAATGAGCACACGCACACATTACATACTGTGTGTGTGTGACCGGCATCTCATATTCACACACATATACTGTATGGGACCGCTTTAACCACCAGGTTATTATCTAAGTTCAAGTTCACAGTGTGCCTTGTTCTCTTTTGACATTTAGGTGAATAACTATTCAATCTATTGTTGTTGTGTAATGCCATCCCCCAGTCCCATAGAAAGATGTGGAGTTTGGAATGATACAAAGGGTATAAAACATTTTGTGCTTCTGTCTTATGTGGTTTATATTAGCGCTGGAAGGATAATTTTGTGACGGAACAGTATGTCCAGTTGATAGGAGGCAAGAACAAGACATCAAAGCCCACTGTGTTCTGCCCAGAACAGTGAGAGCTTGAGAAGTGTGTTAGACCTACACAGAAACTGCTGACCTTTTATACATGTTCTCTACTTATTTGGAGTGAAATCGGCAAAATTTTGTAAAATTGATTTACACATGGTAAAAGTAAAGAGGAGAGTACTACATGTACCCTGTAAATGTTAAAAGTCTTCAAAGCAGGCCAAACTTGAGAGCAAGCCTGCACAATATCAGTCAACAAGTGACAAGAATCATACAAATCAATGGAGGCAACCAGTAATATAATAACAAAATCAATATTGCAGATGGTTTTCTGCAACAATACTGAATATACTATAGTTATTGTTCATAAAGCACTGCTGGGATTATTTAGTAACCATTGACATCATAAAAACGTCTGAAATCGTTTAAAGCCCTTTGAACAGTTTGTAGTTTGCACTGAAACTGTCTTTGGACCTTTGAACCGTTTGGTTCCCATTGAAGTGCATTATATGGAGAAAAATCCTGGAAAGTTTTCTTCAAAAACCTTAATTGCTTTTCGACTGAAGAAAGAAAGACATGGACATCTTGGATGACATGGGGCGAGTAAATTATCAGCAAAAGTTTTTTTTTTAAAAGAGAACTACTCCTTTAAGCTGTAAACAATCAGTGGAAGTCTCTGAACGCAATATGCTAAAAAAGTGTCATGAGATGGCATTAATCGACTCACCCTTTAACCATCGAACATTAAAATGAAATTTAAAAGTGTTAAAGAATCAACAAGATACTTTCAACAGACCAAAATTAGCCCCCAAAGTGCAAGTCTTTGGTTAAATATCACTCTAGTAGGCAAATATCTGTATTGTATAACAAGCCTTAATCAAAAATGTTCATTAAGTTCAGCATTACGTGACTACATCAAAGTGATTTTCGTCATTTTGACAGATTATGAATTGTATTTACCCGTGAAAACAAACCTGGAAAGAGATGTGAGGATTTGAGGAGAATAACGAGAGATTCTTTCGTGCATTCCAGTGAATTATTAATGGAATATCGTAAATTAAATTCCGGAGAACAGACCACAAATGTGCCATTTATGTTATCCTATTTTATAGTTTTACAGCGGATTGCAAAATAAAAAATAAAAATCATCATGACGAAAAGAAAGCAGCGACTGAGGAGCTCGTCATAGACATTCTGTTATAACATGTCACGTTAAAATACCAAGTATAGCGTTATTCTCATGATGTCTGAAAATAAATTATTCAGGAAAATTTACAGCTCATCCAGTTAAACTGATGGATCAGCTTTATTTGTAGGGCAACCTTATGCTTTGAAATGATTCGTTTCAGTCTTTTTGAATGGAAGTTCCCCAAACCGGAAGTGCCGCCCATAATTCAAAACGCAGTAAAGCCGTCAGGAATAAGGTGGCATTATTTAACCCCTACTCTTCAGTCACATGACCTCATTCTGGTCTTGAACGCCCACTTTCCGTGATCCAACAATTCCAGATGTATAATATGAAGCCACACCCAACATTTGTCAATATTAAATCGGCTTGCGAATGCAAATGTCACTTCATTTTTGTGCTTGTTATAGTGAAAAACAAAGAACAATGTTGCTTTCCTAATTTAAATAAATTTAAATCAGATGCAAACTTCTTGTGTAAATCCATAGCAATTTGTAGGGATTAAATTAAAGTACTAAACGACATGTAATCGCCCATAAACCATATACAGCCCTCGTCTTTCTCATTGTTTCTTATGGCTTCTGTTCAATAGTGGCTTTTTCTACATTTGATTCATAAAAAAAGAGTTTGTATGTTTAAAAGAAGGAAGTCTGTCTGAAACTGACCTTAAGAGAACAAAGAAGCCAGAGTGTTCAACCGTTAGCTGATTCATGCACAAATCATTTCCCTATCTAATCACTCTCCTCCCTAATGTCTGCAGGGTAATGCTCCGTAATGATACAGTTTCCAGAGTAAAACCTCCTTAAATCTCAAGCACATCACTCACTGTTACTCACTATTATGGGAAACACATGTGTAATCTTTGTACAGTTGCCAGAAAAGTTTGTTGCGTAGGGGAGGACAGAACAACAGAGAAGTTCTGCAGTGTCTCTGGGACGGGGCGATGCTGTATTCAGGTGTGGGGCCCGGGAGACCTGGAACGCTGCGATTGTTACCGTGGCATTCCTTCACAACAATTACAGGATTGAGAAGAGTGGCACAATGCGGCCATGCTGATTTATGCGAATCGCAGTGAAGAAAGATGGGAACCAGGTCAGATCTGCAGCATGGTGACCAACGGAAAGTGCAAGCAGGACAACTCGGTTCTAATAGACCTGAAAGCTAAAAACTCAGACAAGATGACAGACAGACACATGTATAGATGCACACACAGACAGATACACAGACAGACAGATAGAAAGATACAAAGACAGACAGACATATACCCAAACAGACAGATAGATGCACATACAGACAGATAGATAGACAAATAGACAGGCCGACAGACAGACAAATACACAGACAGAAATATACACAGACTGACAGACAGGCCGACAAATAGACAGACTGGCAGACAGATACACAGACAAAAGCTAAAAACTCAGACCGATACACAGACAGAAAGACAGACAGATGACAGACAGACATATACACAAACAGACTAGACAGACAGACAGACAAATAGACAGACTGGCAGACAGACACAGAGACAGAAAGATACACAGACTGACAATCAGACAGATAGACAGACATGTACACAAACAGACTAACAGATAGACAGGCAGACAGACAACACACACACACAGAAAGATACACAGACTGACAGACAGGCCGACAGACAGACAGACAGATACACAGACAGACAGACAGATACACAAACAGACTAACAGATTGACAGACAGACAGACAAATAGACAGATTGGCAGACAGACACACAGAGAGAAAGATAAACAGACTAGACAGACAGGACAACAGACAGACAGATACACAGACTGGCAGACAGATACACAGACAGACAGACAGACAGACAGACAGACAGACAGGCCAACAGATACACAGACAGGCCGACAAATACACAGACTGGCAGACAGATACACAGACAGACAGACAGGCCAACAGATACACAGACAGACAGACAGATACAAAGACAGACAGACAGACAGGCAGGCAGGCCGACAGATGCACAGACAAACAGACAGGTCGACAGACAGATGCACGCACAGACAGACAGACAGATACACAAACAGACTGAACAGATAGACAGACAGACAGGCCAACAGATACACAGACAGACAGATACAAAGAGACAGACAGACAACCAGGCCGACAGATGCACAGACAAACAGACAGGTCGACAGACAGATGCACGCACAGACAGACAGACAGATACACAGACAGGCCGACAGATAGAATACAAACAGACAGACAGACAGACAGACAGACAGACAGACAGACAGACAGACAGATACACAGACAGACTATACAGATAGACAGACAGACAGATACACAAACAGACTAACAGATAGACAGACAGACAGACAGACTGACAAATAGACAGACTGGCAGACAGACACACAGAGAGAAAGATAAACAGACTGACAGACAGGCCAACAGACAGACAGATACACAGACAGACAGGCCAACAAATAGACAGACAGGCCAACAGATACACAGACAGACAGGCCGACAGATAAACAGACAGACAGACAGACAGGCCGACAAATACACAGACTGGCAGACAGATACACAGACAGACAGACAGGCCTACAGTTAGATAGAGACCAACAGATAGATAGACAGACAGACAGATACACAGACAGATAGATAGACAGACAGACAGACAGACAGATACACAGACAGACAGATAGACAGACAGACAGACAGACAGATACACAGACAGATAGATAGACAGACAGACAAACAAACGGACATTCCTTTCAAACTCATTGACTTGTTCAATGCAGACGTATCGTCCCTTGGTAAAAACTAAAACAATATGATTCTCTGGAACAGAAAGCAGACAGAAAAAGAGAAGAATACAGTTCCCTTTCCTGGGGAATGTGGTCGAGATAAGTGAACTGGAATGAAGTGTGGGTTAGAGCTGTGTCACAGTGACATACTAACTGGAGCAACTCACTGACAGCGAGTGGAGTTTCAGCTGTGTACTGACTCTATTACAGCTTCCCTGACTCTGTAAACAGCAATGACTGTTAAACAGCTGCTAGGTGCACTTAGCAACAAACAAATGTATTATCGTGCTGAAAGAAGCCAGCACCGGTCAGAGCTATATTAAAAGGCCATTATGGGGTTAGATGCTGGGATGAGTCATCTGGGTCAATATGCGATAGTAAACACACACACACGCATACACATCATGTGTACTTCTCACGGTTACGCACAGCTCCCTGCCATAGATACACCAAAACAAACAGAACTGTTTTCAATCGCACAAGTGGCTATCAGACCAATTTGAGTAATAGCTGTCAGGAATTGTTAAGGAAAGAATGTATATAAAGCCTATTTATGGACTATTAAAGTTTTTTTTTGCATTGTGGCATCATTCGCGACAATTAAGCACCTACTGTATGCTTTGAAAATCATTTTGCATTACACTAATCAGAATCAGACACTATTTTCAATTATTAGAATCAATAGAATCAATTATTTTTTAATATTATTTTTAATGTTTTGTAATTATAGGCATCATTACTCCAGTCTTAAGTGTCACATGATCCTTCAGAAATCATACTAATGATACTGATTCTCTGCTCAAGAAACATGTTAAAACATTCTGATATTTCACTAGATATGGTCAGATTTTTTTTTCAATGATTAATTGATAAATAGAAAGTATTTAATGTCACTTTTGAACGATTAATACCCACCAGAATAAAAGTATTAATTTCTTTCTTAAAAAACCCAAGCTTTTGAATTGTATGGCGACATGAGAATTTTAGAGAGAGATGTTTATAATTTTTAGGAAATGCAAAAAAATATACAGAAACTATATTAAACATATATTTATATTTTAAAATTGTATTTTGTTGTTGTATGAAAAAGAGCAGCTTTTCATTTTTGATAAAAACTTTGATACCACAGAAAAACTCAACTGAGGGAAGTCACATGAGGTTGATAGAAATTTCAGATGAAAGCAAAAAACATCTGCAGAAAATATTTTTGACTTATAACGAATCATTTTTAGAAATGTCTTCTGCAAACAGGTTACCCACAGTAATCATGCAAATGATCAAAGATATGATGTGGCATTTTAAATGAGAGAAATGTGAGAAATGTACAAAAATGTGCATAATGAGTATGTGGGGGAAAAGGACTGCATCTGGTGTGTGTGTGTGTGTGTGTGTGTGTGTGTGTGTGTGTGTGTGTGTGTGTGTGTGTGTGTGTGTGTGTGAGAAATGCATGAAAAAGCGTGCACACATGCTCCTGTTGGCTTCCTTCACCCGCGGGCTCTGCTCCACCCCAAACAACTATTTTACAACTCACTTTTATTAAAGAGAGAAAAGTTGATCACACGAATAAAAAATAAAAAAAGAAAGAAATGTACGAAAACATAAAACCAATGACATGCTGATGCATGTAAAAATGAGAGTACAATAAAATTTCACATCTAAAAAATGCACACATCAAAACTCATCTGTCACCACAGGAATGCAAGCTAATGAAAACATCACAAGTCAATAAGAGCTGCAGATATGAGTCATTAGATCTGCTAAAACCTTCACTGCCTATCTTCCTACATAAGCAGTTGCCTCAGAAGTCTCATAAGAGATCGGTTGGGTGTGTTTTACACAAGTTGCATGCAGCAAAGCTTTAATTCAAAACATCTAAACACAACGGTCTTCATTTGGGTGCCCACGAACATCTATTTTGACCCGCCCTTAAATACTCTAAACATGAGGCCTGGAAGAGTTTGGACTGGTTTGTGTTGTCCACGTGTCGAGAAGACGTTGTTTCTGCACTGTGAAAGCAAATCCAGTTTGCAAGCACTTCCAAAGCACTGATATGGTAAAACCGACACCATTGTCACTGTTCGTATCACTGTATTGGGTACCGAGGAAGCCTCCGGAGCTGAAATTCAGATATGGTAATGGCTGTTAAGTTTCCGAGCTCTCGCTGTAATGGGTAGACCAATCACAACAGACTGAGCAATCTGACCAATCAGTGCAGAGTGTGCTCTCAGAAAGAGGAGTTTGAGATCCTTAAAGGAGTGGTTCACTTTTAAAAAAACTTTTGCTGATAATTTACTCACCCCCATGTCATCCAAGATGTCCATGTCTTTCTTTCTTCAATCGGAAAGAAATTAAGACTTTTGATGAAAACATTCCAGGATTTTCTCCATATAATGGACTTCAATGGGAACCAAACGGTTCAAGGTCCAAATGAGAGTTTCAGTGCAGCTTCAAAGGGCTTTAAACGACACCAGAAGATGAATAAGGGTCTTATCTAGCGAAACGATCGCTCATTTCAAAAATAAATAAAAAAAGTTTAAGTTTTATAAGCTCAAATGCTCGACTTGCTCTGTTCTGTGATGAGCGTTCGTGACTCTCCTGTTCGAACTCATTCATCAAAATGAACAAATCTTTTTTCGAGTCATGACTCGAAGGGTCCTAGATAAGACCCTTATTCATCGTCTGGTGTCATTTAAAGCCCTTTGAAGCTGCACTGAAACTCTCATTTGGACCTTGAACCGTTTGGTTCCCAATGAAGTCCATTATATGGAGAAAATCTTGGAATGTTTTCATCAGAAACCTTAATTTTTTAAAAAAAAAAGTGAACTACTCCTTTAATTGAACCATTTTAGAGAAAAGAGATGATGCTGCAGTGTATTAGAAAATGAAAGGGTTTGTTTTGACACTTGATTGCATGTACATCTGTTGCAGGAGAAGCTCCGAAAACAAAATAAGGAAACTTTAAAATAATAGCATTGGGGCGTTTTAAATATATACAACTGAAGTTTATTCATAATGTTTCTTGCGTTTTAGCAATACAGGCCCTGTAGGCAACTCGCCAGGTTCGGGAACAGAGCTGTTTCATGTCCATGTTTACATGACACTGTTTTAAAGAAGCCACTTCCAAGAAAATTAAGGATACTGTTTATGGTTTATTTAATTGATTTATTCTGGAACAATTCAAAATACAAAAAACAAGTGTTTGTATGGAAAGAGTCACACCTGGAGGTAAGGTGAGGTGAGAATTCAAGGGCGTTCACGTGACGTTCCAGCGGGAACAAGAGCAAGTTGTACCAAAAAGAAAGTTTGACGCATAGATCCCTGAGGGAAGTGGCACAGGTAGAGTTTTATACGCCTGATCTAGAACATAAACTATGAGTTGCTCAATGCACTACATGACAGATCCTAGTGCCAATGAAAATACTAGTCACAAAGCAGATCAGCTATGTGGGTTATGGCATTGTGCACACGTTTGGCTCATAAGCACGCTTAAAATCATACAGATTCCTACTGTTAAAACAGGAAAAAGAACGAGATAAAAGTTGTTGAAATGTTACTGTCATGGCGAATCAACATGCCTAGAGGGCTACTGTAAAATTAATGACCACCCGAGTGATGTTTGTTTTAAATGACCCTAAACGTCCTTTTGAATTATAAAAAATTTGGCATGTTTCAATGCCATCGACTCAACTACGCGATATGCAATATGATTACAACTACGCAATATGAAACATATTATGATTAATCTGATTATTAAAAAAGCTAACTTATCCCCCCCCCCCCAAAAAAAAGGAATACAAAATTGATTCACTCAAACCTAATAAATATTAGTTCATTTAATATTTTTTGTATATTTTGAATATATAGATATTTAATGAATAATTACATTTTTTATAAGTTATAAATAATAATAATAATAATGTTTGTATAATATGAATATAATATAATATGCACACGGAGTATACGATATTAATATAAAATGTATGTTTATGAAAAAAATTTTAGTTTTAAATTGACATTTTGTGACAACATGCCCCAATAGTTGACACTATATTGGATATGATCAACTTTAAATTGAAATAATAAACAATAATGAAAGAAAAAAAATATTAAATATTGTATTGCAATAATAAATTCTTTAAATGTGTGAAAAGTAAAAGTTAAAATCTAAACCGAAATTAGAAAAATGTATACATTGTATACACACCTAGAAAATAGACACAACCCTCAGTCTCTTAATTAGTAACACAAACTATTTACGTTCGCCTCACGTTTGTGTATAAAATATCAACACTGCACTATATGACCTCTTGCCCTTTTCATTGCTCATAACCTACAAAGATTCTGCGTAACTCGAACCAGCATGTAAACACAAGTCGTGTGTACGGTAACATAGCTTAAAGAGGCACACACACACTGTTTACATCCAAGCACCTCTACTCTTAACAGCCCAGCCGACACTTCCAGAGAAACTCAGTGGAAGTCACAGGCCAGTGCTTATCTCTCACTGTTCTCTCTCTGTATGTCACGCGTTCCAGGGAAGCAAGAAAACGTTATGAGAAATGAGAAAGGAGGGCTGGGATGAGAGATATAACAGTGCTGTATATCTGGTCTACTGGCCATGTGTGCAGCTTCAGGCGTTTGGTTTACCTGTGCTGCATTTCAATGGAAACACATGGGGCATCAGATGTCATGTGTTGAAAGGTTTACACACTCACTATAGTCTACTATAGTCTACTGCTTTCATTCAGAGGAAGAACGCAACAACATTTCCCTTTCGATCAGTAGTGCAACGGCCAAGGTTACTGATAACATGAAGAGACATTCCTGGAAAATGTCAAGACCACTATTGTTGGATAACAACCTTTCTTCTTTTAATGGATTCACAGAGCCCACTTTTCAGTGTAGCCTTTGTTCTGGAAGTATTATTCACATTCATTTTCCCTATTTTGATTTTATAACATTCTTCAATAAAGATCACATTTTTTTTAAATTCTTACAATTTTATTTTATTAATTGGCTATTAATTAGTTGATTTGCATAGACTTCATATCAAAATGTACAAGCCAAAAATGAGCTTCTGATCAATTAAACATTTACAAATCAATTAGAAAAGACAAAAAGTATACTTCATAAAATTATTTTATGAGGGAATAAGTTACTCATCCCATGAAACATTGAAATGACATAATTAAAACTTATTTATTGAAAAAATATACGTTCAAAAGTTTCAGGTTGGTAAGACTTTTAAATGTTTTTTGAAAGAAATCTCTTTGATAAAAAAAAAATACAGTAAAAGCTATTTGAATAAATTAAAATAACACACATAAAAAATAAATTAATCGCGATTAATCGCATCCAAAATAAAAGTTTGTGTTTACATAAAATATGTGGGTGCACTGTGTATAATTATTTTTATATATATATATATATATATATATATATATATATATATATATATATATATATATATATATACACACACACATGCATGTATATTTAAGAAAAAATATTATTTATATATAAAATATTTATATATAAGGTATATATAAATCTATATACAGTATATACACATGAAAATATTTCTTAAATATATATTCAAGCATTTATATATTATATATATATATATATATATATATATATATATATATATATATACAGATAAAATAATTATACACAGTGCACCCACATATATTATGTAAACACAAACTTTTATTTTGGATGCCGATTAATCGTGATTAATCGTTTGACAGCCCTAATTAGTAGTAAAGCTCAGAAGAACAGAATTTATTTGAAATAGAATTGTAAGAAATGTAAATGTCTTTACTGCACCTCCCATCATCCTTGCTGCATAAAATGATTAATTTCTTTAAAATAAACCTTTGAATGGTATTTACTAATACATAATTAGATTCAATTAGGTGGTGATGCAGGATTGAGTATAACTAAGCATGCTAATTAAAAATGGAGGCTTCACAGAAGAATAAATCATCGATTTACACATGATGGCAGGTCTGTCGTGAAAAGTTTGTCATCACTAAAAATCTGTTTCTCTATGGAGAAAATGAGTGTCTCCAGAACCCTACTGTTGCTCTAGTCTCGTTTCTCACACTCTATACTTTCAAATGCCGTCAGCACAGAGTCGCAACTTCTTATTAACCATTCGATTATGAGCTAGAATCACGGACTGGAACCGCTTACATTCTTTCTGAAAGACATCACTTTTCCCAGGGTGTCCTTCAGCACTCGTTTCTACTCTCCCTCTCTCTCTCCAGGCTTTCTTCTGACCCTGCACAGCTGTCTCCACATACAAACTTCAGATAGGGTTTTTTGACTCTATGAAATATGCAGTCTGAGTCAGTGTCTCTGAATTCCAAGGTTTGGCGGAGCAGGACACAAGCCAAGCTCTGGTTTTGGGTGTTGCCCAAGTACATTACTGTAAGGGAGTAATTAGCGGGATTGGGTCATTCTTGCTATGCAGTACATTTCCAAGCAAGCTTAATATATTGAACACAATATTAGATTCAAGAACGTTAAAGATGGAAGTCATATTAATGTTTTAGTTTATCACCGTATAATAAGAGTGAACTGTATGTTTAGACATTACTGAGTTCAAAAGATATGACTGTATTTCAGGAATCACCCACTTTAGTCATTTGAAAAGCAAACCATTCAAAAGTTTGAGAGACAGTAAAGTTCTTATAATTTTATACAAAGCATTCTATTTCAGATAAAGTTCTTTTGAACTTTCTATTAATTAAAATAAAACAAAATAAACGTTCTATTAATCAATCAATCCTAAAAAAAAACTTACACAAATGTTTCTTGAGCAGATATTCCAATACATTTAAAACAGTTATTTTACATTGTAATGATATTTTACTGTTTTATTCTATTTTTGATCAAATAAATGCATTCTTGGTGATCATAAGAGACTTCAACATTCAAAATCATATCAACCTGCGGTGTGAAAATGCTTATATTTAACCATTGCATGCACAGAAATCAAACTCTCAGGGTAGCTTTTATATATAGCACAACAAAACATTTACAGTATGTGTTTGAAAACAAACGGTCTGCATAAACAGGCCAAATTAAGCTTTTTATGTCAATCATGCATCTATAAATAGCTTAATATGGCCCGTTTATCGTTTGGGCTATTTTGGTGTTTGGTGAAAATCTGCACTAATATGGATGCATGCACTGCAAGACAATTCATAAAACCCAATTTCCTGACACGTGCACATAAACATTTACGTTAGACAGTGTAATGCTGGCCTGTGTGTGAAATACATTTCATATTAAATAAATACATGCTGTATATAATTAAATAAATATTATATGCATTTATTTAAATACCTTTCAAAATTGTGGAGTTCATATTTTTGAAAGAAGTCTCTTATGCTCGCCAAGACTGCATTTGGTTGATTAAACACAGTAAATCAGTAATATTGTGAAATATTATTACAACTGGAAATAACGGTTTTCTATTTTATTTTAGAATGTTAAGTATTTTCAGCATCATTACTTCAGTTTTCAGTGTCACATGATCCTTCAGAAATCATTCTAATATGCTAATTTGTTGCTCAAGAACATGTTTTTTTGTTTATTTGCCGACCCAAAATGATGACTCAATATCAGATACACACCTGATTTAGAATCACATATGGAAGTAGTCCAAATCGGATGGTGTAAAATCACATCTCATAAGTGTTTTTGTTGTTGCCACATATGCAACAAGATCCGTCTGTGAGATAAAAATATCTGAATGGAGTGATAGTGTCAAAGCGGTCACTGGGATTGCAAATGACTGCAGATATTCCCTTCAGCTGCAGTCTTCACAAGGGAAATCAAAAGGCAAACTAACCAATTACCGAAATCAAGAACAATAATACAATAAATGTCCTTAAAAATCATTCACCAAAATGTAGTAGCATACTTATCATATCAAATATAATCATTGGGGAATACTTCAGGATTTAGCATTAAGCTTTGTATTAGGAAACCTCAATTTTTAAATTACCATGCTTTCCACTGTCATATCCGTAGAGATTATTTTTCTTTTCTTTTTTTCTTTTTTCTGGAAATATCCTGAGATGAAGCAAAAATCGTAATTTTTTGGCCAGAGGTTAAAGACTACAGTCAGTAGTAGGTGTGTCCCACATGTGTAACCCGCCCATAGAGGGTGGGATCTCGCTCACAGAATGAACACAGTGTCGGCCATCTTTTTTTGGAAGCTAGGCTAGCAGGTTCTTGTTCTGTGGAGAAAGCGGGAGTAGTAACTTTAGGGGTTACCCGTCCTCTTTTTCCTGACATGTCCAGAAAAGTCAGGTTTAAAAGAAATTAGTTATCAGTTAAATCGTTGCTAATGGATCCTGACTTCGCCCTATGCTGCAATATGCATTTCAGTTTTGCATTCATTTACAGAAATCAGCTGCTTGAATGACAATTGCTGATGTTATTAGATTTTTCAGGTGAGATTCTCAATTCATCCAGTTAACGGATGTTCTGAGGTAAAGTTTTCAGACTGCAGACTCAGCAATCGATTGTATTTAATTGTACAGTACAATCATAACATAGAACAGACATTATCTTCCTTTCATGTCATTAAACATAACAATATTGCTGGCCATATACTGATGAGAAAGTGCGCGTCGGTGTGCCACGAGTCCTAGACATGGCGCGGCTTCTCGTCCGGTGTGCGATACTGGACTTTGTCCTAGACATGGCGCGGCCTCTCGTCTGGTGTGCGTACTGGACTCTGTCCTGACGTGGCGCGGCTCCCGTCGTGTGCGACCCCCTTTACAGCCAACAGTTCACATTCAGAGAATAATTGAAAAGAATAATTGTGCTCCATAACAAATGCACGAAACAAGCTGACGTTTGTTGCTTGATAGACGCTAACGCACAACTACAACTTCCGCATTTGTCCAGGACTACGCGTAGAACGAGCGAAACCGACGCGATGACGCGATTGACTGGCGACTTCCAGCTCACACGCCCCGTTGTAAGTTATCATCTTAACTAAATATGACACTGGCCTTGTGATTTCGGGATATTTTAAATGCAAAAATCTTAGGTATTCCACCTTTAATCTTTCCAGAGGTGAAGTATCCCTTTAAGCTAAATAATTCAAAATGTACAGTACTAAAACTGAGGAAAGGTATATCCATAAGTGACAGCACACCTGAAGTACAGACAATTTGTATTAGGTGCGGTTTCATATGGAGGGACAGGAAATGGCAAGCAAGCCTCATCAAGCTTTTCGAGTCCCTGAAATAGCTTCTTATTGGCTTCCCTGTGGTCACCTCGCTGGGATTTCTGTCTTGATCTCTTACTGCCAAAGTGCTCTCTTAAAGATCCCGCGGTGTGTCCGCTGGGTATTTAAGAGCCTTTCTCTCAATTTATCTCCCTTTCTCCTTCTCTAAAACGCTTTACGGATACATCAACATTTCCATCACTGCAAGGAAAGAGGACGAATCATCAGCAGAGATCTCTGGAGGTTTCTCAGAAGGCTTGTCCTCAGCTCGGGGTTATCTTGTCAGCCGAAACCACATGGCAGCACCCAACCTCATCCTGTTTCTCACACTTCGAAGAGCTGCTCACCGCACATTTTATAACAGCAAACACTTTCAAAACAAAAACACCAGCAATAGCGAGTTTCGGTTTGAGCCGTTAGCAGCTTTGGGATGTGTGCAAGGGGCAAATAGGCAAGACAACAAGCAGACAAACAACCTGTTTACCACAGCAGGATCTGGCTGGATTTCACATTGAAATGTGACAGAGTGAGGAATGTTACTCAGCATCTGTTTTCCTGTCCTCCTAATTGATGCATCATTAAGCACAAGGGTCAATATATATATATATCGTACCACAGTCTGAATCATTTCTGAGGATCTTAAAGCGTAGCAGGGAAGCTGTGGGAAATGTTATTGATGAGCTTGTAAAAGCAGCCTGACCTGGAGGTAAGGTGAAAGCCAACGAACTGCAGACTCCTGCGATTTTATTGGCAAACGCCTGGAATGTGCTCAGGGCAAGCAGCCAGGCCGCATTAACGGACGGACTGCTGACTTCCCAGAATACCACCACTCTGCAAGTCCATTCCGGAAATGGCTCTATAGCTCTATATCTGTGCAGCGGATGAATTAAGTGCCGTGATGTGGTTTTCCCTGTATCACTCACTCATCTTTCAAAAGCCTTGATATATATCCTCCCTTCCAGAGCTTCTGAGAGTTGATGCCAGATTTGTAGTGCTCTTAAGAAGAGGAAAGAGACCCCACAGCTCTAATGGGCCGAAGCAAACCGCGCTGCACATTCTCAAAATCCACCCCAAACCTCATTTTGCATTTGCAAATACTAGCAGTTTCAGAGTGCATTGTGGAATGACTTATATGCATGCAGACTATGTTTTTCCACTAAAAACTCTATACAAGCCTTCGGTATTCTTCCATCACAAACTAAGGTTGATCACTAATTTGGATCAATAAGTCAATAAATCTTATTTAGAAAACAACATTTTGGCTTACAACTGGGGTAAGCAACTTCTACTCCTGCTTGACCCTCATCTCCTGAGGAAGTCTCAGGGGCCATTTACATGACCCTGTTTTCAACTAAAACAAAACTTTCGTTTTGACTGTTCATCTACACGAACAATGACAAATTGGGGGCCTGAAAGTGCTAAATGTAGTGAAAACGGTGAAGTACATGCACATGTGTATTACGTGTTCAGTCTATAGGAGCCTATTTCTTTATAAAGTGACATCGCCAACTACTGGCCTGACATGAAATAGTACAGCATTTTTAGTCATTTTCGCAGATCCGTGTTAATTGGCATCGTTTTGACAATGGTGTTGGCTGTAGGTGATAAATATGTTTTTTTTTTATTTGAAGAGTGCGTTAGTAATATGCGCCATGTGAATAGCGAATCCGCCATGGCGGAAGCTCAACTGACTTTTAAAGGGAATGGGAGATGAGACTCTGATTGGTTTATTGCACATTATACCCAATACACATCCATTACTCATTACAAGAATAGGGACAATCCTTTTAGACCATGCAGCGGGTGCGCCAACCATTTTTCCCATCGTTAAATTAGCAAATGTGGAATCAAACATGTCCTAAGTGCACTTGAACCCTGCGCTTTAGACCATGAGCTTAGATCGATAAAATAGGGCTCTATGTTGTAATTACAAGATGGCAACCAGTGACGTTCTACGCTGTTCATCCTCAGTTCCATATTTATGATTTTCTATGGCAATAGTAGCAACGGCGAAATGATTATTATTATTGTTATGTGCTTTGACACAAGGTAATTTAACGCCTTCTCTCATGATGCTTTGCAGACTCTTTTTTTAGGTGTGTTTTTGCTTTCAAAGGGTGGGTGGGATCTTATGCTTTTAAAGCTAGCGGGCTATTGTTAGCCTCTCCAAAATTATCAACCCTAGCTTTAATACTATAACATTTATTAAGACCACATAAGTTCACACCGCAAGTCTTAATGCTCAATTCTGATTTTTTGCTCAGATCCGATTTTTGGGTTTGGCTGTTCACATCACCTTTTAAAATGTGGCCTATATCTGATTCCAATGTGAACTGTTTGCATGTTCCAAACTAACCCGCATGCGCAAAAGAACAACAATGACATCATATGCAGCACGCTGTTGCACTAATGTTCGTGTGGTTATGGAGGAAGTAAGCATTTACGCTTTTATTTCTAAATGTCTGTGTAATGGAAGCTGTAAAATTAATGAGCAGGTGATGATGAGGAGAAGAATGAAGAGAAAGAAGGCAATATTGGCTATTTTTTAATAAGCCCATATATTAGTTAGGTCTAACACCTCACTCTCCCTCCAATGACTCACTCCATCACTGTTCTCCATATGTATTCAAGTTTTTAATGTTACTGTCTGTTGTTTGTCTAGTGCTTACTTGCCGGCGCATAATTGTGTTAAATGTTGATGTAGATTTGACGTCAGAGTCGCATTAAAACCACTTTGGTTGTTCACACTGCGGACACATTGAAAAAAATCTGATCTGTATCTGATTCAGGACTACATATGAATGTGGTCTAAATCTGATTTAAAAAGATCAGATCTGGGCCAGATTTAAGTGTTCACAATATCTCTGAAGAAGTCTGACTTGGTCACTTGACCCCCAAAAAATCAGATTTGGGCCACTTTTGTCTGCATTGTGAACGGGGCCATAGTGTATTTCTTATTTGGGGTCATTGCCTAATTTAGATGCAACAGGATGGAAACGATGAGAGGATTTGGTTGGGATACTGTTTAGAAAACAAGGAGTCTGAGATTTGTACCTTCAGGCGGTTACATTATGGAGAAGGTATGTGCAGGTGGAGGAGCTCAGCCAAATGAAGTCACAGAGATTCCTTCCCCCAGTCGAGAGCGATTCACTCCGCAGCAGACAGAAAGAACAGGATGAGCTGTAAGGCCTCTGCCACACACAGATACCCAGCTGCTCCCCTTTCACAACTCGCTTGTGATTCAGCGCAGGAGTGAGACACTGTCTGGTGGTTTAAAACTGCGTCTGCTCCTCATGACACGCTCACGCGTTCTGCCAAGCGGGGAGGAAAAGAAGAAAAACAGTGATGAGACACAAGATGAATGTAGGACAGGAAGGCCACAGCCAGACAGAGTCTTAGACAGCCTTAAACCACTTTTGCAAAAGCAGAGATTTGTTGCGTGTAGGTGAAAGACCACAAGCGTTTGGCATGCAAACGGGTAGATGTTCGGCTTTCGTAAAAAGACTTCAATCCTGACCCAGACGTTCGACCTTTGCGCATAACATATTCATTTTCCGCCTCGCCTTCAACCAAATACACGCTGTAATTAAAAACATGTGCAGATTGGGAAAAGGACAGCAAGTTTAAGCACATCCAGAATTCATCCAGCTTTGGATCCGGGCCCGGTGTAACAGAAAGCCCGATCATGAAGGTATCAGCGTCTACACGAGCTCAGGTTGTTTTCTTCCAAGGCTTTCCCAGACTCACGCATTTGTGGGAGAATTGGCAGCTGTTTGAGAGATTGTCTGCCTTTGTGAAAACGCTGCAAAGCACATTCCACTGCGTCTGTGGTCAGACAGTTGTTTTTTATCAGTATTTGGACGATGAATGGTGGTGGATGGGGTTGTTTGGGTGCCTGGATTTGCCGGATCTGTAAATAGGGGAGGGTTGAGAACATCAGGCACCCTGCTAACACTTCGGACGGCCTTAGTCTGTCTGACATCACAGACAGAGGCGCCACTGACGTCGAGGGTGGTTAAATCTGCAGAAGAGAAAATAACTCAAATTTCTTTTGTTCTAGACTTCATGTTTCTGGAAAAACAAATATTTGTGGTGCACTGAGCAAGAGCGTCAGCAAGCTGCGGGCTATTTTTATGCACTGAGGGTGTTAAGTTACGATTGTGATTTAAAAACATAGACAAGTTGTATTATTCATTTAATGTCACTGCATTATAAAAGTCGCTTTGGAATAAATCACAGCACATTTCAGATGATTTTAAAAAATCAAGACCAAAAAAAGGTAACCCAGACCAGTTCACTTTGGAATTTGATGCAATTTTAATGCAATTTCCCTTTAAAGTCTCTTGAAAAATAAAAAAATATATTTGTGTGTTATAAAGCACATTGCTATTTTTGTGTATCCTGCACATCAAAAGGGTTATATTGCTAACTTGTCACCACCATCCAATGCAAAATAACTTTAGTGCACTTTAAACAAAGTTTTGAAGTAATTATCCTTAATTTCTCTTGCAGGGCAAATATCTGTGGTGTATTATAACTGTGATACAGCTCACTAGTGGATAAAGTCCAAAACAATCCTTAAAAGCAATTTTAAGTAGACTTTAAAACCAATTTTGTTGTAAAAATGTTCTTGCAAAACAAATATCTGTGCTACTGTACTTGCATTTGTGCGTGTACTAACAAGTCCTGCGAGTTTCAAAAACAACATTTTTTAATTCACTAAATAAATTGTGATGTGTTTAAGCTGCATTATAATCATAATCTCTAATTTATCATGGCCGGGTCACTCTCCTAAGCTCGTCTCTGAACTTCAGTTACCTCTGAGGTAATAGCAACACCACGGGATTTAATGCACTCCTATTCTCTCTAGAGTTCAAACCAAAATAGCACTCAAGCAAATGGGTATTGCTTACAACTACGTTAACCCTTACACTGGCAATGTCAGAGCTCAAAATGGATCAGACGAAACACAGTTGTCTCCTGTTCTCAAACAGCTAATTATCTTTGTGCATCTCCTTTCAATTCTCAGGCGCTGGCGGTAGGCCACACACACAGAGCGAGAGTCTTACAGTGACCCATTTTCTGCTAACCTCAATTTCCTGAGGAAAAAAAATGTGCACCAATGCAGACACACTTTTTTCAAGAGGTCACCGAGTTCTGATTAAGCTGGGGCAGGTTTGATGAAATGACTTTGTGTTGTAATATCACTTAACCTGGAATTAATGCGACCTGTCAAAGAGATCAACCAGCAAATACATTATGACAATGGAAGAAAATAAAAAACAATATCCTAAATGAGCAAGTGTAAAATGACATTTAAACATACAATACATAGAGTGACAGATCTCAAATGAAAATGTCACAATATACATACAATATACATACATCCAGTATGTGGCAGTCCTGATGCTATCAAATGCCTTGTTGATGCTAGAGGTCAGAGGAGAATAGGCTGACTGATTCAGGCTGATAAAAGTGCAACTTTGACTGAAATAACCACTCGTTACAACCGGCAGCAAAGCATTTGTGAAGCCACAACACGCACAACCTTGAGGCGGATGTGCTACAACAGCAGAATATCCCACCGGGTACCACTCATCTCCACTACAAATAGGAGAAAGAGGCTACAATTTGCAAGAGCTCACCAAAATTGGACAGTTGAAGACTGGAAAATGTTGCCTGGTCTGATGAGTCTTGATTTCTGTTGAGACATTCAGATGGTAGAGTCAGAATTTGGCATAAACAGAATCAGAACATGGATCCATCATGCCTTGCTACCACTGTGCAGGCTGGTGGTGGTGGTGTAATGGTGTGGGGGATGTTTTCTTGGCACACTTTAGGCCATTTAGTGCCAATTGGGCATCGTTTAAATGCCACGGCCTACCTGAGCATTGTTTCTGACCATGTCCATCCCTTTATGGCCACCATGTACACATCCTCTGATGGCTACTTCCAGCAGGATAATGCACCATATCACAAAGCTCGAATCATTTCAAATTGGTTTCTTGAACATGACAATGAGTTCACTGTACTAAAACGCCCCCCACAGTCACCAGATCTCAACCCAATTGAGCATCTTTGGGATGTGGTGGAACGGGAGCTTCGTGCCCTGGATGTGCATCCGACAAATCTCCATCAATTGCAAGATGCTATTCCATCAATAAGGGCCAACTTTTTTAAAGAATGCTTTCAGCACCTTGTTGAATCAATGCCACGAAGAAGAAGAATTAAGGCAGTTCTGAAGGTGAAAGGGGGTCAAACACAGTATTAGTATGGTGTTCCTAATAATCCTTTAGGTGAGTGTATATATAATTATTACCCTCAGGCTCAGCCCCTCCCTCAGAACGCAATTATCTATATAGAGCTCACCCCCCACTACACACACTCACGCTGTGCCCACGAAAATGCATAAATCATATATGCCGGTTCACATGGATCCTGGTGGCTACCACCTGCTTTGGAACTGATAAAGCAAATCTTGCCCATTTTCCGCATATCCTTTAAAATTCCTCCAAAACAGTCTTCTTTAAGAGCACAAAGTGTGTCAAATTAATTGACCACCCCCATTTTGTGCCCTTCAACTCTTGCCAAATGAAAGCAATCACACTGAGCTCATTGAGACACCTGCAGTCTCAGTTCATGTTCTCCATATTCTGACCTTTCAGCTCTGTGTGGCATACTGGGACAAGAAACTACAACATGATCACAACATTCACAAACCTTCAGGTTTCTCTAAGAGAAATATTTTCTGAACAGAGCAAAGAGAGAGAGGAGAACTAAGATGCTGGCATGGGCCGAGTGTTTGTTTCCCAGCCCCCATCCCGATTGCAGTCCGCAGGTTTCATATGGGTACCATTTGGCTGTCTGAATGTGCAGTTATTTTGCACAGCAGGTTCTCGTGAAAGACTCTACCTGCTGGTGATATATTATGCATGCCAATAGGAACACGGTGTTCTATCCACATTCATGATTTCAAATTTAGTTTTTGATATAAAAATGTTGTTATAGACCTTACGCACCAGAGAAACGTGGGCGCCGTCATCTTTAGAATATTGTCTCTGAACTTCCGTTTTTGTGGCCGCTCTGTATATTTCTATGGCATCGCTGTCGAGGAGTAATTAGCTGGTGGAGTGGATTTACTTATTGTAGAGTTAACAAAATTTATCATGAGCATTGTAATGTTTATCATAAGCATTGTAAAGCAGATGTCTTAACAAATGTCAACCGGGGAAATTTTTTTACGAGCAGTTCATTCATATGATTCATACGCAAGATGTGCAAGATCGCTGTAAAAATACAAACCGGAAGTCAAAAGACAACGAGCGCATTGCTGAAAAGGGGCAGGGCTACATAAGGTCTATACACAGTATTTATATTTTAAGGCCACAGAAGCAGACTTTACTTGTGCTTGCTCATTTTGTGAAAAGACAAACCACTGGGGTCAGTAGAAGGCCTTACCCATACATGACTTGAATGCATGCCATAATCTCTCTAAAAATGATGATCACATAAAAATAAATTACATTACTTTTTTTCATGTATTTGGCCTGGAAAACCATCTATATTACTGTAAACTAGAGCTATTGGTCACAAGTACATAAGACATTGTTTTTATAGTCCATGTATATATAATGTGTTTTGCAGTAATGTACTCTATTACTGATTTATGGTGTTTATAGTGCACCTTCAATGAGTCCAGAATATGGTTTTAGACTATTATAACAGAGAGTGTTATGAGTGACATTTCAAGCTTGGTGGATGCTTGGCTGGATTGATGGATAGAGCAGCAAATCGGCATAACAGAATAATTTCTGGAGGATTATGTGACACTGAAGACTGGAGTAATAGACAGATCCTGATTCAGAATTCAGCTTTGCCTATAAAGTAATATTTATTATTCAAATAGAAAAGAGTAAACTGTAACCTAAAACTGTTTTTGCTGTATTTTGAAGAAATTAACGCATCCTTGCTAAACGGGAGTGTAGACGCACACAGTTTTATTTTTCGAAGGCAAGAATCACTATTACTGTTCATACTTAAAATGGTTGAAAAACCAGATTCTCATAGCATCCACCTAGAAACCAAAGAGAAACACCCTGGCAACCACCCACAACACGCTTGAATCATGGTGCGATAATTGTAATAATAAATGGCCGTAGTGTTAAAATATGCCCTCATTAACTCAGTTACACAAATCACCCAGCAGCAGCACGGATATTATATGATCAACTTCCTTTAACCAAATCATATGGTCAATCTCTTCAAGGGAAAACTGTTCTGAAACCACAGACATGGAACAACCGGTCCTCTCACCTTAAAAGACCTGCTGGTGCACACAGTGGCCGATCTATCTGATAGACATCCTCCTCCCACGTCAGTTCTGTTCTGGCACAGCGCACCTCTAATCGGGGTTAAATTCAAGCGTCAGCTCTGCCGTGCCATTTACCAGCCTCTTTGAGCATCATCAGCTCTCCTGAGACTCAATGAAAGCTTAAAGTGAAATGCAGGCAAGTTTGTTGGCAGATTATGACCCTAAACCATCTGCAACCCTTCGAGAATCAAAGCATGCCACTGATGAATAATGCATGTCAATGCTTGTGCAACCAGTAAGGATGCATGAGGATACAATAAGTGGTTTCAACGCACCACATGTCAGTAAAAATGCATCTAGGCGGTGGTGGTTTCCATGGCAGTAACAAAATAGTGGATGGAGAAAACGGAAAAAAATTACAAATTCCATGCAAAGTTAATGCAGTTCTGCCCAGCTTCTACCCGACTGGTCCATAATATCATGTTTTGTGTACAGTATATGCTCCATAACATGTTCTGAGTTTTAGGCCAGTTGCTCGCTCTCATGCATGATTGTGCACAGATGGCAGGTTGCATGTGAGGTAGCAGTGCAGGCTTTGTTAAATAAAACAGATCAGATGCGCATTCATACACACTGGCATCAAAACAAACATGCCATGGCTACCACAAATCACCTGACGTGGTTTCCTGGAAATAGTGTGCCAGTAAGCGTATGGCTCTTGAATTGATGAGAGCGCAGGTGCCAGTGTATCTCTAGGGAAAGGATTCTCTAATTATACATGCGTCACCATTAAAGCCCTAAACATGATCCACAGACACAACCTGGCCTGAGTGTTATAAAATCCCAGCTGAGTTTATATTATGTTGAAATCCTAAATAGTGATATGGAAGTCAATGGGGCCCATAAACTATTTGGTTACTGACATTCCTCAAAACACAGTCTTTTGTGTTCAGCAGGAGAAAGGAATTCAAGTAGTTTTTGAACAAATGATGACAGAATTATAATTTGAGCGAACTATCCCTTTAAATGTTAAAATTGGATTATTGTAACATTATTATTTAGATTATATGATAATAATATTATTTATATTACCTAATAATAATTATTAGATAATACTTTTGATAGATTATTACATTCCTGTAGCTCAAACACTAAAGCATGAAGCTCGCAAAGCCAGTGTCATTGGTTCGATTCCCAGGAAATGAAAGAACTGATAAAAAGTATACTTTGAACACACACAATGCAAGTCACTTTGGATAGACGCATCTGCCAAATTCACAAATGTAAATGTAGCCTATATAAAAAAAGCTCCATGACTGTATTTCATATATTGGTTCTGTATGATATTATCCTTACAGCTCTGGGTATTGACATTGGCATCGACTAAAGAAAAACCCATAATGGTCAACCACTACTAGCCGAAAAGTTTGATTTGGAGACTGTCTCTCATAATTCTGGTAAACAGAGCGAAGGATTTATGGCTGTCTATGTCAGTCGAGCTAACGGGTTCTGGTTTTTGCTTACATTAAATGATGAGTTGTTCTGGAGTTGAATCAGGGTGGTCCTCAACCTCCATAAGTCTAAGAAGCTGTTCCACCAAGCAGTTAAGCAATTGTGGTTTAGTCCATATTTTCCAAGAGACTCGATCGGTTTATATGATGAACAGATCAAGTTTAGGCTTTTAGTCACACATAAACATTGATCAGCGAACATTAATAGAAGCTTATCCAAACCTGTTTTGACACGTGAGAATAAACCTCATTGGTTCTTGCAGAAGCTCAAATGTGCTTCGTAACATGAGAATGAACCTTATTGGTTCTTGCAGAAGCTCAAACGTGCTGCGTTACATCAAAATGATTCCTGATAATTACTTAAATATTTTTTTTTCTAAAAATGAAAGATTATTTTACTTAATATTTAAAAAAATATATAAATTAATATATATATAAATTAATATATATATAAATTAAATATATATATATAAATTAATATATATATATATATATATATATATATATATATATATATATATATATATATATATATATGAAGAGTTCAGCATGCAAAAGCCTCTAGGTGCCATTTGAAATTTTCTTCTAAAACGACCATTTTTATCAAGCTTGTATATTTAAGTTCAGTAATTTCACTTAAATGACAACTAATAGGTAATCTTCATTTCCATTTAAGTGAAATTACTGAACTTAAATATACAAGCTTGATAAAAATTGTCATTTTAGAAGAAAATTTCAAATGGCATTTAGAGGCTTTTGCATCTAAAGTCTTCACATACATACATATATATATATATACACACATATACATATATATATATATATATATATATATATATATATATATTTTTTTCATTCAATATTTATTATTTGTATGTTCACTCACTCACTAACTCGGACTTATCTTGTCCATATGTAAATGTCCATTCAACATTCTGGAACTGAATACTGATTTTTCAAGACTCCTGTTTATTATGAAAATAATTATGGTTTCTGAGTGCCATACTGTAAAATAAGCCTTTAAGGCTCATGGGCTCTGTAATGTGCCATATGCAGAGTGTTTGCAAACATTGCAGGACGATTAGAAAAGATTTTTAAATACTTCCACTTGATTTCCATGCGCAGAGGGGGAAAATCACAGGAAGGGGATACGAAAGTGACAGCGATGAAATTCTGCAGCCACTTGCCCCGGGATGCATGAGGGCGCAATGCAGAAACAGCTTGGAGCCAGAGGGGAGTACAATCATCACGGCATGCCGGAGAGCCGAGCAAGAATATAGCTGCCTTTCTCTTTGCCTCTGTTCCTCAGGGACGCTAGTGTTATGCTCACCTGCTGGATTTTCACTATGTGACGTTGACCACTGTCATGCTCTATTCCCATTAAATTACATGTCTGCTGCCAGCCAGATGAGCTCTGCTCAAATCCCAACCCTCTTAACGGCTGTGACTGTTGTCTAAAAATGCTGCCACAGCGTGTCAGGCCCGCTGCTCAATGAATAATGAAGTACTTCACTGCCTTCTTCCAGCGGGACACTGATGCTGTTGTCAGCAACTGTAAGACAGACTTCATGTGTGCTCAGCATTGCAGGTGATTCTTGGAAAGGGTCATGCAATCAGCAATATGGTTGTTATGTATAAAAAGCATGGACTTTTGCAAGAGCATTCATTAGCAGAGTCATGTCATTGAGCAATGTCATGTCACTGTGAAAAGGTCATGCTCTTCATAATTCTACTTTTTTATATCGAAATGCTACAACACCACATGAGTGTGTGCTATTTTCTGGTGCAAAACTAGGAGACTTCAAAAGCATCAAGCAATTTATAGTTTAAATGTTTACCCTTGTGGTGTTTCAACCCCATATTCTGTGAAAACATTCAAATATATGTTCTGATATATAGAATATATGACTTTCTTTTTCCATACAGTTCCAACTAGATAACGATTTATACTGTCAAGATCCTAACAGGTGTATGCACCATTTAAAACTGAACAATGCGTTTTTAATTTTATTCCAAATCAAGTTGAATTGAGGCAACAAACACAATGCAGAATTAACATTCAAATTTAAGTGCACAGCAGAATTAAAATTCATATAACAGCGATGACTAGAAAAGCAAAACAAATTTCAAGGGCCCTATCATACACCCTGCGCAATGCAGCGCTGAGGCGCGACGCAAGTGTTTTTTGCTAGTTTCAGCCCGACGCACTTATCATTTTCACGTCCTGCGCCATGTTGTTTAAATAACAATAACATTTGCACCCATGGGAGTGATGGTCTGAAAACGAGGTGTGTTCAGCCACATTGTTGGTATTCTGAGGCAAATGAAATAGACTGCGCAATTGACCAACTTAAACTTGGTGTCAATGGTGCAATATTTTTTTTTTTATTTAAAGAGCGTGTTAGTAATATGCACCTATAGGCAGGTGGCCGTGGACACAATGCGTGTACATACTCGCGCACGAGCAGATCCATTTCCTCTCTAGAGAAGCATTCAGTTTTTCCACTTGCAAATTCTGCCATGCAAATAGCGAATCCGCAATGGCGCGAGCGCAACTTATAGGGACTCCCACTCCCAACTCCCATTTATAGGGAATGGGAGATAAGACTCTGATTAGTTTATTGCACGATAGCCCAAAACACACTCATTACTTATTACAAGAATAGAGACAACACTTTTCAGACTACGCACTGGCCACGCCAACCATTTTACCCATCGTTAAACTAGCAAAAGTAGATTCAGACACGCCCTAATCACACTTTAACCGTGCGCTTAGGACCATGAGCTTAGATTTGTTAAAATAGGTTTTATAGTGTTTTTGTCATTGTAGTTGCTTGGCAGTATGCATACTCTTTTTTTATATGGAAAAGGGCAGCTCGGGCATCTTTTCTTCTCCTATGTTGCGTAGAAGAACAGGGTTTGAAGACATGTCTGCGAGAAAACTATTTATTTAGTTTGCTTTAAACAAAAAACAATGTCCTTTCAAAACAAAGTAGAGATCTGTGTGAATGACATGGGTTTTGATGCACACACTAAAAAAGAGCCAAAAACACGCTTAGTCAACGGTATGTTTTAAACATATGCAGGACTACATTTTTGTGGTCAGCTTTCCATAGATCTTATGAAATGGACGTTGAGGAGGTGAGATGGAGATGAGGAATGTTTCATGCTCCTGTGAGCTAGCAATGGAGAGGAGGTTATGGATATAATGGGGGTTGGGTCTCTTGAAGATCTTCACTGGACCACTGAGGGAGGGGTTTGCATATGGATGTGGGAAATGGGCTTGTGTGTGAGCGAGAGATTAATGAGCACAGAAGCGTTGATAATGATAATTAATCTCACAAAGGACTTGATTCATGGGCTATTGTGCTCTAGTTAGTAACATGTTTCACTGGGGAAGTTCAACTTGTAATTGCTCAATTATTTAAAATGTGAGTCCTGATGCTGAGGGACAGTTAAATGCTCTGATCCAAAACCTAGTGAGAGTCTAAACGGTGTGTTCACACTTGGCATGTTTGGTTCGACTAAAACGAACCCTGGTGTGATTGCTCTGTTAGTGCGGTTCATTTGAATAAGTGTGAACCCTACATGGTGCGCACCAAACAAGTGGAACAAAACCCCTGAAAAGATGAGTTTTAGTCCACTTCCAAACAAACTCTGGTGCAGTTCTGACAGAAATATGAACACAACACAAACCAAATACATCTAAACGAACCAAAAAAAGGATGTGTTGTCACCGGATGCAACCATAAAAGGTTGAAAACCTTTCTCGCCATATGAGCTGAGATGCCCATTACAGTTTGGTAGGCACCAGGAAAAGCATCTCTTTATTATATTTAATACTAAATATAAAATATCAATAAAATAAAACTGCATTTTATTAAATAAAATATTTTACATTTACAATTTAAAAATAAATAATAATAATCATAATAATAGAATAACACTAACAATAATATATATTATGTATTTTATCCACTTAATTTAGGAGCAATCCCAAAATGAATTACAGCAAGATCAGTTACAATCTTACAAATGAATTATTTTATTATAAATAATATAAATATTGTTTTAAATGATTCTATTTCACTTAATGCCAAAAATATCAATAAAATTTACTTTAACTTATTCCCCATCAGCGTTTTCTTTTTTTTCCACTGCCAGCATTTTTGATCATTTTCACAAAACTTCCATGGCCCCCAGAATAGGCTATTTTGTTGTATGAATATCTGAATATGCAATATATCAAAAGAAAGAACAGACCCTCTCCCCTCTGAAGCTGAGACAGTCCCGTTTTTATAAAAGACTGAAATGAGTCAGGCAAAACACAGCTCACAAGTTTTTGGAACGGGGCTTCGATGTTCTCCTAACACAAACATTCTCCAAAGTCACCTAGGAAAATAAGAGAAATGTTTGCATATTTCTTTCTGTTCTGGACAAGGTAGCCACAATGATCCCATTAAATACCTCTCTGGTGAGGTGCGGAGTGTTAGTGGGAACACAGCGAAAAGAACATGGTGATAAAAAAGCTCATTCTACAGGAGCAAGATGTTCTGATGAACATAGAAGATTTTCTTGTTCTCAAACTCTGGCGGCTTGTCACAGGGAGAAAAGAACACGAAGAACCACCACAGGATTTAAAGGAGAACTCCGGCACAAAATGAACCTTTGGTCTAATAAACTTTGGAACCTAGTTAATCGTTCTCTGAGATTTGTTTTCATGATAATCAAATGTAAAGAGTTTAATCTCTAAAAACTTTGGTGGAAAACTTTAAAACTTTAGTTTAGTGGATAACGCTAGTAAATGGGGGCATTTAGTAAGTAAAGAGAAATCGCTAGTTAATACCACAAACAAGGCTCAAAATAGCCCCACACTAACACAGTAACATAATGAGGGTCCCTACATACAAAACGAAGCATTGAGAACTTTGTAAGTGTACAGACCGGAAAAGACCCATTTTTGGAAAACAGTCTCGACAAGTCGAACCACGAACGACGTGCCAAATGAGCTGAACTGTTTGAAGTTCAGCGAACTTCTGAACTGTATGAACAGCGTTCGTGGTTCAACTTGTCGAGACTGTTTTCTCCTGTCTGTATACACGTGAACTGTCTTTATAAAGTATCTTCTTATTAAACGGTCTGTACGTTTATAAAGTTCTCCATGCTTCATTTTGCATGTATGGACACTCATTATGTTACTGTGTAAGTGTGGGGCTATTTTGAGCCTTGTTAGTTGTATTAACTAGCGATATCTTTTTACTTATTATATGCCCCCATATACTAGCATTATACGCTAAACAGTTTTAGAGATACAACACTTTACATTCGATTATCATGAAAACAAATCTCAGAGAACGGTCGACTAGGTACCAATGTTTTATTAGACCAAAGGTTCATTTTGAATTCTCCTTTGACCATCTATTTGAGTAAAAAAAGATAGTTCCGAAAAAGATTTCCGTTCCGTTGAAATTGCGACACCAATCAGAAACATTGGGCGGGCTTTACACGATGCCGACAGCGATAGGATTTTGAAGAAGATTTTGTAGCCTACATTACAAAGATGGATGTCGCCATCGAACATCACTCGCTTGAATCAGCTATCGCGTCTGTTTTAAGCGATTTGACCGTTTCATTTTTGTTAAAAAGTGAGCAAAGAACAACACTCGGAGATGTTTCTCCGCCAGCTGTTGCTCTGCATACTTCATCTCCTTCATCACTCTGATTGGTTTTAAGTCTATCCGCGACGTCCGTTGGTGACGCCCTTCTGGAAATGATTTGTCTATGACGCTTTGCCAGACTCAGTTAACAACTGAGAATGGTCTGGTTTTAACCAGGCTACAATATCACACATTTACTGAATTTGAGGTATTGTCCATGACTGTAGCACAAATAGTTATGCAATATTGTTTAATACTTATGGTTAAGTATGAGTAGAAGCAATAGTGATGAACAGAACACCACTAATTACAATATAAACATAATATCTGCTCCATCAGACAAACTCCCAATAATTGCACTTGGGTGGGTCAAAACACAAACAGCCATCTCAGTCTCAGCCAGAGGTTATGCAAGTACAAAAAAGGTCACATTGTGTTCTTTCAGACTCGAAACTATTCAGGTGAGGATTAGCCACAAACACCCGAATTCAACCCACCATCTGATGGTGAATATTTAAGGGAAATTAGGAAACCAATTATGGCAGAAAAGCTGGTTCTGGAAATTTTTTATTTTTTGTTCTCATATTGCAGCACCTGCTATAACATCTAGGCTTACTTTCATCAGTCAGATGCTGGAATTGTGTCTCAAGTCCATGTTTTCCATGCAGGCACTGACTGAGAGGATATCATGGCTGATTGGCCCAGCGTGAGAGCAGCAGGAAGTGAGATCATCATAAACTCAGGCTCATCTGAGGTCACTGGAGGCATGGCTCTTGTTGTTATTGCTTCATATCTTGCTCAGAACTCAAGGCCAGGTCGTTGAAAATAGATTTACAACAGACTATAAATGTTGTAACTAATGCAATCAACAAAGATAACTCCCTGAAAGGAGATGTTTCTAAGAAACGTTTCTGCTTTTGAGAAAAAGAAAAGGCATAAACTTACTGTTTAAACATTTGGAATGATAGTCTTATATGTTGTTTGAGTTAGCATGAAAAAGGTCTGCAAAGTAACGAACCACAAATTCAACTCTAAAGGGAGTTATTCTATATCACTGTTTCTGAACTCCCAAACATAAACATCACAATATTACTAATTTAAATAATTCCCGCCCAACTCAATAAGACCACACCCCCTTTTTGAGGATGTCAGACATTCATGGTTGAGTTGCCAGTCGTGGTGTTGTAAACTCACGGTTATGGTAAGGAAGCCCGAGTCTCATTCCAAGGCGTCCTGTAGGTGATGCTTTTGAAATTGCAGCTACATCTGACAGCACATGGCACCTTTTAGCGTCAATATGAGGCAGGATATATATGGGCCAAGGCACCTCCTAGTGGTCTAACCCTAACACTACCCAGACCTAAACCTACCCATAACCAGAAGTGTGTTATATTGATGCTGAAGAGTGCCATGTGCGTCGGATTAAGACACAATTTCAAAAGCGTCACCTAACTGACGCCCTCAGGATGAGAATGCTGATTGAAAGGGTGTGACATGTTCGAAACATGCTAAAAGCAGTTGACCAATCACAACATACTGGTCCAGCTGACCAATCAGAGCACATTGCATTTTTAGAAGCAGGGCTTCATAGAGACAGGAACTAAACAGAGCGATATCTGACAGACTGGGAACAGGGGAGCTGCAACAATTTCAAATATGTGAAAAATGTTATTGTTTTTTACATTCAGAGTATGAAAATCTATAGTAGATTCAAAACAAAATCAAAACGTTGACAAAGGGCACAAGAATTGTTTGTTTTTCAAAATCCCAGTTCAACATGAATGTTTTAATGCAAAATAAATTCTAATAAATAAATTCATTTCACATTATGGAGACACAACCGTTTTTGACATAAGAATCATAAATGTTTCTTGAGTAGCAAAACAGCATATTAGAATGATTTCTAGAAGGATCATTTTTCTCATGATCATGATTTCTGACATATTAAACACATTAACTAATAAAATTTCAAATTGTAATTATATTTCACAATATCACTGTTTTACTGTATTTTTGATCAAATAAATACAGCCAAATAGACAGTAATGCTGGTTCCACTAAATGCTTGCTCTTTCAAAAACAAAAAAAATCCTCAAACTCTAACAGCCTTTTCATTTCATTTTTATGAGCAATTGCTATTTATAAATTTCCACAATGACCTGTTTTTGTCTGTTATTTGTTGACAGTGGTGTCATGAGTGCAGAGGTGACGGGGTGTGTTTTGCCGTGCGGTTGGGTGTGAAGTCACACAGTCTGAGTGGATCACAGTGAATCACAGCTGCTGTCTGGACATGTTCATCATACTTCACACCTTCCACAGCTAATATGTCACTCCTGGCCTTCAATCAAGTGACCAACGTGTCTCCATAGATCAAAGGTACATCTGAAGGCTTAATGGAGTAGTTCACCCAAAAATGAAAATTCAGTCATTGTTTATTCACTCCTTATGCTGCTCCAAATCTGTATGGCCTTTTTGTCAAAAAGTCAATTGGACCACATTGCCTATCATTGCAGGGATGAAAAAAGAATGTCTTCTACTGTGTTATTAAGCAGAAGAAAGTCAGTCATAAAGGTTTGGAATGATATGAGGGTGAGTAATATTCATTTTTGGTGAAATATCCCTTTAACAGCAAAGCCTAGCTAGCACACAAACAAACACAAATGTACAGTACTCCATTGCGCATCCTGCACATGTCAGGACCTTTCTATTTTATAAAGCCAGCATAATTGTTACCTCACCTTAGACTAACCTTAGGACTCCATCTGTAAATCCTTAAAGTCAACATGATCTCAGAATTGACCCTTGTGACCTTAAAGAATTGCTCCTGGTATTATTGAGCATGATTCATAAGTGCACGTCATGGTTACATAGGCTGGGACAATTAATTTTATCCAATAAAAAACAGCTTACTTTTTCTGAGTCAATTAAATAGCAATACATAAAAAAGTCTATTAAGAAAGACCAAACCTAGATTATATATCCTGTCTCATGCAAATCTAGTAAACTGCAGACGTTAAAGGACTAGTTCATCCAAAAATAAAAATGTGGTTATTAAATGTTGTTCCAAAATCTGTATAGCTAACTTTCAATTAATTGCTTGTGAGGTCTAATTGCTTTTTGAGTGACAAAATTTCCATTGGATATTTAACTGTGCATGTTCAATTAATCTATTTTTATATTTAGGTTACCTTTGCCATCATCTAATTCCCACTTAAAGTGAATCTTTGACTTAATAACTGTTAAATGTAATATTTACCAAAACTCAAACTGAATATAGTGTCCATCATCATCATATGCCTAAATTCATTTGTAGCATGTACATTTTTAGTTTTACATTTTAATATGATTTGGACAAAATATTATAGTTTATAGTTTAGATATTAAAATTGTATATTACATAATTGTAATATCAATTATTTATTGGTTATCTGCCATAACTATTGTTATTATTTTTAACTAAATATAAACCAATAATAAAAAAAACAGTTGTTAACTTGAAATAAAAAACTTAACTAAAACGACACAAAATTACATTTAAAATTTCCAAGGCATTATATATATATATATATATATATATATATATATATATATATATATATATATATATATATATATATATATATATAATAAATTACAAAAACAACAAAATTACAAAAACTTCAACAAAAATTCAAATAAAATCCCCATAAAAAATATAAAAATAATAACTAATTCAAAATATTAATAAAAACTAAAATATTTTCTCAATGATAAAATAAGATTTGCCATAACATGAAAAATAATTATTGGCTTATATCTGTTTTGGCCATAATTTTAATATCACTTCTCTCTTTTTGTGGTGAACCTTGTTATTGGCACTGTACATGTGACCCAAACACATAAGACCTTTCCACCCCTCCCCCTCCAGAGATGAAAGCACGAGGTGAGGATGGGGCCGTGGCGTCGTTTCCACGGCAACCCCGCAAAAGCCATTTGGAGAGACAGCGGCTTGATCAGCTAATTGAAGCAATCACAGAAGAAACCCGGCTGCTGTGCCAGATCAGCTAACCGTACCCTTCCCCCATCAGCACACTCCTCCCCCAACTCCCTCCTTACTCACAATTCAATCAGCCTCCATAATCCATCAGGAACTCCAACTGAATTCACCCAGCGTGGGGTTTTCTCAGTCATTACAGAGGAGCTGATTGGAACAGGTCTTCTGCAGTGCTTGAAACTTTAACAGTGCATGTAATGGAGAATGAGAGGAGAGAACGTTTTCCTTTAAACCCACTGGGCAAGGCAATATTTACCGAGGATGTCAGAATGAAGTGAAAGCAAGAGATAGAGGCGACTGAGTCCTTCTGCACATTTGTTGTCTGTCCTTTACGACTGTTGCTTGTCAGATTATTGACCGATATGACCCAAGTGAGACCTTGGGTAAAAGCCACAGCAGTACTGAGCAATATCAGCGGTCTTATGTCACAATGTACGGTGGTGGTTAGGATGTCTCTAAATTGTTTGCTAGGGCGTGGCTAGACAGTTAGCAGGATTAAACTAAAAGACTGGATGTAGAGATTCAATTCGTATCATCTTCGTATCATAGTGGGCGACAACCTACGTGTCGCGTCTGCGATGTCTTCACCGAGATCACAACAAAAAGACTAGCATGTTTAATTTTTTTTAATGGTCGTTCACAACGGTTCAGTCACATGTATGAGGTTGACCAATAGGAGCACAGAGCTTTTCCGTACACAACTTTAAAAAAAAATGGCGAAGCGAAAAGAGAGACGTTGGTGCTAAAAGTAAAAATATATAAGAAAACAATATTTTACCTCAAGTTCTCTTTGGAGGATTGACAGCCCATACTGTCCTCTTCGAGCAATGAACGTGTCCATTGTCATGTTTTCTTAACTTTTTTTCTGAACACAGGACAGCCAATACAACACTCACAGCTTCATCCATTATTTGTTTACGTTCGTTTCCTGAAGTCACTGCGCTAGTTTCGCCTTCTCGATGACATCACGCACCTCGTTGAAGACGGCACGCGATGACTGGTCAGGAAGCAACGTGTAGTCTGATATGTTTCTCATCCATGACACAACAAGATTTTAGGAGTAAAAATCGTGTAATCCAACAGTGACTATCGTAACAGACAAAAAAATCGTGTAATCTGAACCAGGCACTAGAATGTTTCAGCTATTTCAGTTAAAGTCGGCATGAAATTAAATTTGACAAATCTTCTTTTTATATGTAATATTGTAGTGTTTATTATAAATGTACCCTTTTTAAAACTTTTCAATTCATGTACCCTTATAATCTTTAATCAAAATACATTACCCTTCCCTCCCCCATCGAAACGACCTCTTTATTTCGGTCACGATGCAACGGCAAAAGGGTGCGGCCAGATCCGCTATCGGTCCACCACCTCTCAGAGAATCGCATTCAAATCTGCCAAATCACCAATGTCACATTCTCACATCCTCACTGAAGTGGTCTCAAAGGATAATGTTAGTTATTTGAAATGAGAGAAGAGTGAATCTGTGAACTATTTGAATCTAAAATATTAGGTAAAACATCAATTTTTATTTTTATTTTTTCAACTATTTTAGTCCCTGAATCAAGTCATCCACCATTTTGGATGGATTTTTTTCACTGAGCATTTTTCAATTCATTTGCAATTCGCTGTGAAGGAAACATTAGAATTATACAAGAGAAACTATCTTAGAAAGCAATTTCGCTGCAGACATTTTGGAACAGCATTCTCAGCATGAGCATTTATTTTAAAGTCTTACAATACTGCCTACTGTACAGGGGCTGCAGTTCAATAGGTAATGGAGTACAGCCAGAGAGAGTAAGTGAATGTGAGCGTTTACAGTATTGTGTGTTCACTTGACAAGATGTAGAGGAACAGACAGCTTGTGGGAGCATTATTAAAGGGTTCTGTGTGCATGCTTATTACTACGTACGGCCTGTAGTATGTGGTTTCTTGTGTGTATGCATGCATGCTAAATGCATTCTGAGGGTAATTACTGTGGAGAGCGTGCAAGTCAGCAGGAGTCCGAGTGATTTTGCTGGCCTGTACATATGCGTGCTTGCGTGCCGCTTTCAAAGGCTGCTACTTTCATGCCAAAATGCTTCAGAGTAAATGCTTCTTAACACACTGATTCTTCACAGGAAAATCACAAAACATATATCCTTATGGCTTGCAAAAGAGAATGGTGAAAAAGATATTCTATAATAAGCAAATGCATAAATTAAAGACCATTTCAATACTAGAAAATATAATACATACATACACACATATATATATATATATATATATATATATATATATATATATATATATATATATATATATGTATGTATGTGTATATATATATATATATATATATATATATATATATATATATATATATATATATATATATATATACACACACACATACATACATATATATATATATATATACATATATATATATATATATATATATATATATATAAATATATGTATTTAGTGGTGTTTGCATATTATTCTATATTAGCTAAAATATTAAATAGTTTTTACACTACAGGTTAAAAAAGTTTGGAATAATACATTTTTATAAATGTTTTTTTATGTTTTCTCTTATGATCAAGCTAGCGTTTATTTGATAAAGAAATGTCTTGTCACCTTTGAACAATATAATGCATCGATTGTTGAAAAAAAATACTAAGAAACGTTTCTTACGCATTAGTGTATTTTACATCAAATAAACATAAAAAATATGTACAAATGAATTATTAAAAATAAAATACATAAATGAAATAATTAGACTAGAGGTTAATGCATTCTATAAAATTCTATAAAAAAATGTAAATAATAAAATAGAAAATTACTGCATCAACCAAAATATCCATTTTAATCCTCTGAAAATCATAAAATATAAACAACATATAATCTCAATATGTGATTGGCCTCCATTATTGTAAAGCTCATCTCAGGCTTCCTCCTCCTCCTCCTCCTTTCTGCCCTGCAGGTATTCAGCTGAATGAATTGGACAGGTTGACTTGAGCAGAGCTGTTGTTATATTAGAACCTGCACATGTCTGCATGTGGACAAAACCCATCAGCGTAACCACTGGAGGGCCACCATCTTATCACAAACACAACCAGGGCTAAAGGCTTGTTCTTCCCAGTGTTTCCACACTGGACCCCAGTGGTCACGCTAAACGGATGTGACTGAAGCATCTCGGCTCTTGACACCTCTCTTTTAAGGTCTGAGATTATAGGACTGGGAATTAGACATCACCCTTCCGAACTGACTATCAGCTCCTGACACACCGTTCATGTTCTGCATGGTATGTTAATCTCTCAGCATGTGTTGACATGACATCAAAGCTATTGTGCTTTATTAATCCCTGAGAAGTCCTTATTAATCTTAATCTAAGTTCAAAACCTCCCCAATCCAAAAGTTCCCAATGGTCAATTTTCTGTCAGCATAAGGACTACCTACACAACTCTAACAGGATCTAAAGTCAAACCAAAAATTATTCTTCAGATTAACTAGTGGGTGCAGGACACTATAGATCATTTATGTATGTGAGGATAGCAAAATAAGGTAAACTGTGACACATTATACCCCAAAATTCTTCATACATTGCCTGTATTTATAAAAAAATTGGGACCAGAAACTATCTCAGACACTTTGACCAGACGCAAATGAAGCATTGCTTGGTAATTGGTTAAGCTAAATTAGTTTTATGTGTACTTAAATTTAACAGCAGACTATTTAACCTAATTAATTTGATTTTAAATTTTTTAATTTTAATTTAATTAATATTATTGTTGTTTAAAAGAAAGGATGGCCAAAACAAGTGAAATATGAACTGTTCTGGTCATATTTTATTACTATTTTCTAAACTATAGCAAACTAACTGTGATAATGTAGGGCCCTATAATTTCCATGATCATGGAATAAAAAGCACACTCTTTTTACAACTAAAATAACAGTAAAGGGTAAAAAAAATGAATTCCCAAAAATTAAAACGGAAAAAACAGAATTTGCAAAAATGAAAACGCAAAAAACGGAATTTGGGAAAAAATAAAATGGAATTTGGGAAAAAATAAAACGGATTTTATAGGGCCCTAATAATGTGAGAAAATGTTGAAGGTGTCTGAATACATTTTGGAATGACTGTATGTACTTTGACATTTCTATTTATGATTATTGGATTTAAATTCAACTTTTCCCATAATCCTTTGCCGTGAAGCAAATTATAAATGAACGATAAGGCGCTGTGTGTGCCAGAGCGGGAACACAAGTAAGAGCCGAGGTTTAAGAGCAAGGTGAAACTTGATATGCAGCCACGACATTTTCCCCATCTGCTCAATAATTCACGCAGCGTCAGTGCCAGACACCAGAACAGAAGCGGTTCAGGGACGGTGACTGATCCACAGGAAGAGCCGTAGCCCCAGGGCGGGGTCTGACCGTCACTCAGGGCCATCCCAGCAAACCCATCTGTGACATGCTCTCCCTTCCCTTCAGCTCTATATATAGACGTGCTCTGGTTCTGTCCACCTGCCAGACTCTAAAAATAGCAGCCCGCTCATTTTCCTTCGCTCCACACTGGGACGGCCTATCAACTTTCAAACCGCAGTAAGACCGAGGCAGAGATGGCAGGATGGAAAGATATACTGATATCCTTGTAGTTTAACATGTCTTTTACACATGTCCTGCATGGATGTGGTTAATGTGGATACCACCATTAACCATGATGGCCTCCCTCAGGCTGCTCACTGTAAATCACATTTTATAAAACTGATAGTTCTGGCTATAAAATCTGACTGGACGAGCCTTGTTCATTGTAAACTACTGTACAAACGCCTGTCATGCAGTTTATTGAGGAAAGGTGTGCATGGTGTTATGCGAGTAATCGTATCTGTGATTTTCGAACAAAAAAATAAATAAACAAAAAAACATCATTATCATTAGACACATAGGGCCCTATTTTATCAATCTAACGCTCGTGGCCTAAGCCCGAACACACCAAGCCAGATGGTTAGGCCGTCGAGGGCCAGTTTTGCAGGCAAGTGCTTCTCAGTGTGTTCCACACGGTTCAGTGCACGTGAGCTGAAATTGGTTCCTCGACGGACTTTGTTCAGAGCCGAATTGGACATGTTAAATTGAGCGTCGAGGCCGTCGTGAATGAGGGCGGAACTCTGAACTGGCTACTGGGCTTGGTGAATGAGTCAGTGCACGATGGAGAGTAGCAAACAGCGGGCAAGGGAAGTCAGAAAGGGTACACTTCAGGCGTTTTCTTACCCGAGATGTTCTTTTTTGGAGAAAGTTTCGATGAGGTGAGCATGAGCGGAGTGGAATACGGATTATTGTTAAGCAGGATTGATATTCAAAACGGTAAGCATGCACTGCTTTTGTTCAAGGTGTGTATCTGCAGACCTGTATTGGCGTCGGATTTCCTTTTTGAATGGCGAATATAGACGGATATCTCGTGAGGCGACAACACAGTTGGCTTTCATCAGCGCTAGTTCGACGCGTCAGCTTGGTGTGTTCCAGAATTCTAAGCGCACGGCTCTGAATCCACTTTTGCTAGTTTACGCGAAAAAAAATTGTTAGTGCATAGTCTAAAAGGGTTGTCAATATGAATGTGTTTTTGGGCGTAATGTGCAAAAAAACAAAACAATCAGAGTCTCATCTCCCATTCCCTTTAAAAGCCAGTTGCGTTGCGTCTTGGCGGATTTGCTATTTACATGGCGGAAGGAGCAAGTGGAAAGACTGAATGCTTCTCTTGCAAGGAAACGGATCTGCTCGTGCGTGCAGGTTAAAGCAGGAGCTCCATATAATGTGCCCTTTAAATAACAAAAAAAAATGTTGCACCATTGACTTAATGGAGAGTTTGTCAATGGTGCAGCCTATTAAGCCCATGGGCCAAAAGGCGCAAATGCATTTGCTATTTAAACAACGTGGTGTAGGACGTGAAAATGATAAGTGCGTCAGGCTGAAACTAGCAAAAAACACTTTCCTGGCGGCTGACGCTGCATTGGGCTGGTGTATGATAGGGCCCATAGACTTGAGGGATGGAACTCTTTTTACTTAACCCAGTAAGCAATCATCTTTTTGCAATGATTTCAGGTTAGCAAGAAAATTGCAAAGACTTCTGGAATGACATAAAAACTATCAAATATTATATCATCATCTTTATATTGTAATCATTATAGAGCACAAGTTGTAATTACTGCCTATGTCCGTTGTGTCTACTTAACTGAATACATGTTTACTAACCACATAATGTATTATAAATAATATAGCTGTGTATTACTCCCATATGGAGATAACTTTGATACACTTCATCTTTGAAAATAATAACAGAAAACTTTCTGAATTGTAACATTTAAAAGCATTTTCTTATTGTGAAAATCACTATACAGATAAACTTGAATTGAACTCTTGAAAAATCACTGTCATGTTATGGCAGAAAGTTGATAAAACAAGATTAAAATGTAAAAATGATTAATGCACTACAATTTATATGTTTGTATAAATTTGTGTAAACAAAACCCAAATTGTTTTTAATTGCAATAAGTGAATTTAGGCACCAAAACATAAAAAATTGATGTTCATTTTAAGATTAAATTACTTTAAACAGTGTTATTAAACATTTAACAGTGTTTTTAAAGATTTAAAAGATTTCTAGATAATGGCAAAAATAATCTAAATCTAATTATCCAATTCAAATAATAATAAATGATAAAACAAAATCTCCTACTTGAAATACAAAAAACGTTGAAATCAAAGTTAACTTTATGTTTTATCAAATTTTATAGAGGTTGTAAGCCTTGAGACCATGCATTACAGTAATTTTAACATGGTAAAATCAGTGAAGCTTCCTGATTTATTCTAGCGTTCAGATGGATTCATGCATTCAGGCATTGGTTTTTGAATGAATATTCATAAACATGAATATTCATCAAACGGGTCAAATGCCATTGAGAATGCATAAATATGCATTGTAAGCAATTACAGTGAAATGGAAGATTTGCTTGACAAGAATAAGAACTGTTTACTCTGTCGTCATTAAATTCCACAGCATGTGTGAATAACAGACTTTCTTCCTTGTCCAGCTGCTCTTTGTTTGTTTCTGAGTTATATATCAAAGTGTTACATAAGCAGGTGAGAGAGGATAAAGAGTAAAATCACAGAACAATCCCCGTCCCTAAGGAGGTACATTTCCTTCTTCCTGATTCTCAGTGTTCCTGTCCACTGCTCGTAAGCAGAAACAGGAAGTCAACAAATGGTCAAGCGTTCCATTTCAACAGGAAAAAATGCCTATAAAAGATGTCATGACATTGGAACCACATACTGTAGCAAGCGGTCACTGACCATGAACCCTCTGAATAACACACAAGCTAAAAATACACATGCGTTAAAAATACGCCCAGAGTTTACTGTAAACGCAAAGCCGCATTTTCCAC
Source organism: Hybognathus amarus (assembly GCA_030378365.1). Classification (NCBI taxonomy): domain Eukaryota; kingdom Metazoa; phylum Chordata; class Actinopteri; order Cypriniformes; family Leuciscidae; genus Hybognathus; species Hybognathus amarus. The sequence continues at coordinate 664,511 of JAQIUQ010003288.1, forward strand.
ACAAGACACATCGCTTGTCAGAATCTGGTGCGATGAAAGAAATGCTGCCCTCAAAGTTTCTTTTCATTCTTGAAATAACATTTTTTTAGATTACTTTCTTTTAAGTTCTATAATTAGCAAAACCTTCTGATGTCTGTCAGCAAAAGGCTAAAGAAAACATGTTAAAGTTTTTGTCATAAAAAAACCCATAATAAAATGAATGAATTAATGAAAAAAGTTTGGACACATTTTTACTAAACTGATCTGAAGCTTTATGCTTGTATGATTGAAATTAATTCATTTATGTAGGGAAATATAAATTAGGCCTACATTTAAGAACCTTTTATTTACTTAATTAAAATACTAAATATTAGACAATTGTGATTTGTGTAGTAATTGGTATACATAATTTAATTAAACACATACACATAATACATCAAGCGGCATAATTAGCATTTGTTCATTTGAAGCATTTATCTAAACTGACGACACTCATGCCTTGCCGAACATAGGTAGAGGTTACTTTGCATGTCACTAAAACATATTAACCATGTTTGACAGACAGGATGAGGTGGATTATAGATTGGATGGGAGTCAAATGAATAAACCAGTAGCAGGAAGTACTGGTTATAAAGATGTGTTCAGGAAACACAGCACTTTTAATAGAATCAATATCACTGCTTCCTTGAGGAGGATTGAGCAATTCACTGGATAAGGGGAAATCTGATGCTTCCGTTTGCTGGGTTCCTGGGGCGCTAACATACAAATCACATGCACCATGGATCCAGTGGATTATAATGGGGCATAGTATCTGAAATTAGATATAGCTATTAAGTAAAAAAAGAAAAAAAATATAATTTAAATATACTGGTATATATGTGCGTGTGTATATATATTCCTGTTCTTCCCATCCTGACTATGAGAAACACTGAACAGCAGCTAAGAGGAAGCCAATGCTTCCCATAACCAAGACTTCTGCTTAAAATATAATAGCAGAATAAAAACAATAATCTATCTGTACTATATAATACACAGTGTATATCAATGCCTATCGTTAAAGCAATAAAGGATTATTTCAAATCCACATGGAAAGTATCTGTGACTGCCGTGACCAATTACTACAGACAATAATTTGATTTAAATCTATTTGTAAATATGAATGAGAAATCACACTTAAAGGTGCTGCAAAAAGGTTATTTTGTGTAGTAGTACCAACCTGATCTCGCAGCAATTCATACAAATTTGTAAGATTTTTGCTAATTCGTACAAATATTTTACGAGTTTCCAAATTCGTATGAATGACATACCCCTGACCCCGCCCTAAACCTACCCATCACGTGGGTTTAGACAAATTGCGAAAAATTTCATACGAGTGAGGTCGTACGAACTCATACGATTAGCCACCATTTAATCACTCGTTCGAATTTGTACGAATTGGTCGTGAGATAGCGTTGGTAGTAAACATTAAATAGCCCTTCTATTGCACAGCGATCACATACTTCTTTATGTGGCAGTCTCAAAACTCTCAATATACTATTTTTAGCCAATCAGAAGTTTTCCTCGCCGTGAATAATTTGGCATATTTGAGTTAGAGGGTTTGGCTTTGGTAAGAGGGTGTGGCCTAATATATTGGCCTACTCTGAAACTGGTGTCATAATCAGTTTAATTCATGACCAGCAGCAACACATAATCAGATAATCCTCAACCTACCAGTCGTTCCTGCCTCAACATATCAATTTCACAGATTAAAGTTTTTTGGCTTTTAGAATGAATATGTTAGCCTTACTGCTATTAGCTATAGTGTGCTCCAAAACAATGTATAAATAGACGCTAAAGCTCTGGCTGAACCGGTCACTCTTCACATATTTACAAGTGCACTATAGGGGATAGGGAATAATTCACACCATGTAAATATGTTTTCCCATTGGGGCGAATTAAGTCTGGTGTCACGTTTTTGTTATGCGAAGCCCCAGAGTTGGCGCATATCAAAAAACGTATCGGATTCATTTGAATTCTACACAGAATGCTATATTTTAAAGCAATATGGAGGATATTTGGATGAGAAACAGCTAGAGATTACAGGACACTACTGGCTTCACCGAGCTCAACTGCTCAGGCCGGACTGTGATATAAACCAAACGCTATTGGCTGTTTCAAAAAGGGGGAGCAGCTGTCGATACTGTCCCGCTCTGACTTCCTGTTTCAGTGGATATGATGTCAACACATTGAATAATGTTGTGCGTTTCAAGGCACTTCAGTGGGCCTTTAAGAAACCATTTGTTAAACCCTGCATCTGCTCAGTCATTTTGACATTTCTGAAGGATGAAAATTATTGTATAAGCCACATATGTTGTTCATACACACTACATTGAAAATGCACACTACATTCCACTTAGCTGAAATGTTACTTTAGAATAGCATTTCAAGAGAACAATACAAAAGAAAATCCCAAACTCAATAACCAGTCGCCAAGAGCATCGCAGACACATTGTCCGACTGTGACAACAAGCGAACACGTGCCACGGTATCGCCTCTGTCAGGGGCCGCGAGGAAGAACAAAGCAGCGCTAAAGCCCGAAGCATGGCCTCTCTTGAACAGTGTAATGTGAGGATAAGAAAACCCCATAAACCCCACAGACAAAAACATTAGAGAGGCTGGGATTGGCTCTGTCTGTGGACACAGCGCACCACCAGGCTTTAAACGGCATTCGGTCAGGCTTCAAAGCATAGATGTACAGTGACATCAGCGCAGTCGGATTTGGCTACTGAACAAGGTGCATTCTGGGGTATTTGGCCATTAATAGCCAGCAGCTGAGATGATGTCTTCTGAACACAGGACTGAGTGAAACAGCTGTTGGGGCTGAATTACAAACAGGAGCAGTCTGAGCGCAAGTAATAACACGCAACCCACAAATTCATCCATTTACTTTAAAAGGAAAGTTTTGGGTTTGATGTAACTCAAGATGCATCTGTTACATGCTGTTGATTACCAATTATTATCGTTAATCGATTATAGTTAATATTAGTTAATCGATTTGTGAAAACAAGCAAAAACGGTGCTAGACGGTGTTATTAAAAGAAAACTGCATTAAAAATGTTGATTATAATCTAAAAATCCATAATGACTGCAAATGTAACTAAAAATAAAAATGGTAAATTTTAGTGTGGTATATTACAAAAAAAAATTACAGAACTGAGCATGAAAATGTCACTAGCTCTAACATAAAAATTTATATTATATTAAGTATATTATATTTATAAAAAATATACTTCTTAAATAAAAATCTCTTAAATAAAAAAACGAACAATGCAGGTAAAAACTAACACAAACTTAACCAAATTGAAAATAAAATAAAATTTATTTCTAACATTAAATTCAAATCAATGGCAACACTCAATTGGGGTCATGCACTTACAGTGGAAGTCTAATGAGCAAGAATGTTAAAATTGGAAAAGTATAAATATTTTATTTGTAATATTACAACTTGTCTCATGCATGTAAATTTGCTAAACCCAGTGACGATTTGAACAAAGTGAATATTGAAAATATTGAAATCTAATTGAAATCTAGCAGAAAATCACTAGATTTTATTATATTATATTCATAAATTAATATAAACTGTAATTTATATTAAACCCTTCAGAATACGTCCTATATATGCATTAATGCAAATGTGATTTATTTGCTTTTACAGATCATTTAAATCTCTGTCTTTTGTAATCACCAGCATCTGTGCACTAAACTTGAACCCAGAACATTCCTTAAAAAGGTTTATTATTGAGTATTATTTAATTGATATATTTATTTGCAATCTAGTCAGTTGCACTAATGTCAGAGGTTTGTTAGATTATACCCTTGTATTGTATTTTTACTAATGGTTCGAAAAACATACACATAAATACTAAACGCTGAAAATATGGATTCACTCTGCTATTCTAGGTTGATGGAATATTGTTAATGGACTGGAACGCAAAGACTCTTAAAAAAGCCATAAAAATGGATTTTTAATAGGTTTTTATGACGTTGTCATGAAGCATCGGTGCCTTTGAGTGACACTATTTCAATAAATTTAAAGTCACACCTGATGTGAAGCCCTTTAAGGGAGACAGATTGAACAGGGCCACAGGGAAGAGAGGAATGACTGAGCGTTATGATTGGAAAACGTCAATTAATGAATATTAGATTTTTTTCTTCGTTTTCATCAACACTTATTGCTACTGATGACTGCTTTCCATTTTATAGTGTTTAAGAGGCTGATTAAGCACTGAAATGAACTGACAATTTCTATTCCGAACACCCACTATGAAACACCCAGTAAAAACAACCAGACTCGTAAAAATGCCACATCTGACATACCAACTTCAGGCATCAGATGTCAAATGTGGGCTTTTTATATACAAGTACAGGGTACAAAATCAACTGCCAATGGTGAGGAAATATACTCTGACGTCTAGCATCAACAAGGCATTTTTGCCCACAGGACTGCCGCATACTGGACGTTTTTCCCTTTTCACACCATTCTTTGTAAACCCTAGAAATGGTTGTGCGTAAAAATCCCAGTAACTGAGCAGATTGTAAAATACTCATGCCGGGCCGTCTGGCACCAACAACCATGCCACGCTCAAAATTGCTTAAATCACCTTTCTTTCCCATTCCGACATTCAGGTTGGTTGACCAGGACCATACCCCTAAATGCATTGAAGCAACTGCCATGTGATTAGTTGATTAGATAATTGCATTAATGATCAATTGAACTGGTGTTCCTGATAATCCTTTAGGTGAGTGTATGTGAACATTGATTTACCACTGAAGGGATGATTGCATGACATACGGTAAAAAAAGACCAATGCCATCTATTATCTCTTGCTTTTATGTGTAGGACAGCAATTCCCAGAATTTGTGTTGTCATAACATTAGCTGGTGATCAAATAACTAAAATTGATTTGTCACATTTCTATCACCATACACATCATATACCACATCACACAAGCAGCGCTAGGCCTGTGTTCATCGTAATGGCCTATATGTTAAGGTCATCTCTGAACACAGTCACACAGCCACACTTCCTGTCCTCCCCACAGCCTCCAGCAGGCTTTGAGCATCGCTCATCGTCACAGGATGGGCATCCACAGCATCCATCCGCTACAACCGCAGTCACGAGGGAGCTGAGCAAGTGGCCGCTCAGCTTCCTGTGTGCTATTAATACTAAGCGACCTCTCTGCTCGTTCACACTCACACACACACACGTCCTCCGAGGATTGCTAAAGCCAATCAATATCTCTCTAGAACATGCTGAACACACTACCTGCCATGTGAGAGTGCCGAGGCCACGGGTCAGGGCACAAGGTCTGATCCAAACATCCTATTCAGTACACACAGTCACAATCAGGAAATAAACGCACTGAGATTTTACATAGGCTACTGTATAGTCAAGTAGGTCAGTGTTTCTTATACTGCGAGTCACGAACCAATTACAAAGAAATGGCAAGTAACATGGTTACACTTAAGCTTCTGCAAAAGGTTTGTTCTCGTGCGTCAAGAAAGTTTGGTTGAGCTTCTGTTTATGTTGGCTGATGAATGCTAAACTAAGACAAAAAAAAAGACTAAATTAAATTTAAATTTGGACTAAACCGCTCAAATACATATGGATTATGTCAAAGTGTCAGTTGCATAGCTGTCAATGGAGGGACGGAAAAGTCTCAGATTTCATCAAAAAGATCTTAATTTGTGTTCCAAAGATCAACGAAAGTCTTACAGGTTTAGAACAGCATGAAAGTCAGTAAAATGAAAGTTCATTTTGGGGTGAACTAACCCTTCCCTTCAACACAATAAGAAATAACAAGAACCTCTGTGAGGCTATTGCAAGTGCAACTCTATTAGAACTAATGAAGAGCTCTTGGCAGTGAACCCTGAAGATAATTTGCTTTTGAAGAAACAACAGAACAAGACAAACCCCTTGCATGGAGAAACATTAGGGGATGTAAGTCGTGCTTAAGCTTTGCGTGTGGAAAAAATGAACATGTAAACTTAAGCACAGGAACATGATGTGAGGAACCACTCCCTGCTGTTCTGCAAATTACAAGGCTGAGGAGTACATGTTAATGCATGTGTGAAAAAGCTTGTTCATGCGCTCCACATCAAAATCTCAGCTCAGCATGAATGAACAGAAAGATTTTGTGTACGAGAAACAACAGTCATTTAGCCTTGGGTCTTTTGTACGAGTGATGCTGTGACCGTGGAGAGGAGCACGACGTAAAAGATGCTGGCGTCATGGGCGCGTGATGCTGCTCTAGAGCCGGGAGGAGCCGAAGCGGTACAGAACAGCCTTCTGGTCATTTCTGTGCCAGTGCAGAGGGGGTGGGCAGCACTGCAGAGGAGCAAAAGGACCGATTATAAAACCTGTCTATGTCACAGAAAAAAAAAAAACATATTCTCGAACAACGCTGAGCCAGTGACGCAGACACAGAGCGTTCTAGAGTCCTGTGTGCGCATACTCAAGCCTAAATACAGGCTAACACGCTGCAGTCTGATTCATGACTGCGGGACTGTGTATACGTGAGTGGAGGAGAGTGAGAGTACATCCAGACAGCCAATCAGAGAGGAAGAGTCTACTATCATCACCACCGCTCAAAACAACAACACAGCCATTTGGCCATATTTGGACATGTTCTGGTTCTGAGTGTATGGCAATACAAAAATGCAACGTATAATATTTACATAGTCAGGAGGGCCCAAGCAGTTGAGCAATGAGTGAATATATTTATATCATGGAAGCAAATAAGATGTAGTAAAATCATATAGTAAATATTTATAATGATTAAAAGTAATTTCACCATGCGCTCCACCATGAACGTAAAGATTAAAAATACTTTTCTTTCTGTTTTTTAAAAAAAAAAATTTGTTGGAACTTACAGTAATAATTATAATAATAATCTATGATAGATATAAAAATTAAGTTAAAAAAATTAATGAATGAATAAATAAATACCAGACATTTTTGGGCACTTAATCAATCAATCTCAAGAAATAAACATGCCTTTTATTTATCTATATTATTAATTAAATTAGTAAAAGATAATGACATAAAATTAAATGAAAAGTATAAAGGCACTTGATAAAAATAAATAAATAAATAAATAAATAAATACATTTAAAAAATCCTCTTATTTTGAACACAGAGATTAAAAATACTTTTCTTTATTTTTAAAAAAAAATTTGTTAGAACTTACAGTAATAATTATAATAATTATCTATGACAAATATAAAAATTAAGTTAAAATAAATAAATAAATTAATAAATACCAGACATTTTTAGGCACTTAATCAATCAATCTCAAGAAACAAGCATGCCTTTTATTTATCTATATTATTAATTAAATTAGTAAAAGATAATGAAATAAAATGAAATGAAAAAGTATAAGGGCACTTGATAAAAAAAAAATTAATTAATTAATTAATTAAAAAATCCAATAAATAAAATATGATTTAATAAACTGTTAAATGATGCTATTCATAAGGCAATGGCACATTTTATAATGCAAATTCTACATAATTCCATGCAAAAATCTGAGCTGTGTTTGACGCTACTATAACAAGCAAGTACACATCTGTGATCGCATTGCGTCTAGTATAATCACATCACTGCATGGACTCTTGTGACTTAATGCTTTAATATTTACCTGAGTAAACCAATCCAACACACTGTCGACTGAGCGTGTGCAGCTATCAGAGCTTAAAGAATCATGACACCGCTGGTCAATGACAATTATGCGCATTTGGCGAACTGCTGGCCTAGCTGTCGTCACTGATGCGAATCACATGTGATAGATGCTAAACCCCGTGACCCCATCTTTCTGTCAGAGAAACCCACATCACCAGTCGCATACATACACGCTATAACATAAGCTGACACTGAACCCTCTGGGTCTCTAATTATCTCCCTGACCTTTGACCCCTCTGACCTTTAGATATAACCCACCTTCTTCACACGTGAAGTCATTTTATTAATTTGTTTCAGTAAGAGAGAAATCCACATGGCTATTTACTTTCTAATAAACAATGTTGGTCTTATGCATGTTTGTGTATGCAAATTGTGTTTTTTATAATATTCATGTAATAACCTTCCAGCTAAAAGTGTGTTTTTCACAGAAGTATCAAAGCGTAGTGAAAGCTGTTTTTATGTTAACCTTAAGTATATTTTTACCACCATGAACCTTCAATGCACACACATACACACTAAACTAAACAGTACTAAACAGTAATGAAATATTTACATTTAGATTTGTATGCATTTACCAGATAGATACAGTTTTAAAATTCTTGCATGGCATTTTACGATAAACAATTTATCATTTCACTCATTCAACGGAAATCAAACTCATGGCCATGACATTTTATTTTTATGTGTTCTTTCTTTTAATCTTTACCAATAAGATGATGCAAATCTTGGCAAGACTATGGAGAGTTTACATTATGGAGCCATAATTAGGCTACAGGGAATTATGAGTTGTTTTCATATACATGCCTTACTGTACATACTGTACAAGGCTATGGAAAGTTTTTACAGTGTTAATGTAAGAGAGAACATGCTGATATTGTGCCTGAAAGACACTGTATGCTTAACCATGTGAAACAAACTATAGGGATTAGACAATTATAATGCATTTTCATATACATGCCTTACTGTATATACAAGGTTTTGGAATATTTTTCTGTAATAACATGAAACATGCAGTTCTAAGCAACATTTAGGGACTGACTAGCTTTTCTGATATTGTCTGCTTGGAATATTAGGGACTTTCTTCCCTGATTAACCCGACTAACTGGTAGCATTGTTTGGATAAAAAAGTCTACCAAATAAATACATGCAAATGTTTTATGCAACATCTTCAACTAAATTCACCATTTTCAACTAAAAACGGCCATTCATTTACACGACAACGCCATTTTGGGGGTCTCAAAAGTGCAATGATACCCATACTGTTATCATCTTTGTGTAAACTACAAAAATGCAAATTTGTGAAAACAGTGACGTCATGCGCATGTGTGTTACGCATTCAGGGAATAGGCAGTAAAAAAAGATGGACGACGCACCTTCACTCTCTTCCATTTGAGTAAAGTGAAGCCGCCAAAATCCCAACACGGCGCTGACATTCTGCACTGATTACGCAGACTCAGAGCCCGAGTCTGTACAGTAGTGTGCGAAAAGTAGAGCCAACGCCCAATGCATCAAGGCCCCGTCCACACTCCGCAGAATCGGTTAGTACAGATTACAGCAGAACAACTCATTCCGTAGTTGTGAAATAAACAGTTATGGAAATACATAAATTACAGATCTTGATAAAAGATGACTACTTCGCTCAGAAAAGCTGTCAATCTCAGCTATCAATCATGATGTCACAAACCCTTGTTTTTACAGCATAAAATAACTAAAAACAAACTTATTTAAAAAAACGAACATTTGAACTTACATCGTCATAATAAAAATTACCTATGATGACAGAAACTATCATTGGAAATAAATATTTAAAGTATTGTTTGATTGTTTAGTTTGTCTCACGTGCCATTACATGGAGAGGGCGGGGTTTATGTCCTGGGAGCAATCGAAATGTCTTTCTTTTGACTTTCTTTAGGACTTATGCGGCACACTTGGTTCAGGGTATTGGTGCGAAGCGTTTCTTTACGAAGTGACATTGCCATCTACTGTCCTGGCAGTATAATACAACGTTTTTAGTCAACGTTTTCATCTATACGCAAAAAACGTAAAAGGAAAAACGTTTCCGTTTTTAGTACATCGTTGTCATGTAAACGTACCTTTAGGCCCTGTTTACACAGAAAACGCTCGCAGGTGAAAACGTAAAAATATTTTATTTGATGTGCCTTTCGTTTACACTGCGACAGCGTTTTTGGGGCTTAAAAATGCAAAAAAGTGACACCACCCTCTAGGGTGGAAATCTTAAAACGCTCCACCCGTCGCGTTTCCTGTCTAAAAGGTGAAAAACGCAAAAGCCTGCTTGACAATGAAGGTTGTACGCAGGCATGCCGGACTTGGTGTTGTTGTGTGGTAGTGTTTCACATTGCCACCTAGCCACCTGGAGTGCATACTACATCAAATTTCACACACTTTTGCATCACCATATGCACGCGGATTTCCCACCCATAACGCTCGTCTAAACGCAGAATAAGTGACAACGCAATGCCACTTTTGTGTTTTCTCTTTAGATCGTTTCTGTGTAAACATAGCCTTAGTATCCTGAGATTGGAATCTATGCAGCCTAATGCGTGGGATAATATACAGACATCTGGTTAAAATAAAACCCTGAGAGAGTGATCAAGACCCTGACAGTGCAGAGAGGTCTTGCATGTCTGTAATGTATCTGAACGCTTACATAAATGTAAGTATTTCAATCTCTCTCTCTTTACACGTCAATACACACACCACCACACCCCTCTCCGTACATTCACACGGCACACATCTACTTGCTGCTGCAGCCATCCAAGGTCTACACTTGAAAAGCAGGCTGCTATTGGACACAGAGTGGGTGTGGCCTGCTGCAGTGGCTGGGGGAGGGGGGGGTCGGGGGGCTTCCCCATATGAGCAGAAGACATGCAGTGGGTCTCCCCTCCTCCCACACACACACACAACCAGAAACCGCGAAAATCAGCCCTCAATCTGCCAGAAATGAAACATCCGTAGTGCTTCACTCACTTCACATCACATATTAGACAAGAAAATGCAAGCTACGCTAACGACAAATCGAGATGATTTGGAAAAAGTGACATTTTCTGTCAAATTATTCTAATTTCCTAGGGTGAAGGGAGGAAGGGAGGGTGAGTGGGAGAGAAAAAAATAAATAAATAAATAAATAAATAAATAAAGGAGTACCAAATGTAGGGAAAAAAGGTTGTTTTTTTTCAGGCACAAAATACAAAAACAACAACACAATACAAATTACAAATAAATAGATACAATAAAAGTACCAGGCGTATGGGACAATAGTTTTCAGGCATATGACAAAATAAAATAAATTATAAAATAAAATTATATAAAAAATAAAAGAAATAAGATTACTACCGCAGAGGACAAGCAAAAAAATAAATAAATAATAAAAATAGTGCCACGTGCCATTTTCTGTCAAATTAGCTCAATTCCCTTGTGACATGAAGTTCCCACAGCGTTAAAAATAGCTAAATGATTCGCTAGACCTCATCTAGTTATGTATAGTTATGTTTGCGTGTAACGTGACCTGCATACAGACAGCTGTTAGCCGCAAGCGCTAGCTAGTGTTACAGCCCACTGCGCTCTTACTCAGCGTGGTCCAATTTAGAGGAGAACCTTACACCTTAGTGTAATGACAGCTGCCAGGGAACACTCTTGGGGGAGCGGCGTGTTTGGTGGGGGTTCGAAGAGCACATCTATTTCACACTTGACCATTCTTAGGTGTACGTAAGCAGACCAGCCCTGGTGGAAAAGCTCCAGCAGCGACAGCTGTCAAACGCAGGGAATTCCTGCAGACTTAAATGTTGAACGACATTTAAGGCTGTTAATCTCGATGTATCGAACCCTCATTATTCAAATGTGACAGGAGGTGTTGCCATGGCGAGCCTGGTTGACGTGGGGCTGTCAATCACACCGCCCTGTCCTGCGATAACAGCATCGGCGATGACATTTGGTGGGGGAGGGGGACGAGGAAAACGTGCATGTCGGAATTAAAGAAGGGGGGGTAGTTAGGTAGAGAAAAAGATTGTTCAATTATACAAGATCCATGCGGGTCTAAAGCAAACGCTATTACAGAAAGCTAACATTATCTCTCTGATGCCCAAGTGGATCATAGATTTTACTCCAAACAGATGTGACTGTTGTTCAGTGAGTTTAACAGGCAAGAATAAGGCATGATAATTGTCTTACAAATGGATAGCAGTTAAAATGAAGTGAGCAAATGTTTGGAATTGCTTATATTGATGAGACAGCTAGTGTCCACTTAATCTGATACTCCCACACAAACTAATGTAGAGGAAACATCAGCATGTGCATCTCTATCTTCCCTGTTAAACATACCCTTAATATATAGCCCTAACAACGTGAAAGGTGCTTTTAACTTATTTGTAACATTTTGCAAACGTCAACATTTCTCTCCAAAACCCCACCCTCTAAAGACATGTTAGCAAACCCAATGACAAGAATGCTTCGCAAATGTTTTCATCTGACGTCACAAACACACGCACACACACACGGTCTGCTAAGACACAGTCAGCGGGCTTGCTGTCAGGTCCAATATAGTTTTAAACTAGGGCTGTCAAACGATTAATCACGTCCAAAATAAAAGTTTGCGTTTGCATAATGTGGGTGTATAATTATTTTGTATATATATATATATATATATATATATATATATATATATATATATATATATATATATATATATAAATATATATATATATATGTATATATATATAAATACACACACATGCATGTATATTTAAGAAAAAAAAATTATATACAAAATATTTATATGTATATATAATATCAATTATATCTATATACAGTAAAGACATGAAAATATTTCTTAAACTTTAAGGGATATTTCACTTTTTTTGGAAATAGGCTCATTTTACCACTCCTCCAGAGTTAAACAGTTGGGTTTTACCGTTTTTGAATCCATTCAGCCGATTTTCTGATATTTAGAAGAATATCAGTAACCAGACAGTTTCTGGTCCCATTGACTTCCATAGTATATATTTTTTTCTACTATGGAAGTCAATGAGACCAGAAACTGTCTGCTTACTGATATTCTTCTAAATATCAGAAAATCAGCTGAATACATTCGAAAACGGTAAAACCCAACTGTTTAACTCTGGGAGTAGTTTCCAAAAAAGTGGAGTGTCTCTTTAAATATATACAAGCATGTGTGTGTATTTATATAAGTAAAATAATTATACACAGTGCACCCACATATATTATGTAAACAAACTTTTATTTTGGATGCAATTGATTGCGATTAATCGTTTGACAGCCCTATTTTAAACATTCCATTCTTCACTGATAACCTTTTTGCAGACCATGCATTACATCGAGACAATCTATGCTGAAATGTGCTGCTAAATGCTTAAATGATCAGCAACCCTAAAAAGAACAGCACAATTCCAATGTTTGTCATCCCTCAACCAAACACTTTATTCTTCTTATTAACCATTTTAAAGTTAAGAATAGTAGTAATAACAGTCCTGTCACAACAACTGTCTGAGAGTTTGGTGTGGTAATGAATATGACAATGTTGGTATGTTTGGTCTTCATGGAACACATCTGTAATGCCAACGCATTCTCATCCTCAGGGCGTCATATAGGTGACGCTTTTGACATTGCGTCTAAATCCAATGCACATGGCACCCTTTCAGCGTCAATATAGCGCGCTTCGGTTATGGGTAGGTTTAGGTCTGAGGTAGTGGACAGAGAGAAGGATATGAATAGTTGAAATAAAGTTGTTATTTTTGTTTTGTTTTTGCACACAATACGTGTTCTTGTCGTTTGATAAAGTTAAGATTGAGCCACTGTAGTCACTTGGACTATTTTAACGATGTCTTTAATAACTTTCGAGGCCGGCAAGTTTCAATCCCTCAAGAAGCCTATGGACTAGCATGGAGGAGTGATCCAGCCCGAGCTTCGTTTACAGTCTGATGGAGACGCGCGCTGTATTCAAGCTTTTCTACATTGTATTTTGGTACTCTAATATTTGTAAAAAATGGTTCGTAAGTGTGCATGTCGCGGATGTCCTAATCGCCCTAATCGGGCGCACAAAGAAAACACGTCAGCAGCGCCATTGGAATCGTGAACGAGCAATGACAACAGATCCGGAAGAGAATACAATGCTGAATAAAGTCGTTGTTTTTGCTATGTTTGGACCGAAAAGTATTTTCGATGCTTCAAAAAATTCGAACTAACCCACTCATGGCACATGAATTACTTTGATGATGTCTGTATTGCCTTTATGCACAAGGACAGTACAAGGTACATACATTTTCAATGAAAGCTCTCCGACTAAATCTAAAATATCTTAAACTGCGTTCCGAAGATGAACTGAGGTCTTACAGGCTTGGAACGACATGAGGGTGAGTCATTAATGACATAATTTTCATTTTTAGGTGAACTAACCCTTTAAGTCTGGCCAAACAGGTTTTTCTTAGTAAATATATTAAATCCCCTAAAACTTATTGAATGTTTTCATAGTACAATGAACTCTTTTGAATATCTCAAAAGATAAATGTAATTCCTCAAGACATGACTCACTTTAAATGCTGATTTGTTGCAGAAACACCCATGATTAATGTTTATCAGAAACAGTTCTGACTAACATAGAACTGTTATAATTAACAATAACAATAACCCCACTAGCACCACAGCTGCTCAGTTCCTCGATATCAAAGCGTAAACCAGGAAAGTGTTGTCCACATCCCTTACAATTCCATTCATGGCAAGTCTTCCAGACGATGTCATTATTTCACTCTGAAAACAGACTAAGAATAACACAGCTAACAAGAGACCTGTAAGGGTCCTTATATGGCCAAAGAGAACAGGGCTTTACGCCAGACCCAACATTAGACCTCTCAGCACAGGGGGCCCCGTGAGCCACAATGACTCAAATCAGGACTCGTGAGCCTGTGCCGCTGGAATGCGAGGATCGGGAACGCTGCGTGAGGGACACATGAAGCCTTCTGTCTTAGATAAGATCATGTGTGACTGTGACTCCAGCCTGTCCTGTGATTCCAATGTGAGGTCGGGTGATTACAGAAGAGCTGTCACAGAAAGGTTGGAGTCACATGCTGATTTCGTAAACACTGATTTAGAGAGCAAAGCTCGGCTCTGTGCACGTCAAGGCTGGATATGGTTACTTAGCAAGTGTCGACAGCTTCTAAAATGTTTGTATGAAGCCTGAGAGGTTCAACCTTTACAGACTCACTAAAACACTGATTCAACTCGGCAGCCTCAAACATAGATGTATTAAGGTGGGAAAAGATCAAACTTTCATTAAAAACATTATCTTTTGATTAAAAAAAAAACACACATTTGCTGAAGAGTAGTATGCACTGAAAAATTACTTTGTCTTGTTTTCCAGTAAAAATACCTTAAATCCCTAAAATGAGACAAATGTGTTCAAGCAATGCTCAAATGTAAATATCAGTTAAAAAGGATGAAATATAAAATGCACAATCAAAGAATGAAGCATAATTTGTAAAATGATGTTTTGGTGTTGAAGAGATGGAAGAACAGGGGAAGAGATATGTATTATTCATATACTGTGGTATTTACACTACACTGTAAGGTAGATCAACGAATACCACAGGATCACAAATCTGGAAGTGTGTAAAAAAACCACCAGGTTTTCCATTTTTTCATAGTCACAATTTGACCATTAAATATGGAATTGCTATCAAATATGATAAACACCTTTAGACGAGACGTATACGATATTAAACATTTTCATATCAAAATCTATACAGTATATGAATGATATATCTTAAATAGCATATTTAATTTATCTTAAAAGCATATTTAGTCTAACTGGACTGGGATTTAAAAATAAAATGTAAATAACTTTTTTCATGGATTTTTAGGTAATATAACTGGAAAAACAAATTAAGGCTATGTAATCTGGATAGATTTGAAAACAGGGTTTTCGTTTAAAAACGCTCTCCATACACACTAGCGTTTTCAGAAGTTTCAGTGTGGAAGAATGTATGAAGAATAGCACATATTAAGTAACATAGAAAGTAACATATTTTAGCAATAGTGTAAAAATGAAAAACACATAACAAGCACAATACCAATAAACATGAATATCTATTGGTACTACATGGATCACATGACTAAACTTACGTCATCGTTTTGAAATACCTCCGGTTTCACTGTCCACACTACAACGCGAAAACGGTGTTTTCAAATTTATCCACTTTGGAGAGCGTTTTCCAAACGATACGTTTTTGTTGACTTAAAACGGCGTCTCAGTGTGGACGGAAGGCCAAAACGGAGAGAAAAATGTGCAGACATGGCCTAAAAATGGCTTTCCTGCTGACCCCCATGAAATGTTTTGAATTCGACTTGCATTCAATATTTCAAATCTTCTGAAGAGACATCTTTCCGCAAAAAAGGCTAAAAATCTTTGTCTCAAATCAAAATCCCCAATCAACCTTATTTCAATTATGGCACTTTAAAATCTGTTGCGCAATCACCACTGGTTCTCATCTGTCTAATCATTGCTAGCATGTGTCTGTAGGAAGACGTTGCAAGATGTTGCTCCATATGGGTTTGGAACATCAGGGTGAGTAAATGATGACAAAAATCCTAACACTGTGGTTGGATGAATTAACCTTTCAATGCATGAGCACCATCAATACTAAACAAAAATCATGAGCTGTGCTCAATCCCTAACATTTCACTTTAGTTCAATTTCTCTGTTTTCATCCAAAGTTGCAAATTTAACAATTGTGAACAAAGCACCGTTTCAATCCAGAGAGCCGGGGGATAAAATCGTCCCTTCCTGATAAACTGGCCCTAAATATCACCAAGAAAAATGGATGTTTCTTCAGTAGAAGCCAATGTGTATTATCATTTTCATAAATAATAAATGACTTGCACTTCAGAGCACGCAGACAAAACGCAATAAACGTGATCATGTTATCTTGCTTTTGGATGCCTTCTGTTTAGGAATGCAGTCGTGTAAGATTAGTTCTGGAAGGTGTTTATAACAAAGCACTTTGTACACGCATTTCAGAAACATTGCAACAAGAAGATGCTTGGTGCGCATCAAGGAATTTATTCAGTAAATGCGTTTCTAAATGTGCATTTACTTATCGGATAAAAAATGTATCCGACTGAATTCAAGTTTTTATGCGCATTTTTAGAATTTATGAGTGTCTGGGCATTTCCATCCGATATCCAAGAATGCACATAAAAATAGGTGGATGGAAACATAGCTATTGTGATTCAACAAGGCAGTCCTGCTGCTAAAGCGAGTGACGTTATCATGAACTTCAGTGTTGCCATGTGCTGATAGTGCAAATACTTCAGATGAGATACAATCAATATCCTGAAACGTAAACATCTGCATGCTTTGCTGGCGACAGGGCGGGCCCGCATCATTCCAATCTAATTTGTGTCGAGACGCTGTACCCAAACCCAAGGTTTAATAGCGAATGTACAAGGCTAATCCTGCACTGACAGACCTCCGAAAGTGTCATCTCTCTGTTTCCATAGCAACGGGACTCCTAACACCTGCCTGTCTCCGGCGCAGCACGGGCCACCCCTGCGGATCACGTGACGAGTGTTTCTCATTAGCTGCGGTCCGCCTGATCTCCCAGCACGACACTTTGGATTCACCGTAGCCTCTGCACCTGTAATCACAGAACGCAGCTGCCAAAACAATTACAGCTGTGCCAGGAGACCTGAATGTAAATATCATGACCTGCAGAAAAGGATGAAATTTAAATTGCACAAGCACACAATGAAGCTTAATTTGCTGTGATAACCGTTTTTGAAGCACTCTCTGTGCATCTTATTCATTCTGAAAGCACGGTTTTAGAGAGAACGAGAGATGGAAGAACAGACAACATGATGCGTGATTATTCATATACCATAGTATTTTACATTCAGTATTGAATGTAATGTTAGATGCATTAAAAATACAATAAAATTACAATCATGGAAGAGTACAAAGGGTTTTTTTTAGAAGGCCACACTGTGAACCGTCATGTCAGTATTATTTATATACTATTATATAATTATTAGATATTCAGTTTACATTTTTTAATTTTGTTACGTGCTTTGTCGTTTTTGTTTTAACGTATCACTATTTAGCTCAATTTTATTTCTGTTTTTAGTTTTAGTAATTTTAGCTAGTAATACTGTCGCTAATTTTATTCATTTACTGAAATGTTTTTTTTTATAGTTTAAGTTACTGATAACAATACTAATAGTGTGCTACTTTCTTATAAGAGAATAAAAGTTAAGTTCATCATTCACCTCCACTCATGTTGTTCCAAATAATTTTTTGGAAGACAAAGGTGAATTTTTGGTCACTCTTTATCATATACCAAAACTTGAAAATAACCATTAACATGATTTTTTACTATTATCTGTCATTTTGCTTTATCACGACATGACAAATCAAAATTGCCTTGCAGTTTTGACTTAAAAGAGGCCTTTGTACCATTAAAACATCCTGCAAGCTTCATAGCTTAAAACGTGCTCCTCTTTATAAACGAAGGATTTATTTGATCAAGCTCGAAAATTGGCTCGTTTTTAAAATTCTGGGATTTGTGATGTCACACAGGAAATACATTTGCATATGACTGCCTTCAGAGCAAGACATCGATGAATAGTTTTACATCTTCGCATCATAGGCCCTGCCCACTGGCATTCAGTCGCTTAATGACTGACACTTGCACCGGATGCGAGTGTAGCGTCGCGTCAAAAGCAAATAAAACCCATTATAATAACTAACGCTGTCTACACTGGATACAGTGAGAGATGCACGCTCACATTCTGGCATACTCCAGGTGATAATAGCAAAAAACTATTATCATTATAAGTGAACCTCAAGGAAGAAATTAAAAAAAAATTATAATCCATATCATGACCCCCATCCATATTTGTTTACATTAAAAAGAAAAGTGTGTGAGAAATAATGACAGAATTTTTTCGAGGAGGATAAAATATGCCTTTAAATTATAAAAAAAAACTGAATTGGGGTTTATATATCTCTTGACACTCATAATAAAGATATTCATTATTGTACAATCTCTTTTCCTCATTCCCACTGCCCATAAGAACATAAGGAGCTGCTGACAGAGATAATTACCCCTCTTCTCCCCTCCCTGATGTGTATTAATGCATTAAACAGTCCCATTTCATCCAGCTGCTACTGTGCGCTACACCTGCGATCGGACGTGCTGTAAATTTGATGCTCAATATAACGTCCTCTAGAACCACACCATTATCTGTAATCTAATTAAGATTAATGACACGGCTGATGATGGATGCCTGGCTATCACAGGCTGAACCTGCCGATCTGTGTCAAAATGAGCAGCTCCACACTGATCACCATGTCATAGGCAGAGAAACTGACAAGATTGTCTAGACAAATAGAGGCCTTTTGTGGCCCATCACTTGTCATGACAGTTGTGAAGCAGATAAGTGTGCGAGGATAGAAATGGTGGACTCGGAACAGGTGGAGCGGTCCAGGTGTGGGGAAACACATCTGAATTGTTTATCAGGTACAACTGGTCCAAGCAGGTGGAAGTATGTCAGACACCAAAAGGTGAAGAGGAGCAAAGGATCCTGGGAAGATGAACAGGTGTTAAGTGACAGAAAGAGGGTAAAAGTAGGTCACAGGGCAATGACGCTTCCGGCAACTGTTGCCATTATAAAGCTCGGAAGTGTCAGGGTGTTTATTAATATAGCTTTGATTGTATTCGTCTGAAAGAGGAAAGTCATATACACCTAGGATGGCTTGAGGGTGAGTCAATCATGGGGTCATTTTCATTTTAAAGAACTACTCCTTTAAAAGGTTTAGTTCACCCAAAAATAAATTTTTTGTCATTAATTATCCTAATGTCGCTCAGACTTTTTTATTCATCTTCGGAACACAAATGAAGTAGCCTAGAAATCTCAGACGCACCCTAGTGGTAGCAAAAATTATTTTGCAGCAGAGTGTGGTCTAGCAACTCTCTATAGACGTTTTAGCTGGAAAAACCCAACTCTGGCCGGGCCAATCACATCGTGTATAGAGTCGGTGGCGGGCTTAACACAATGACGGAAGAGTTGCGACGGTCAGAGCAAGTTCGGACATATTCGGTTTTGAAGTCGTTTATCCTTGGCTGTACGTTCTATTCTATTCGTCTTTAACCAAACTTGGACACTTGACCAGTATTTATTTACAAATGGACAAAAGAAAAATAAATCCCACAGGTCTCTTCCACCCAAAGTTGCGTAGGAGGAAATATTACAGTAGATTACAATATAAAAAATATAATATTACAGTAGATTATAACAGCAAAAACAATAAGTATATATTGTTTAATAATAAGTATTAGTATTATTAAATCATTGTTCAGAGAATATATATCCTTAAAACATGATTTTTTAAATTAACTGTTTACAAAGATTGTTTTCATGTTTTTAAAGAACATATCTTGAATTAAGTCTATTTATCCTTACCCCATTGGCGTAATTGTTTTGTCTTAAGTTAGTTTTAGTTCAACTACATTTTTTCAAGATAAATTCTTATGGTTTCAGAGAATATGTAGAATAAAGTTTATTCTTACCCTATTGGCAGATTTTGTCTTTTTTCACATATAAACTTCATTAAAGTTAAACTAAATCTAGTTGAAATAATTCAAGATATAATGTCTGAATGAGAGTTGTTCAATCTCACACAGCATCTTAAGCAATTTATTTACTATTTTACAGGAAAGCAAGGACACAAATACTAATTAAAAAGATTTTTTGTTGCCATATTTGATGAGCCTATGCATCAGTCTATTATGCCTTGAAATATTATTTACACATGCAGGTTTTGGAGTCAAGCCTATGTAATCATCAATAAACGGATCGTTTGTCACGATTCATTAAATCTGTTATACGACAGCAAACTTTCTAAATCCGCCCACGCTTTCATACACACAAGCGCACGTCACATGGCTTATTTAGTAAAGGTTAAGCATGAGGAAAGTGGTAAATTGATGAGGGTGACGCTATGAATACTTTAACCCGCAGGTCTTTTGTAAATCCGGTGACCGTTCTCCGATTTCTTTGAATCACAATTGAAGACCTTTTCCTAAACCACATGACCGCACACTTCCCACGGGACGACCCAGCACATGTGTAAGCAGTGACACCCTGCAGCCTGTCAAACACACTCACTTACTCACTACAGATCGCATTCATGTGATTGAGAAGTGTGTGTGTGTGTGTGTTGTTTAGCAGCTGCTCTGTTCATTTAAATGTTAAGACATTCCCATGAGCATTTCTCATTAGCCAAATTCCAATAATCTACAACACTGCTCTAATTGTGAAGGAAATCATATGCCACACAGATCTCTGTTTTGAACTGGGACATTTCTGCACAGCGTTGATAAGAAATATAAGATGAGATCTATTTTCACAAGTCCCCCGCGACACGATTCTTGACATCGGGGTGGCCCACTGACAGTTTAATGGAAATCCCAAGACAACCTGCAAACTTTAAATGTGTCGCATTTAATGATGGATCTATCCAGAGCCTTAAAAACTGTTTGAGGTGGCCAAATCTCAAAAACACCATTGACGGACTGAGCTAAAGGGTTCAATGAGGGCGACTGTAGTTAACAATAACAGGATCCCATCCCCCTCAAGACACAAACACACACACAGCTCATTATTGCGCAGGGATTAGGGTTTGGGAAGGGCATGGGGACAAGGAACAAAAATCATTAGTGTTCTCTTTATGAACACACACACTAAATGGGTGTGAGGATGCCTCGAGAAAATTAGTCAGATTAAACAAACATCCATTCTTGTCATAGCCATAAAAAAAAGAATACACACGTGCTGTAAAAATGTAAAACTATGAAAATGCTACAGTAATTGTTAGTAAATTGGAATTATATTTAAGACACTAAAATGATTGTTTTATAAGCAAAACGTATGAATCATTTTATAATTTACAGAAGTTTCTGTGTGACTCATAGACATTTAAATAGATATATGTGGCTTCTTATGTTAGTCATGTACAGTAGGTTAAGTCAGGGAGTTTAATATTTCATTAATGCAGCAAATGTTTATGCATGCTATTTTAATTATTCAAAAGTATAGTTTTAAATGACATTGTAATATGTTTTAACCATGGCATCATTTATAATGTTTTTATAAAACTGCATTACTACTACTTTCGTGGAACACAAAAAGTGATGTTCAATGTCTTTTCCATTAAAATGAACTAGGAATGAAGCTGCCAAGATCCAAAAATATCAAATGCAGGCATGAATAAAATTAAACGCAAATAATATAAATAATATTGAAACAAGAAGCAAGCAAGAAAAAAAAAATAAAGACAGTAATTGTTTGAAATGTTTTTGACTGCGATGAGAATAAACATTAAGTCTTTAAAATGTGTCATGTGATCATTGGCACCAATTCACTCTTAAAACGCTCAATTAAAAACTGTATGAACTACTTCTTTCCCCAATTAAACACTAATATGTTTTATGTTAAAGAATGTGCCATGCAAGTGAAGCAATAAATAGGTTACATTAAAGTCAATTTGCCACGATTCAAAAATGTAAATGTCTTGAATTACTAGGACACCAACATGGAGCTCATTAGACAGGAGAAAGTGGTAAATTGTGGATTGGAAAAATAATGAGGGAAGATATTGTGCAGTGATGCATGGGAGTATCCCCACAGGGGACCGTAAAGGCACAAGGAGACAGAGGGAAAAAGGGAGAAATAGCCGCCACGCTCTCATCTCTGGCACATCTTTTGCCCTCTGTGAGACCCTATGTTGTGCACCGCTGATCTGAGCCATTGTGAAGGCAGACAGAGGCGCTCCACTACGGGTTAAGCACTTCAGATACACATTGTTACAAGTTAAGTGATCTATGATGACCCCCAAATGCTCACTCTCTTTCTTTCTCTGTCTCAGTTGCTTTTCACCCTCAGTCTCTGATCTCTTGCAGTGGAGATAACAATATGTTGCTAAGACTTTTTAATAGGCTTTTTAAGGGAGTTCTTCAAAGAATCTGACTCCACAAATCGCTCCTGAGGATTTGGGAACACGGAAAAACCTATACTGTGTGTAGCATATGCAATACTCATTTGTGAATATTATCAAGACATGTAATAATCATAAACTTTGTTGTCACGGAACTTATTTTCTCCATGGCCTTCAAAAATAATAATGTAAATATAACAAAAAAATCCTTTTCCACGCACACATTCTGACCAATCAACTGTATCTCTGTCACCTTGACCACCCTCATTCCACAGGTCTGTATTGAAGGGCAATGGCCGTGAAACAGCATTGAGAAGTGTGTAGAAAGGGTGTTGGCGGGAATTCTGAGAAATTGAAGCCTGTGAGAACCAAAGCTACCCACCATCCCACCTCCCATCATGCTCTGCTCCCCCTCACTGCATGAAGACAGACAATGCTGGCAGGTGGTTTGGCCTCCTTCAAAAAACGAAGGTCTTTTCACTGTTTGGAGGCTGAAACTAGGGATGCACCGATATGACAATTTTGGCCGAATACAGATAACCGATAATTCTTTATATTTGAAAGCCGATAACGGATATCCTGGCCGAGAAATCTAAATCCAAATTTTTAGACAATTTATGAGGGCCTGATTATAAAAAAAGTCTCCTCACAAAAAGTCAGAGATAGAAACACAATTATAATGTTCTTATTTTAATGTTGTGTAGCCGATATGACAGACTTGCGCAGCACATTTTGCACTTTAACTGGATTTTCCTTTTTTAAAATGATTTCAATCATACTTCAAGCAATTTAAAAGCATCATGTTGAACAGTGCCTCACATCTAAAGTGCCTCAGCTGAACAAAATAATACATTATTTTCGGCTTTTAGATATCGGCTAAATGTTCTTGTTGGGCCGATAACGATAACATTAAAAATTATCATTTATCGGCCGATACCGATAATGTGGCCGATATATCGTGCATCCCTAGCTGAAACTATGCATTTTTGTCCTTATTTGATGCCAAGTTTTGCTCACATTCTCTCCAGTTAACAATATGGTTAATAAATATCAATAATTGTATCTTTCTTTAAACACTTTGGTTGCAATCGCATCTGTGTGTTAAAACATTGATCACTAGTTAAACCTCACAAAAAATACTATGGTAACCATAGTTTCTGCCAAAATGGTGATTATAATGACTGTTGATTATTATTATTTTTTTTTATTATTTTGGCAGTGATGTCATGTAAACTTGTTTTTTATCAGCTGTACATGGAAACCAACGTGTAAAAGTGGCTATTAATGATTACAAATATGCAAATAATACACGACCAATCACAATTCAATAAAGAGCAATTAGGAAGAGTAATTAAAATTCAATATGCAAGTAATAAAATCTAACATTCTATCTGAATGAAAATTAATATGTAATGATTTATAAAAAGTTTGAATGGAATATGTGCATAAAAGGATTCATGTTTAATTCATTGCTGAAGTTTAATAATCAAAGTTTGAGGTTTACATACAACAAACCTTATTTTTTAGGAATACAATAGCTTCAAGCACTAATTAATATGGGATCTTAAAATAAGAAGCTGTCAAACTCGGTCATATTTTCATTATATCACATTTTTACTATGTAAATTAACTACAACACTTTCCATAAACTGGTTACTATGGTACATTAATTCAAGGTTCTTATCATATGCTAATCAGGGGCATATTTATACATCTTGCTACTGTAGTATTGTTGACTGTAAAAAAGCAAAATAGGTTGTCAACTGAGCAGAGAAATCACAAAGCAGATCTCTCCTCCCATCACAATGAAAATAACTTAGTCATCATGACTAAATCAGGATGCACGACACCAACATATCATCCATAATTAATGAGCCCGCAAGATCAGTGCCATAAATAACTGGGTTTGTAACAACAAGAACACACAAGAGGGGTAAGGAATATATTACAGATCCAAAACACTGTGTTGTGTTCACATATATATGTGTATATGGATATAAGTGCTTTAGTTGAGTGCTGTCTATAGCAGCATCATCTCTGCTGGTCCAGCTCTCTAATGAGACCAGATTCAATAAAAGACACTTAGAGGTCCACAGCCGGAAGAGACAATGCAAATAGAGTTTATTCTCAGCCTGCATGTCTGGTTTTCTTGGAAAGCAGAGATGAAGCAATCATGGCTATGATGTTTATTTGATTTAGGACCCTTCTTGCTCTCTTCACCCACTCCCAACAAAAAAAAAAAAAAAGAGAGAGAGAGATACACGCCTGTCTGGAGAAAAGTGGATGAAAAGAGCTGATTGAGTTTGAAAATAGAGCGCTTTATCTGCTAATACACTTGTGATATGTGGATAAAATATGTTTACAGCACTTTTATGATTTTGCAATCTTTCTAACAACTCCCGCTAAGTTTCTTAAAACCGAACAAAGCGTGTGATCTTTTTTATTTTATGATTTCACACAACCGATTCCCTATTCAGTTGTTTCAAAAGCATCTGGAATTCCACAAGGCCTGACATGCATTAGCAAATTCAGTTTTTCATCTTCTTTACAAGTCTTCATTTCATTCACCCGCTCTGCTATTCAAATCACAATGCATTAGCAAGCGGTGGTTCTAAGAATGTGCTGATATCCTTTGATAGCTGCCCCCTGTCACCCCACTCCCTCCGGTTTCTTACCCGCTTTTGTGTCTTTGTGAACTTGGCCTCTTCTGGAGGCCCTCACAAAAGGATCCTGAGGAGTGAGGGTCCCGCGCCACACACAGAATGCAACGCACTGACTCAGTGTGAGACCAAAACACACCGACTAGTCTCTGCGCTTGCACTGACACCAATACGTCACACAATAAACGATTGGCAGTTTTTTTCGGTAGATTGTATAAATGCTTTGCATAAGTTGAACTCGATGCCCCAGAAGGATAGTGGCGCCAATAAACTTCCTTAAAATGCTTTGTAAAAGTAACCTAATTTAGGAATGGATTTGGATTTGCTTAAATAGATTATGAGAGTTTTAAATTTTCATCAGGATGGATAGATAGATAGGATAAATGGATGGACGTGTAGTAAGATAAATGGATGGATGGACATATGTATTGATAGATGGATGGATGGATGGATGGATGGATGGATGGATGGATGGATGGATGGATGGATGGATGGATGGACATATGTATTGATAGATGGATGGATGGATGGATGGATGGATGGATGGATGGATGGATGGATGGATGGATGGACATATGTATTGATAGATGGATGGATGGATGGATGGATGGATGGATGGATGGATGGATGGATGGATGGATGGACATGGTAGATAGATGGATGGATGGATGGATGGATGGATGGATGAAGCATGCATTGTATGTGGGGACAAAATGCTGAAAATTTTAATTTAATTAATTATTAATAATTAAATTAATTAAATATGATTTGCTGGTCAGGGGACTTGGATAAAGCTTGGATAAAACAACACAAAAACAAGCAGTCATTAACAAAGGCTACACTCTTGTGAAAACTTCCTACTTTGTTTCCTTGGCTCTGACCCCATTCATCCCACCCACAATGCCCTGCTGGAATTCCTAATGGGTGGGAGGGTGAACTCAAGGGGAGGGTTGGGGCTCCCAGCAGCATTCCACTGCAGAGATCCCAGCCAATGACTCTAGATTGGAGAGGAGGAGACAAGAGGAGGGGGAGTTCAGATTTGGGCCGGGCTTTGCTAGCTTCTTCCCATGAACCTCATGGACATGGTACACCAAAGACAGCGTGCTCCCACACACTGCAAAAAAGAGACTTGTCAAAACCAATTACAGATGACTGGGGCGTCCAAAGAGACCACGGACACAGGATGAAATTGGGGTCAGTGAAAGAGTTCAGAGAGGCTGTTCGTGGAACCCATAGGTTACAGAGCACCTCCTGTAGCTTTTTGTCTTCCTCAATCTATGTTTGTCTTTAAGACGCCTTTCCATTAAGAACAAATGTGTCATGAAGAACCACAGATTCTCTCTTAGATTAAAGAAAATTAAGGAAGATTGATTTGATGACATCTTAAATCACAGAGTCATTTTTCACTTTATTCTCTCCGCCTCTGCGTCCTGATCATTAAATGGCATGTGTATGACACGCCCATTCATATTTCCATTTTTGGCGTGCTATCAACACTTTTCAGTGTGTTTATGAATGCCGTTGACTTACATAACTGTATATATAAATCTATAGCCATGTTTCCATCCACTTTTCAATCGAATTATCTGAAGTTCGGTTAAAAAACTCATGCGAATAAAGCTTGTGAAAGTGTGTTTCCATCCAACGGCTTTAAAGCGAATAAAAACCTGTACGTAATGACGTCACATGCTGTTTTGCGATCAAATTGGTATATCGAATTGATTTGAGACATTTTAAGGTGTTTCCATTAATTTTCGCACTGAATCGAACAACATTCAAGCAAACTTTTGCGAACAAA
Source organism: Hybognathus amarus (assembly GCA_030378365.1). NCBI lineage: Eukaryota > Metazoa > Chordata > Actinopteri > Cypriniformes > Leuciscidae > Hybognathus > Hybognathus amarus. Next base: position 691,690 of record JAQIUQ010003288.1, read on the forward strand.
GTTTTTTTAGACAAAACGGATCGCTCCATCTACCAACAAATGATCAATATTTCACAAGTTGTGTAGCCTAATAATGCTTATGTGCCAGCTGATAGCAACATATGAATGGGATAATGTGTATGCGAGGCGGTTGTTGAAGGGGTTGTATTCGCTATAACAACCGCCTCGCTATACATTATCCTGCTTATTACATATAAATCAAAAAAATAATAAATCAATCAATAATTTGAACAAAATATTGACTTAAAAACCACATTCTACATTAGAATTCAACCAAGTCACGTAAAAACAAGCAAAGCTAACCTAAGAAAACAACAACGCTATAAACATTGCTATGATGATGCCGATGCACGTAAATGCCCGACGACAGCGGAGGCGACTGTAGTGTGGGAACGACAGCGCTCCATCAGTTCTGGGAGATCCTGGTTCTGAGACACTTCACGGAAACCCTGTGGTTGAAGCATTTTTTTACTTTGTCCACTTACATCTGTCTTTGTTGACATCCGCCATGTGTGCGCAAACAGAGCGGGACTGGCTGGAAATGAACTTGTCTTCTGACGTGTTGCAACCATAAAAGGGCCTAAAACTTAATCGCAATTCATTATTTATTCGGTAAATAACGTTTCCATCAGCTTTTATCGCATTAGCCGTATATCAAGAGAAAATCCGATGTAGACTGAACGCATTTCATTTTAGTCGATATTCATGAAAATTTATCGAATTTGACTGTTTCCATAAGGTATTTTTCATTCGATATCACTTAATTCGGATAAAAACGTGTCGATGGAAACATGGCTTATGACGTACTCCAACCCCGTTTCGTAAACCTATCCGTAACTGAGGTTAATACCATTTGTGAGTCTTCCCCTACCATCCTAGGAAAAAAAATATCGCTCCCCAGATGTAGATCTACAGTTTGCTTTGTTTCACTCGGACATTTAACGGCGTAGACATATACGCATACACGCGAATAGCTCAAAATGCGTATAGATAACACACCATTTGACTTGAAAGTGGCGTACATGTTTACGTAAAAGTCATGATGTCATGTTGGTATTTGAATTACAATTCAGTGAAATCCTAATGTCATTCTAATCCAAATTCCAATTCCACATTCCTGTTGGGCGTGGCCAATTAAACTCATACTCATGAACCGAAAGGGAGACCTTTCTTTAATTTTGAATGTTGCACAACCTTGACTCAGACAACCATTACAGAACATGCAAGTCAGCAGAATGCTGTCATTAACCAATCACAATCAAGTATTCCAGAGAGCTGCATAATGAAGCGAGGTCTGATAAGGTTTTAAATGATAACACAAACACGGTGAGGTGGGATTTAAAAGTAACTCTGAAATGAAAACTGACACCTTGCTTCCTCATGAACCTTAACATGAGCAAAGCCAAAGGGCTATTTAAAGGGCAAGAGGTATTGACACATCAAACACTGCCACACTCATTACGTCTTAGGAAAGATATTCGCAGATGTCTAAAAAAATAAATAAAATCCTGTATAACAATGAGATTAACTGCCTGCAAGATGTCTCTTTGTCACTAGTTTTCAAAGGAGGAAACAGAGCCTTATAAGGGAATGTGGAAATGTTAAAAACAATGCTACCATGAAACAATGCAAGGATTAAAAGACCTCACTTCCTTCTTACCGGTGTCCTTTTCAGTGCGGAACAAATAAAACAAAAAAATCTTTGTAGCTACACAGTGAATGACAGATTCAGAGCGCTTTGAGATGAAGCCAGATTCACACGACCTGTACTGTGTTGATGTGCCAAGCAGACACAGAGTTCATGCGCTCTACGGCGCCATCTATCGATCAGCCGAGGCACAGAAGGGCCTGTTTCTCAGAACTTCCTCAACAGGAATAACATGCTTGGAATCACTGGCAACAAACAGCCCGTTTTTTTTTTCCAAATTACAGAGTGTTTTGATCTTGTGATGATCATAGAATGATTATAGTACTTGTCGGTCAATGAATTCTCTCCAGGCTTATGATGATTAACCACAGTGGTCATGTGCAGAGAGGCCTTCTCGAAAATATATGGACGTAATGCTTTAAAACAGTGCTTTTCTCATATGGTGGGCAAGAAAAAATAATGTTAAATGCAAATCATAAAATGCAGCAAAGCATATAATTGTGGAATTAGGCTTAAGGAATGCACAGAATAGAAACAATTAAATGCTTAGTAATTAAAAGTTTAGACATCGCAATATTACAATGTACTATATATATATATATATATATATATATATATATATATATAATATATATATATAATCATTTTGTGATTATATTTGCCAGACATCAATTTGTTTTTGTCTGTTATTAACTTAACAAAGATTACAACAAAGATAATGAAAAATTCAGATGTTTAGAAATCAAACCCTCAAATGAAAATGGGTTATTAAAATGGAAAATATTTAAGAAAAATGTGTTATTAATATATCAAATATTTATATTTATGTATAATATTAATTGTGTTTAAATATATATACAGCATATACATGCAAATATTTCTTTAACGTATACATGTATGCGTGTGTATTTATATATACAAAATAATTATAGACATTACGCACAATATATTTATTATGTAAACACAAATTTTAATTTTGGATGCGATTAATCACGATTAATCGTTTCACAGCCCTAATATTAATGAACTCATTTTAAAGACGTGTGTCTTCAATTTTGTAAAAAAATTAAATAATATTTAATAAAAAATAAAATTATATTAACCTCTTGATTTCAAACATACAGTAAAATCTGCGTCCTGAAGCTCTCAAAAAACATGTGATTCTAAAATGCTTGAATGATGATGGATACTATTTCCAAATATAACACATTGATGCAGTTACTCAAGCTCCTCACCTCTCCTAAACGGCTGTGGGAGTGGGAGGCAGGGTTAGGTAAGGTGATGGTGGTAGTTGTGATGAATTATATCCCAGAATGCTCTGTCTGTTTTAGCACAGTGCAGGGTTTGGGCGGAAGCCAGACTCCACTGTTACCATGGGAACCATTTACACCAGTCTGGCATCACAAGAGCAGTTCAGCCTTTTACTACAAGAAGAACCAGCAATACAAAAAATACAACATGCTTGACCAGAGTGTACAGTCAGCTGCATGTATCATTTTTTAATTTCCCTAAAATGGTCAAAGGTCCATCCCAGATGCCCAAAACCCCCATAAAATCAAAAACAGTTCTCTGAACAAAAACAGAGTCATATTAGGCAGGAAGGAGAATTCCCGGGCAATTCCACAGAATCTGTCCAGTTTCAGCTGAGGAATGTTATGTACAGTGGAGACAGGGAGGGTGGACATAAACATTACTAGAAAAACATGAAATATTTGGGAAAGGACACCGTGATCTAAAAGTTCATGTGCTCATGAGATTTGAAATGTGATGACTAAGAATCAGACTATGGGAATTCTTAGATTGTGTAAATATAAAAAAACAGGCTTATTTTTATCAATAGATGTGATGTAGCGCTCCCTGCTGGCAATAACTGTGACAAATGCATAATTCCAACATCAAAAAGCTAATTCACTGAAGAAGAAAAAACCATCATTTTCTTAATCAGTGTCTCTCTCTGTGTGTGTGTGTGTGTGTGTGTGTGTGTGTGTGTGTGGGTCTGGTAAACCCTACATTATGGGGCTATTCTATATATACATACATACATATATACAAATATATACAAATATGGACAAACCCAGCCATTGGTTTACATTTTTAAATTACATTTTTAACCCAATGTTTGAGTTTGTCCATATTTGACCCAAAATTGGGTTAAAACAACCCAGCAGTTTTTAGAGCGTGTATATATTTCCCAACCCATATATATATATATATATATATATATATATACACACACACATATACACACACATATACACATATATACACACATATATACATATATATATATATATATATATATATATATTTTTTTTTTTTTATTTCTTATGATAAGTACAGAGGTAGGCTACATGTTTGCTTAGACAAGAGGGCCTTTGAATATTGCCTCTCTTGGACAATGAGGGGCCTTGGAGTCAAATAGGTTGAGAATCAATGCAATAATAGGGTAAGAAAAATAAATAGTTCACCTAAAAAACAAAACAAAAAAAAAACTCACCAGTTCTTTGTGGACAAGATGTTTTTGAAGGATCTTCAAGCAGGTCTTTTCCACACAATGAAAGCGAAGAAGACTTTTGTTGTTAAGCTCCTAAAAGGACAAAGGAACAGTCTGAATTATTCTAAAGCCATAATGCAGAATTTGTGTGAAGAATAAGCAGGAATTTAACTATTTCACAGTGAGTGAATTGAGTAAATCATGAAAGAATTTTCATTTTGGGATGAAGAAAACATTAAATCAACAACCAAAACAAACAACATAAAATTACATTTTTATATATATCATGCCATTGACATCAGTATGTGCATGAATCGTTGTTTAAAGCAATATAAAATGTGTTTAATATTATTTAGAAAACTATGCTGGCAACATAAAGGATATGGGTTTGATTCCCAGTAAACACAGTACACATTTAATGTACTGCAAACCAATATGGATAAATGTGTCTGAATGCAAACTGTTGAAATCAGAATCTGAACAGGAAATGGACAGACTGGAAGAGTTTGAACAATCACAGCCAAACAAAACAGAAAATTGAGTACAGTCCAAATGATGTTGTAAACTGTTGGCAATAACAAGCGAATTCACACATCTAAGTGTCATCCCCACTTTGACAATTCTGACCTTTTTCCAATCCTGTGGTGTAAATACAGCCCGCTGAGACTTTCTATTGTTTGTGCAATATGTGGAACTGAGGTCTAGGTGGAGTGGGAGGGTCTTTTCCAGTAAGAGGCCAGTAAACTTCTTCTTTCTGGGGAAACCGAAACTTTCACATTTCACTTTCCCGACATCATATAAGCATTCACTGAATGGACTTCCTCTTTTTGAAATGTCAGCATCAGGTGATGCCTGAACTAGAATGGAGAGGAAGAGAGGAGGCCACAAATTTAGTTCATTGTTCACAAATCATGAGGTAAATTGGCATAAACACAAATGACCATCGCTGCTTCTAAAATCACACACTCTCTTAAGTCGGTACTTCTTTTGAACAAGTAACTACTTCATGACCACTAAAAAAGTATGTTCAATATAGTATGAATGTGTGTAGAGTGAATGAGTCGATGTTCCCCATGTTGTCATTATCATGTGACGTACGTACCAGGGTCAGTTGATTCGCTTCACTGCCATTCACAAATCCTCTTAGGCCTCATGTGATGGTAAAGTGTCCTTCGCATGCACACTTCAGAATCCCTCCGGAAGAAGTAGATCATACGGGTACTTTTTATACTCTTTTATGAGTACTGCGAATTCAGACATACTACTCTTTGTCACATACTGTACTGTTTTTCGCCAACTATACAGAAGGGAAGTGTGCTTTTTCGGATGCAGCCCATGACTCTGATTGCAGTTAATGTCCTTTATGATCAACAAAGTTGTTAATTCAAATATTCCAAGGATCCATCCATGACCAAAACAGGGATGCTCAATCTTGTTCCTGGAGATTCACCTTGCTGACTTTTTTTGCAGCAGTACACCTACTTTTCCATTGTGGTGGTTGGCAAACAGACATATGGTGCATCTCTGACATCTACTGGATCGGAGTGGGGAGCACGGCTGTTTGGATAGTGGAGGAAAAAGAGGAGGGGAAATCCTTAGATAAATTAATCAAAAAAGAAAAGCTTAAATAACATAAAGTATATTAATCAGGACAGTTGACTTTAAATTTCTATTTATCTTAAAAATAATCATTATAATATCTTAAAAATCACATAAAACCAATGATCCAATAAATTTGACACATTGCTGCATATCTTGCCATTATCAAAGGATAATTCAAGAAAAACAGAATGACAAAAATATATCACAAACGTTCAGAAATATTTAGGTGATATTCTATCACTGTTCATGTGGTGATGTTCTACCACTAGATGACACTGTTGATGTTTGTAGGCTAATGTATAAAGCATATGGCTTTCCAGTCTGCATTTGTTCACAAAACATCAACATGGGTGCTTAGAAATGATAGATGGTTAATATTATTATTATGTTTTCCCAACCCACACTTCCCATAAAAAGTGCTTGTGAAAGTGTAAAGATGGCATGTATATTATTCTCTAAATATAAAATATCTGTTGAATATGTAATAGGCTTGATGTAATAATGACATTTTCACAGATCATTAACTCTTTTTATATATGATATAGTGAAAACTGACACAAACTATTTTCCGGTCACTAATGGGTCTCTAGAGGGTCCTGCATGATAGATGGAGGACAGCTTATGGACTTACAGACATGTTGAAAAAGCTATGCAAAATCTTAGACAAAATCTATTTGCAAATGACATCCTAAGCTGTATTACAGATGTTCTGGTATAAAACTTGTGAAAGATAAAATACTGTATGCAACAACTAGCTATTAAAAGAAAAGAAAAAAAATGTGTGTAAAGGAAATTTACACAAATCAAAATTGTCCATTCAACAGATTTATTTTCCAAAAGATGAATCTTCAAAGAAAAATTAAATCATAGAGGCTTCTGATCATTATCATTTATCAAAGTTGACATGAAACACAAGTTGCGATAGTCCTTTCTTCCCCTTTTTAATGTAGGCTATGTCCAAGTGAAATGGCTTCTTGAACAAACAAAAAAAAATGTAGGGTTGAAATTGATCAGGAATTGATTGGATGGTTGTGGTTTGCTATTGGTGAATCTCATGAGAGTGACAGGTTGTCCCGCCCTCATGCCAGTAAAGATGCCATCAGAGAAGAATAAAAAAAATCTTTAATTTATTAAAGATTACAAGTCCACATAAATAAATAAATAAAAAGATGTGCACAGATAAATCATTTATACTAAATACTGCAATTTTCCATAAAAATAAGAATTGGTGAATTTATTTCATGGTGGCTTTATTTAATTACATTATTTCATTTATGTGAAATTATTATTAAATTGCCTTTTTATGTTAATTGTTCCACAGTAAATGCAAACAAATGCAAAGTATGTACAGTCAAATTCTATGGAACAGTAACTTTACACTCCTCAAAAGAATCCCTCACCCTGTCAATGGAAAGGTTGTGACTATCAGGACATCTTAAATGAGCAAATATTTGAGCAAATGAAAGTTTTACGGTCAAGGATACACTGCTCAGTTTAATAATGTGAGCTGTCCTTTCGTACTCTTGCTGTCATCGCGCGCAGATCTTCACACTTCATTACCCGCACTCATAACATTCACAGGCCGCTCGCTATAAATATTCAGCGGCGCTGCGAATCGGTCAGTCATGGATCAAGTGGCAGTGACTGTCATCACATATGTCAAGTTCTTTTAAATCCAGCATTGATTTTAAAATAAATAAATCAATGATTTCAATGCAGCTCAAAAACACAATACGACATCAAATTCAGTCCAAACTAAAATTATATACCACACAAAAAATGAGCATGATTCTGATTGCAGGAATATCCTGGATGATGTGACCCCTTTTTTTATGCCCCAAGACTTTGGTTTGTTTTGAAGTTGAATGTTGATTAAAGGAGTAGTAATTTTGCTGATAATTTATTCACCCCCATGTCATCCAAGATGTCCATGTCATTCTTTCGTCAGTCGAAAAGAAATTAAGTTTTTTGATGAAAACATTCCAGGATTTTTCTCAATAAAATGCACTTTACTGGGTACCAGACGGTTCAAGGTCCAAAAGACAGTTTAACTGCAAACTATTCAAAGGGCTTTAAACGATTCCAGATGATGAATAAGGGTCTTATCAAGCAAAACGATCGCTCATTTAAAAAATAAGTAAAAAAGATTACGTTTTATAAGCTCAAATGCTCGCCTTGCTCTGTTCTGTGATGCGCGTTCATGACTCTTCCATTCGAACTCATTCATCAAAATGAACAAATCTTTTTTGAGTCATTTGGTTCATTCAACGAACAAAATGAAAGAATTGCACAAAAAAGATTTGTCACTAACACAAGGAACAAAACACCACCAACACCATTACCAACACAATTACCATTTATCTAAACAACATAAATTACCATTTAACTAAACACCCTAGTGCACAATAGAGCTGCATGATTTATAGATAAAAGATCACGATCTTGATTCAAGCACCCAAGCGTTCATACTCCTAAATGCCAATGATTTGGCTGTCTATCAAACCTGTCAAAAATAACTTGACACTTCAAATAAAGCTTGAATCAATTACATTGTTACAACAGTAGGTGGCGCAAAAATAACGTTATTTATTTAAAAATGTATTTGTCATTGAATCATTCATTCAAGAGATTCGTTAAAAAAATGCTAAGTCATCCAGTAATAAAACAAGTGAAGTTTTAATGACTCAAGTCATTCATACAGATTAAAAATAAAATAAAATAAATTCAATATATATTTTTAAACAGACTGCTGGAATTAACATTTTGTTGTGACTCGTGATCTCTATTTTAAGCAAAATAAATCATGATTCTCAATTTATCCTCACAACTGATAACATAGGAACTCTATATAAATGCAATATAATCACATCATGAAGAGGCTGACCGTATGATCCATCCTTTTTACTGTTTTATCTTTTACCAACAAAAAACACGCATATTCTTTTAAAATATAATAAGCATTTTGAACGATAAGATTAACGATAACTTACAGCTCACAATTAACCGATTTTATTGTAGCATTTTTACATAAAAATGACAGTGTACTTGTGCTGTATTCTTTATGTAACAGCCATCATGTGAATGCACAGAAGTCTGCCGGAGGAATCACAGGGCACAGGGGGCGAACATTAACAGAGATTGTTTGGCTCACATTACTGCCTCTTTGTTTGTTCTGATGACTAGCGGGAGATAGACATTCCCTGACTGTTTTAGAAGTGAGAGCTGCTGTCTGTACTATCACACCATGCCTGGGTTTGATTTAAAGCCCTCTCTCATACTCTCTAGAAGACAACACTCTGCTGCCATGCTCTTTGTTGACAAAACACTTCGTATCTTCCCTACTAGACACTGACGGTGCTGGTTTGGTGTCCGTCTGGGTGTAAGTGTGAGGCAGATAGGAAGATATGGGACGTCTCAAACATTCTTGTCACCTTTATGGCTTTACGTAATCCCGCTGCTACCCCACTACATCATAGTCAGCGTTCTCCTGCTGGGCTTGGCAGCGGGGGCTCATGCCTTGCAATCTTCAACACTTAACACTGGAGAGAGTCTCTCTGCCCCAGACGCTACTCATATCGGATTGTGTGACTGAATATTGATTTCGTGAATTCTGTCCACAATTCAGACACTTCTTAAATCTTAATCATGTTAATCCTTTACAAATAGTCAAAAGTTACTATAGCAACACTAATTACGGCAATTTTGGAAAGTCTTTTAGGGGAAAGCATACCTTGTTTTTATTACAATGATTTCTTAATGTCTTTAAGATACTGTTTTTTATTACAAATAAAGTTTCTTTTTTTATAAACCATGATTTATCGGTAATGCAAGCCATCAGTTGTTTTGGTATTGCTACACTCTTAGAAGAAAAGGTTCTACCTCAATACATTTAAGGTCATTCCTAATTTATTTGTATTTTTTAATACATTTTAATCATTAACTTTAAAAAGCACACTCTTTTTACGACTAAAATAACAGATAAGGGTAAAAAAAAACTAATTCCCAAAAAATAAAACAGATTTTATAGGGCCCTTTTATATCTATATATTTATAGATATATAAGTCACATATATCGTGATATATCGTTGATGAAATTTCTTCCAATATATTGAATATCGTAGATATTAGCGAATCGTGATATTATCATATCGTGGACCACATATTGCCACAGAATTGAATCGTGAGGTACTTGTATCGTCCCACCCTATTCTATATAGAACCTTAAAAGGTTCTATCAGCGACTACATATTTGGAACCCCTAAAAGGTTCTATACAGAACCCTTTTGGGTTTAATCATTTACATCATTTGTTTTGCCATTTCTAGATTGAATCTTTCATATTATTGACAGACATCAAGACCCTAAAATGGATTTATGAATGCATGATGTGAAAGATCACAAAATTCAATATATGGGGGTTAGAAAATGTTTATAGTTCTATAATTTTATGTAGTTAATCAATATCATACAAAGAGTGCCATTTCAGTTTTTCTCCTCTAAAAATCAGTCATAGATAATAAAATGTGATATTCTACAAGTTACTACAACAGTTTAATAAACAATAATTTAATTACAACTACAAAATGTTGCAGAATAATGTAATATATGAATGAATAATATCCTTAAAAGAACCTTTGTGTGGCATAAGGATTCTTTCTTGTCATTATAAAACCTTTTTTAGCATAAAAGGTTCTTTGGAGTTGAGTAAAGAACCATATGCTTCATATATCAGAACCCTAATGAATCCTTTTTCTAAGAGTGTACAAATACCACCAAAATATTCTTACAATTTTCAAATAAATATTTTCTATTTTTGTTACGTTTCATCAGAAATCATTCTAATATGCTTATTTTGAGTACAAGAAACATACCTTATTATTTTCAATGTTGAAAACAGTGCTGCTTTTTATTTTTGTGGAAAGACATTTCTATGATTATTTAATGAATAGAAATTTTCAAAAGAACAGCATTTATTTGAAATAGAAATCTTCTGTAACATAATAAATCTCATTATTTATCACTTTTGAGCAATTGAATGTGTCCTTGCTATATGTGTGTGTGTGTATAGCAGCTAAAATAATGACTATTAATATTCAGCCGGAGAGTGCCTATGATAGCCACCAGAGCGCTCTCTTCCCGTCTTTGTCATCTCATCAGGGACTGCATTTTCCATGACCCATTTCCCAAACTCATTATGCTTGATTACTTTCAGCTGTTTCTCATTACCCTTGTTAACTCTGCCTATATAGGCTAAGCCCTGTATTTTCACTCATTCAATGCGTCTTTAATGTCATTACATGGCATTTCTAAGGCTATGTTTACACGAAAACGATTCTAAAGAGAAAACGCAAAAGTGGCGTTGCGCCATCACTTTTTACTCTGCGTTTAGACGAGCGTTTTGTGTGGGAAATCCGCGTGCAAATGGTGACGCAAAAGTGTGTGAAATTCAATGTAGTATGCACTTCAGGTGGCTAGGAGTGCATACTACAACAACACCAAGTCCACGCACCTGCGTACAACCGTCACTGTCAAGCAGACTTTTGCGTTTTTACCGTTTACACGGGAACGCGGCGGTGGAGCGTTTTAAGATTTCCACTCTGGAGGGTGGTTTCACTTTTTGCGTTTTTAAGCCTCAAAAACGCCGTCGCCGTGTAAACGAAAGGCACATCCTATCAAATATTTTCACGTTTTCACCCGGAATCGTTCTCGTGTAAACGGGGCCTAAGTGTTATACTAGTTCCCTTTGGGTTTTATTTCTTTACTCATATGGTTTGCCCATGAGTTTGACCTTTATATGGATTACAATTCTGGATTGTCTCAATAAAACTGCATTTTGAAGTCTTTGAGCAGTTTGTAACACCTACAGCAAAATATGGTTCTTGACAAGAAGAAAATTCTTGTAATGTACAATGTAAATGTTCAAAAGGTGAAGGCCACTTGGCACGTAATATCTTGAATGGTATTGAAAGCACCTCGTTCATTAGAGTCATATTTATCCGTCTTCACCGTACTCTACAGTCCAACTCAAAATCCAGTCTAAGCTCTGTATCAAAGAACGTTTGCCAGGGAGAGTAATTAGCCTGTAAGAATAGCACCTATTGAATCCACCGCTTCTAAAAGTGTGCTCCACAGAGACCTGCATGCCCCCTAATTCATCAGAGGAGAGGACAGACGGACAGACACACACTCTCACACACACACACAGCAGAGTGGTTGGCATGTAGATCTGAAACGATATCTTACGAAGCTGTCTGCACCTTCTACATCGTTTCTGGCTCAAAACGCATCTCCTCTAAAATAAACCCTTTGCTTTTCTAGTCCTAACCTACTCACTGCCCTACAAAGACCCCACACACAACTGGTCACAGTTTGAAAAACAGAAACACTTTCACTTTTTTAAGATTAAACATGATGTCAGCAATGAGATTATAAAATAAAGTCACCAATTAGGCTACTTACATAGATTATTTATGTGTAATGAGTATAAGTTCACAATCAACAACATTTAGAGCATACAAAAAAAAATTCACATGTCCTCACTAGTGGGGCCAATCCATAAAAGTGTGTTAAAATACTGACATTATTACTAAACATTATGTCACAAATGCTGTTGAAGGATCATCACTTGCATAAAACCCAGAACATTATGAACAAAAGCATCTGTGCTTCTTTAAATTAACTCCATTTGATGATCTTCAAAAGAAGAATTATTCTCCACTATGCTGGTGTAATTTACAATATAAATGAGACTGCAAATGCCAAATGAGTCAAATAAAACACAGTGGCGTACAGTCTAGAACTTGATATGTAATATGATTATAGTGTTCAAACGCATCTATTCTGTGACAGCAGGTGGTAAGAAACCCATGATCCACTCAAGTTATTCACACCGGTGGGAAAGAAAATCATTCTAAAGTGAGATCACTGTCAAAGTCAGTCCAAATGAGCGTTCCTGTGGTGATGAAGTACGATCATCTCGCTGAAACCATTATAGTAGTTTTGTGCACTGCTTTTGTTTTTCTTCTTAATTTGCTAAGCACATTCTAGGTCACTGAAGACAAGTAGCATGTTGCACGTGGTGCATATTTTGGATAATATGAAATATCCACCAGCAGGGTTTGGCTGACCGTCTGTTCACTGAACTGTAATTCCATTCCCAATGGCCTCCCAGGAAAAAACACTGGTGCCCCATGCTATCCCAGTGTCTAGAGATCTCAACCACCATGACATCATTTTAAAAAGAAGAAAAAAGAGGGGGAAAAATAATCCTTTGTGTTCTTGACTCAATATTAAAGAACACTTTAATTTGCTAAAAAGGTTCTTACAAGTAAATGCCTTTATGATTGCATAATATGGGCTACTTTCATGCATAAATGGTTATCATTTTTTATATATTCCCATTCTGGATTGTCCCTGCATTTTGCAGTTGTAGAACTCAACTAACAGTTGTAAGAACTCAACTAACTGTAGAACTCAACTAACAGTTCTACAGTTTGTAACATCTGCAGCAAAATATGCTTATTGATAAGAAGAAAATTCTTGTAATGTATAAAATGTTCTAAAGGTGAAGGGCACTTGGCACATCTGATTGTTTTTGAAAGCACCTCGTTCATTGTCATATTCATCCGTCTCACCGTCCACTACAGTGAAATAAAGTGTTTACGAGCTGTTTTTAAGAGAATTCTCATTTATTAATGGCTTTTTATTGCCAATGTGTAACAAAACTTCAAAAAACAAAGCTTTCCACCAATTTCTAGTTTGTCTTTGAAAGCCTGTAGACAGATTTTTATGTGAAGGACGTTTTTAAGGGATGTGACGGTTACGCGCGCTCCCCAGAGCCTCTTCTTAAAAGTTTAGGATTATGTCGAAATAACCATTTTGTACAGTAATATCAATGTGTCATGCAAAGAAAATTGAATAATTCAAACTATAGTCTCACATAGTGAGATCTATAATCTATTGTCATTAGGCTACACAAACTTTCATAACAGTAATTTTGAATTACCTCATCTGTCGACATGGTGATGGCGTTGAATTGCAGACCTGATCCGATGCTTTCTTAACTGCTGCTCTCTCCTTTCTCGTTTATTTTGTTATTGAGAGGAAATAGCGCAGCACATAACTTATGTCTGACAGAAATAACCGTCACTCTTCGTGGACGGCGTTGAAGTGTTCCTTAAAATAAAAATAACACTGCAAAGGTATTTCCAACTTGTTTTTACCTCTAAAAGCGATGAACGAAAAGAACATTGTGGTAAGTAAGTATACTGGGGCCTTGCCTCGAGGTCGGCCTATTTTCTCTTGTAGGCATACGTTACTATACATGTGCACGAGCCACGAGAGCGAGCTCGGAGCAGCTACTAATTGCTGGCTGCAGTTCACTTAACGGCCACCGGTGTCGCTAATAACAAGGGTTTCTAAAGTAATGAAATACAAAAGAGGGACTTTGAAAAATAACCACTTTAATTCATAAATTGAAGAAGAACCCCCAAGTTTCTGTAATTAGATAAAATATAAAGGATATACACAGGAGGAAAAGGGAAAAAATATAAATAAATGATAGAATAATGATAATGGTATGCTAAAAAGTTTAAGGATCACTTCAAAACAAAAAACGGAAAAGGTATTATTTTAAGGTAACATACTTAAATTGTACTTACTCAAATAAGTACTGTGTAATATTAATTAACTACATGCAGTTACCAGAGAGTTATGGTTACGGTTAGGTTAAGGGTTAGTTACTTGTAATTATGCATAATAAGTACATGAAGTATTGTATATCTAGGCCTACGTCACCTTGGCTTAGAATAATGTGAAACTGGAAAAAAATTGACGTCCAAACAATGCTTTTTTTTTTGTCATGTTCTTATAACAGCTGTCTCTTTGATGAAAGAACTGATGAATGGAGATAGAAATGGAATGATGATGTTGTGAGAGTACGCAAAAGACAGTCGCATTTGATCAGACTGATAAACTGTTCTTTAAACAGATAGGCAGTCCAACACAGTGCATACGTCCATAAACACACATATGACCATATTCCTAATTTAAAAAAAATCTGCTTCAACTGATTATTAGACACCCTGCATCTTAAAAGCCAGTTCTGAAGTTTTGAACGCAGTGTTTTTGTAGAAACTATGGCAGACCAACTTAGGTTTTTGTGAGTGCCTCTGAATATGCATAAAAATGTCTGAGGACACAATGACATATGATATGACATCTCAGCCTTATGTGTCTGATATATGTCAGTGAACATGGGTGGAGTCAGCACCAGAGAAGTGTAACTCTTCCCAGAGTGGGTGCTTCTTCCATATAAAGCGTTGCAGGAGCTCAAAGCCCTTGTTAGAACAGGAATCCTCAGTCACTTCGGCTGCAGCTCTGCTATTGCTGCGTCTGGGCGCCCTGATCCTTTGCACAGCTGCAGAGAGGTGAGAGGAGGGCAGAGAGAGAGAGAGACATTACTACACAGCTAACAATGACAGATTTTTCTTAAGTTAAATCCTGTGCATTTTTATGCATGCATTGCATATAGACACTATGTTATTGTGCTAGTCTGAATTTACAAATATTTGCATTGCAGTGATTTGTATATAATTGTGGGTTTAAATGTTTCTTAAAATTGCCAATCCAGTTGAAGACTGTTGATATTGATGGAAAACTCAATTTTGGTTGGATTAAATACACAAAATGAAATACATTGGATTAAATGCACAGTAAAAGTGGTGACATGCAACTGTTACCTTAAATAACTTTTTCTTCCTGATTTAAAGCATTCAAATTAGTTTGTGGGTATAAATCAATTTATTCACGTGCATGGATTCAGTGATGTTAAATAATATATGACTTGAATAAAACCGGCTGATTTAGATGCTTTAAGTTGTGACCAACAGTCCTGTTGTCCCAGGACATGTCCTGTTTTCACATCCAGGCCATCCTGGCTGTTTTTTATAAAGTGATGAAAATGTCCTGGTTTTCAAAAAAACTGCTGGGAAAAATAAGCTCTACAGCAAAATATAGATGGGCAAACAAGGAGGATTAGGAAGAAAAACACGATAAAGAAGAAGAAAACATATATTTTGTTAGTTCATTTTTGTAAGTTTGTGAGAGCTATTTTTGTTCAGTTTGGATGTATTTCTTTTTGTTATTTATTATTTATATATTTATTTTTCTAATACAGAAGAGACATTTTTTCTAACATAATTTCATTCATTATTTTTGAAACCTGACATAATAAAACATGTTGAGTAACCTCTGAGAAGCCATCTGAATTTGTGCCTTGTAATATAACAATTTTCTATACAGAGGAGGTATAGCCTACTTTAAATGTATTGAAATTAATAAGACATCTTTGAGTAATCTTCAAAGTATCATTTGCCGGGCTGGAGTGTCCTGGTTTTTGGTAATCAAAATATGGTCACCCTAAGTTTCATGGTTACAATTTTTCAGAAGAGCTTTCTGCAACAACAAAGAGGATTACACAAACATTGTGTGATGTAATTCACATGAACATTACCAAAGTAATAATTGCATGCACATTTCTAAATATTTACTTTAAGTAAAGTTATTATACATAGAATCATGTTTTATTTAATTTTTTTCCTGTTCATTGCAATAGCATGCAGTTTCATTTACATATAGAGTTTAATTGGAAGGAAATGCTCATAAACGAGGATCACACATACCACACCTAACCTCATTTACATTCTGTGTTTATACTCCTGATCCGGCAGGTCTTGCACACGTGTTTTGTAGAGTATCAGAGTACAGAGAGCACAGGAGCTTAACAAGAGCAGGAATGTATGTAGTGAGAGTTTGTGAAGCTGAGGAGGAATGTGCTGATTGTTCAGTGATGAGTGATGAGGACAAACAGAAACACTCCGCTATTGCAAAGTCAATACAAGAGTTCAAAAAGCAGAATCAGCTTTTGATAAACATTTATATTCTTATTTATTTATTTAGAATAGCTGTTTGGTGAAAAATAATTTTCTCCATGATAATGTAAAGGAAAAACTTTATATTTATTAAGTGGTCTGCTGAAATTCCTACATAGTCAGGGGTCCTTTCTGTGATATAATTTACAATACTGTATTTTAGTTAACCACACTTTTTTGTGATTTTGAACATTTTTATTTTAATATTATATGTTATACATAATAATATTAACAATATATTTTGAATAATAATCATATAGGCTACATAGACAAATGCACAGGACACAGTTTCTATTGAAAGACATTATGTTGTTAACGTTTACACTAAATATTCTTTGGTTGTCTTTTTTCCCTACAGGCAGTGCAATGATTGAACTGGGCTCAGTGGAGGAGGGCAGGAGTCTGATAGACGAGCTGATGGAGTTGACATCTCAGAGTTTATGTCAGCTCGAGATTAAAGAACATTTCAACATCATTAAAGAAATTGGCCGTGGCAAGTATGGCCATGTGCTGCTGGTCACTCATCGCTGTAAAGGTACGCTATTGAGCCTTTATTCTTACAGTATTAAGTCACACACTGTGCTTTTTAACAGTTCTGTGATTTTTTTTTAAACAATACATACCTGATTCCAGCATTAAAAAGTGCAATCTAGTCTAACTAATCCAGTTGGGGTCTTGTTGCATCACCCTGAATTGATTTATTTTATGATAATGACTTGCTGACTGTACATTTTTCAGCTCACAAATTATTACACTCATTTATACGCATATTGGCAAAATACACAAGACGAAAACAGTTTGAGAACGCGGAGTCCGGACGAAATGCAGAAATGAAATAAAATTAAACCGCAAAAGGGTTATGCACTATAAAAATGTTTGTTTTCTGTAAAACAGTTTGCATCGCTTGCATAAAACTTCCTTCATATTCATGATGTGTCATGTCATGATTATGAAAGTGTAATGTCAGTCTTATGCACACCCATTCAAGTAAAGTGTTATCTTTGTCTAAAGAATACAAATAAGAAACTAGCTTAATCCATAGACATTGGCGTCAGTTAGTACTGCCTTTAACACTTTCTCCCACAAGCAGATGCATGATGACCTGTTTGATCATGTGCACATTCGGCATAAAGCTTCTGAAAACGCATAAGAATTGTTTTAATTCTCAAGATGGTAACTGGACACCACTCACTGAATTGAACATGCCGAGGTCATGGCAGGTGTACTATTTGAAATGTTACCCTTCTGTTTCATTTACTAAAATAACCTAAAGTAGAATATTTTGGACTTTTATTAAATAACATTACATAACAGTTAGTTCATTATGTGTAGGCCTACCAAAAGCATAAAATACTTTTCATTATTATAATGAAAATATATCACGTCGCCGTTCGTGTATGAATGTGTGTGTGAATGGGTGAATGTGAGGCAAACTGTAAAGCGCTTTGGTGGCCATTGGATCTATGAAAGCGCTATATAAATGCAGTCCATTTACCATTTATTTAATAATTAAAGCAATTTCCTGACCAATAATTTGAGGTTAAAGGAATAGTTCACTTTAAAAAAACGTTTGCTGATAATTTACTCACCCCATGTCATCCAAGATGTCCATGTCTTTCTTTCTTCAGTCGAAAAGAAATTAAGGTTTTTGATGAAAACATTCCAGGATTTTCTCCATATAATGGACTTCAATGGGAACCAAACGGTTCAAGGTCCAAATGAGAGTTTCAGTGCAGCTTTAAAGGGCTATAAACGAAACAAAGCGATGAATAAGAGTCTTATCAAGCGAAACGATCGCTCATTAAAAAATAAATAAAAGAAGTTTAAGTTTTATAAGCTCAAATGCTTACCTTGATCTGTTCTGTGATGAGTGTTCGTGACTTAACAAACCTCAAAATGAACAAATCTTTTTTCGTCATTACTCGAAGGGTCCTAGATAAGACCCTTATTCATCGTCTGATGTTGTTTAAAGCCCTTTGAAGCTGTACTGAAACTCTGCATTTGGACCTTGAACCGTATTCTTTATTGCCCAGGATTGTACATGAACACTGGGAATCATTCAGCACCATGCCATGATGTGTATCACAGTACTATAGTATTAAAGTTTGATAGAGTTACTGCATGCACACTTCTGTTATAGAGAACACTTTGAGCAGTGCAGGAATGATTTAATGCTATTTAAATGAAACACTATCTCCTCTTTTACACTTCCAGTGATCTTAATGCCAAGACATCATAACGGCTGTGAAAATACTTTCCACTACAACTTAAGACTATACGTCATGTCTCATAGAGCACCATCCATGAAGGCCAAAAGTCCTCTGATCGTGTGTATTTTCACTGTCACAGGGACTCCAATGGCTCTCAAAGTGCTTCCCAAAGCCTCGACCAAACTGCAGGGCTTCCTGAGAGAATATTGCATCTCCTTGCATCTGTCTTGCCACCCCTGCATCGTGGGCTTGTTTGGAATCGCCTTCCAGTCCAACGAGCACTACGGATTCGCCCAGGAGCTCGTCACAGGACGGGACCTGTTCGCCATCATCCAGCCACGGGTTGGTGCTCACATCGGCAGATCTTTCCCTTTATTCATAGGCACTAGTAATGCTATCACTGCTAATTCACAGACGCAAAGGGCTTTCTTTAACCACGGGCACTTTAAAACTCACAAACATTAAAAATGATTTGTACATTTTTTACCATGCCGCCCTCATTTATACTACTTTTCAATTGCATTTTTTATATAAATTTGTCCTTTGTCCCGACATTCAGTTTTAAAGAGATAGTTCACTTTGAAATTATTTTTTGGTTTTAGCTTACCTCAAGGGCATCCAAGATGTACATGTCTTTGTTTCCACAGTAGTTTTGATTTTGATATTTTTAGGTCAAACTATTCTTGTCTGTCAGTCATATAATGGAGACCAATGGGGTCCACCTAAAAGAGCATGCACAGAGAAGTCCAAATTAAACATGATTTAATGACTTGTAAAGGTAAGTACACGAACAGACACGAACGGTTTGACCTAAAAATATCAAAATTGAAACTACTGCGGAAACAAAGACACCTACATCTCGGATGCCATTGAGGTAAGCTAAAACATACCAAAAATTAATTTCAGTGAACTATCCCTTTAACTTTAACAACTCATCATAAAATAATAATTATTG
This sequence comes from Hybognathus amarus, assembly GCA_030378365.1. Taxonomy (NCBI): domain Eukaryota; kingdom Metazoa; phylum Chordata; class Actinopteri; order Cypriniformes; family Leuciscidae; genus Hybognathus; species Hybognathus amarus. Next base: position 711,529 of record JAQIUQ010003288.1, read on the forward strand.
AATGTTAAATACATCAAATGTAAAAATTAATTAAGAGCATTTTTTAAAAATATTTTCTTTTTTTTTGATCATGGTGGAAATTATGCTACAATTAGTGTAAATATTACAGTAAAATTAAAATCAAAATCTCATTTCAATATTAAATTGTGCATAAAATCCAATAAATCTGTAATTATGTCAAATGATGCAAAAAGTACAAAAATATTATTTATTTGTGTATATTTAATACTGAAGCCCACATAAGTCAAGATTTTTTGTTGTGATTTTTTTTTTTTTTTGCTTTGGAGGTAATAAAAGCACTTTCACACACACCATATATATAAATATACATAAATAATTAATATTTTTGTACTTTTTTGCATATATCTATATATAGCCAGACATGCTGACATGCTCTATGACTGTCGTTGCCAGATAGCTTCCAAATCAATGTCCGACACTTGAGAAGGTTACAATAGTATTGTCACAGACACATGCGTGTTCCAGATGTGCATGCTTAATAGAATGATGTCTGACAGATGCTGATTAAATGCATTGCGGACTACAGATATGATAGGTGATGTACAGATTTTTTCATTATTTTTTTTTGTCTTAGAAATGGCTTCTGAGGGCTTTCATAACTTCCAGATACTTAAATATTAGCAGTGGAATAAGCTATGAAGTCAGTTTATGACATTTTTTTTTAAAATGTTATTTTCTCTACCGTAACATCCATCACCGAGTGATTCCATAATTTAAGATGGTGGAAATGACATAAATCGGATCATTTACTGTTGGACGTTCTTAGAACACAAATAAAAGAAACTAGTGAGATAAGTATATTTTAGGTTTATTTTATTATGTCCACGGTGCCATAGCTGAAGTAAACACTTGCCCAGTATGTGACTAATTAAGCTCCAGATCCTTAACATGCCATGCAGTGCAGGCCTGGAGTGACTTTAAGGATCTGGAATCCAGACCGCACGCTAAACATGTTCACATGCTTTTCATACTGAATAACGAGAAGAAGCTACGCTTGACATATTTCGGTAATGTTCACATGTCTTAGGAAATCGTGGAGGGTGTAATGTACGAGTAAAAGAGCAGAGCAGCTGTTTTTCTCTGTCACAACATGAGTCTCTGTTACTTCAACATATCCAGTGAAACCTTAACCCAGACGCACTGAAGGATTGGAAAGATTTAAAGAGGCAATAACACAGCAGGGGCTCCTAAACTCAAAACCCTATATTCATTTATAATGCAATGATGTTGTCTTGACAAAGTTTTGTACCTGCACATAAGCAGAGTTAGCAAAATGTTATTTATATACATTATACACTATTATTATTATACATATTACTGAAGTAAATTACTTCAGTTCACAATTGTTTTTAAATGCAAAAGATGTAGGTGTACTGTATATTGTAAATATATATATATATATATATATATATATATATATATATTAGGGCTGTGCAAAAATTAATCGCGATTAATCGCATCCAAAATAAAAGTCTGTGTTTAAATAATATATTTGTGTGTGCTGTATATAACTATTTTGTATATATAAATACACACATATGCATGTATATATTTAAGAAAATGTGTTATTCATATATAAAATATTTATATTTTTATAATGAAGATTATGTATTTATATATATATATATATATATATATATATATAGACAGAATTTAAGCGCAAATAATTCTTAAATATATACATACATGCATAGGTATTTATATATACAAAATAATTATATACAGCACACAAATATGTAGGCACAGACTTTTATTTTGGATGCGATTAATCGCAATTAACTTTTGCACAGCCCTAATATATATATATATATATATATATATATATATATATATATATATATATATATAATTTAAAATGTGTATATATATTTATATACAGTCAGACCAAAATTTATTCTGTTCAGACACCTTGCTATACTAACTTACATAAATGAACTAGTGTCTACAAGTAAAAAAATATCAAAAATTACATATATTGTCTGAATATATAATTTGTTTTGAATATATAATATATAATTTGGCTGAATTGACATCATTAGAGGTGTTGATATAGATATTGCTTCTCCGAAGTAACATCTTAAAGATTAAAGAGGAAGACACTCATTTGCCTCAGTATTAAATTATTGCGGATAAATATAAAAAATATAGATTTACTTTATTAGTTTTTTGTCATTTTATGTCATTTATATTTCATATTAATTTTATGCTACTAAATATAATTTTTTTGCCATTTTTGTGTACAATATAACCCACTTTTAACAAACGTTTATTGATAAACTGTACTCACTGTATTTCTCTTCTTCTCCAGGTGGGCATCCCTGAATGCGCAGTGAAGCGCTGTGCCGTTCAGATCTCGTGTGCTCAGAGTTCATCCACCAGCGTGGCCTGGTCCACCGGGACATCAAGCCTGAGAACATACTGCTCCTGGACAACACACTGCCGGCGGGTCAACCTGGCCGAGCTTCGGCCTCACCCAGAGACAAGGAACCTTCATCCGCTTCATATCAGGCACGCTGCCGTACATGGCTCCAGAGCTGTGCGCCATGGTCTTAGAGGAAGGTCAGAAGGAGGTGAAAGCCCCTCCGCTCAGAGTGGAGCCCACTTTAGACACCTGGGCCTTTGCTGTTCTTCTATTCTGTATCCTCACGGGCTTCTTCCCTTGGGAGCGCTGCAACGACAGCGACGATTTCTACGAGGAGTTCGCAGACTGGCGCCGAGCGCCGGAAAAGACCCCGTGCCGTCTCAGTGGAAAAGGTTCACACCCATGTGTATGCAGATGTTCAGGAGGATGTTAGCGCTGGATGCCGGTGAGAGGTGCTCCATAGGGGAGGTCAAAGGTTATGTGGGTAAAGACTGGGTACCGAGCGGAAGGATGCCAACGGATGGGTGGGAGAAAACGGGGAGTCAGCACGTCCACACCGAGCCCTTGCAGAAGCAGCCACAGTGATGAACAGTGATGGCGTTATGTGACTAATTAGCAATCAGAATGTGGTGCTAATTGCAGTGCAGACAGATGACTGGAGGGCTGAATTGACATCATTAGAGGTGTTGATATAGATATTGCTCTTCCAAAGAACATCTTAAATTGATAGTTCACTTTGAAATTAATTTTTGGTATGTTTTACTTACCTCAAGGGCATCCAAGATGTGTCTTTGTTTCCACAGTATTTTCAATTTTGATATTTTTAGTTCAACCCGTTCGTGTCTATCAGTCATATAATGGAGGTCTATGGTCACCACCTCAAAGAGCATGCACAGAGAAGTCCAAATTAAACATGATTTAATGATTCGTAAATGCAAGTACACATTGATGGCCTAAGACACTGAAGCGAGTGGTTTGTGTGAAAAAACGAACAGTATTTATATCGTTTTTACCTCTTGTAATCTTAGGCCATGAATATTTATGAGTCATTAAATCATGTTTAATTTGGACTTCTCTAAGCATGCTCTTTTAGGTGGTGACCATAGACCTCCATTATATGACTGAGACATGAACGGTTTGACCTAAAAATATCAAAATTGAAAATACTGTGGAAATAAAGACACCTACATCTTGGATGCCCTTGAGGTAAACTAAAACATATCAAAAATTAATTTCAAAGTGAACTATCCCTTTAATAAGTAAAGACACTAATTTGCCACAGTACTGAATTATTGCAGATTTAGGCTGCTTTAACAGCAATTAATAATTAATTGACTTTATAAAAGTAAATATGAGGATTCAAGCTATAACATAATACTTGTAATGCATACTGTGTTTATTTGACCATAGAAAGCCTTTCTAAAAAAAAAGCATTTTTCTACAAGATCTGATTCTGCACGGTTAGATGTGATTTATGTGCAATTGTAGTAAAATGTTCTTGAAATCTTTATTATTGTTAAAAAGCTACTTTTATACTAATAGTAAGGGCACAGGAAGCAGGGAAAATTGTAACGCTCAATAAATTGATGTTCAAAATGTTGTCAATGTTATTTAAATAATATAAGGGACAAAATCTGACAACAATGCCATCATAAATCGGTGCTTCAAATTAGCTTAATTTGCACATTAATTGTTTTTCAGGCTGGTCCATGCACATACATGAGTAAACAAGCAATGCATCTCTCTAAAAATGTGGTTGACTCTTATCAACAGTTGCCATATTGAGCATTACAATTTTCCAATTTTATTTTATATGAGCGGACCGGCTACACGTCTATCTCTGATGCAGGTATGAACACGCACAATTCAAACCTCTACCTCCACACAACACTTACAGACAGTTTTGTAGCATAAATGAGAGTCCAGTGAATGAAGAATACAAAGACAACCAGACATTAAATGTAGTGTAGATGAGCAGTAGATTTTAAACAACTGTTGTATTTTACTCATGTTTCTATTGAAGTCTATTGAAATATCTATATATTTGTATAAAATGTGTATAGATTTCATATCAACCTGTTTATTTTGTTTGCTGTGTGCTTATAATGAGACCCATGTCACTATTAAAGCCGTATTATCCAAGGATAAATCTAGTGTTGAGAATGTGTATTAACTAACATTAGTAATATAAGCTTTTTAGTTTACTTGTACTCAATTATAAAATTCAATAATGGCTGCTTATGTCAAAGATGGTAGTGATAAAATTTCAAAGCTTTAAGCCAAACATTTCCTGTGTAAAGGCAACATATCAGATATGACTCTTCCTTTTAAAACATTTAACTTTAGTATTTTTATGTCCATTTGCACTAAAAATTAATATTAAACTGCCCTTAAATGTCAAACCTACAGAAGCCCTGAACCGCAACGTAGAAAAAGAAAACTTATCTCGTTATAACAAGATATGTCTGTTTTAATCGAGAATATTATGTCATTATAACAAGATATTATTTAGTTTTAGCGACATACAAAGTTGTTGAAATGACTTAAGTCATTAAAACGACATAATATCTTGTTATAACGACATTATTTCTCATTTATAACGTCATAATATCTTGTTAAAACGACATAATATCTCATTATAACGACATAAATCTCGTTAAAACAACATAATATCTTGTTATTATGACGTTATAATGAGATATTATGTCGTTATAACAAGATATTATGTTGTTTTAACGAGATTTATGTCATTATAATGAGATATTATGTCGTTATAACAAGATATTATGTTGTTTTAACGAGATTTTATGTTGTTATAATGAGATATTATGTTGTTTTAACGAGATATTATGACGTTATAATTAGATATTATGTCGTTATATCTCATTAAAACGACATAATATCTCATTATAACAACATAAAATCTCGTTAAAATCGACATAATATCTTGTTATAACGACATAATATCTCATTATAACGTCATAATATCTCGTTGAAACGACATAATATCTTGTTATAACGAGATACGCTTTCTTCTTTTTTCTCACCTTGCGGTTCAGAGCTTCCGTATAACTAAGTATTGATTTACTTAAAAAAAATAATAATAAAAAAAAAGATCTGATGTGCTTTTCCTAATGCATGAGCTTGAGCAAAGAGCTCTTCTTGACGAAAGAAAGAAAAACGCATAATTAGCATTAAAAGCAATTCAGTTTAAAAATGAAGTTTTCAAAGTGAGGTACAATGTAAAAAAATATTGTTGGTTTAACTTAAAAAAATTAACCTTGTTGCCTTAAAATTTTAAGTTCGTTGAAATGGTAAAATTGAGTTAATACAATAAAGGAGATTGATTTAATCATCAGAAACTCAAAATATGTTATCTGAACTACATAAAATCGAAGTTGATTTGACAAAACAAAAAATGTTGTGATTACAAATCATGAAAATATTTTTTTACAGTAAAAGTTATTTACCCTTAAAATATGATTGACAAACAAGCACCTCCATAACCTTAAAACTTTTTTTGTTGCTGTTGCAAAATGTGCTTTGAATCCCCTTCCAAGTCACTGATGGCCTTTGCTTGTAACCCCAGTAATTTATTACAGTACATACAAACACAGAGAGCACTACAAGCTTCTCTGTTCAGCATTCAGAGACCTCCAGGCATCTGGTTGCAGCTGGTGTGGTATTGATGGATTCTGGGCTGGTGTTTGTTTTAGGCCCAGCTCTAGAGAAACGGTCACGCTGGGGATTTCAACACAGCACTTCTGAACCTTTGCTTTGCAGCATATTTCGAGCGTTGCACTGAAGTGGGATAATGTTACCGCAGTCCCTATGAGCTGGTCCAATCAAAGACCTTCATTACTAAATACTCTAAAGCAGCCAAAAGCCCATCATGTGGTAAAGGGTTTAACAGCTTTCATTGAAGCTCTGACTCCTCAGCAATGACTCATAATCTGTTTCGGTTGTTACTTCAAGCCGGATAACAGCCGTTTCGCTGGTCACTTTGTGGAAACGGACACTGGTTATCAATTAATGTAATGAACTACACCTGTGGTTCCTCTGCTTGGACTCCTGTGCAGGGATATTATCCTTAACTGAAACATTTCTGTTCATTCAAATAAAGCTGAAATAAAGTTGAAAGACTTAAAGGGTAACTAAACCCCTGGTCAGAGCCTGACTCCACCCACTGGCAATATTTGGAAAATGCGGAGATAGAGGGAACGAAATAGATGCTAAAACACTCTATCTCTGATCGCTTTCAGTACTCGCAATTCCAACTCCGGACTCGCTACAGTGGTTTTGATCGAAACAAGCTGGTTTTTATACTGCCAAGGGCGTAGCTCGTGCCAATAGCGTGGTGAACTGAAACGTGCAGTACGTACGAAGAACCACTAATGTCCAATAGGAAAATTCAACTGCAGTAGCCACTGTTCAACCTGAAGAGGGCAGCACTAAGACGTTTTTACACCATATATTGTAGAAATAAAACACTTTATACACAAATGTCAAAAAAGTTACTCGAATCAATGACTGGTATTAATAAAGATCCATTCTTACAGATCATTAACTAAAAAAAAGTTGGTTTAGGGTTTAGTTACTCTTTAAACTAAAAGAAAATTAGTCCTTAAATGCATACGTTGGGTCTTTAGTGACCCGGGATGTCATTCACTACCCTCCCCCTCATATTTTTTTTTTTTTTAAGTTAAACATCAACCTTCTTAGTATAGAGGGTATGCACATGACGTCACCGTCGGCTGAAGTGAACTGCGGCTTACGCCCACTGAGTGGCAAAAAGACTGAGTGGCAGCATTAGTTTTCAGCGCTGAATGCCGCGGAAACACACAAAACACATCTAAAATGGGTAAAATCTCAGAGATTGACTGTACACACAGATTTGACAAATAAATCTGAGGTTTATTTTTACAGACTGCTGAAAGCTACAGAAAAGAGAAGCAAATCACTGCATTTCCCAGAAACAACTGGGCACTCTGAGACTGCAAAACATGGATTTGCAGTTATCACTTTGTCTCAATATGTTGAAATTTGGGGTAAAATCATATCTTATATATTGTTTTGTTATATAATGTTTTAACAACTCATCAATTAAATATTTACCATTGTATATTCTGCCCTGGCGTCGAAATCAGGCATATATAAATGATTTCAGTTTCCCTACCTGAATCCAAGTCATTCAGCAGCTCTTTTGCCACTCAGTCCGGCTGAGGGAGTGTGTTCTTGCGGGAAAGTGACGTCCACGCATACCCTCTATAGAGTGCCGAAGTGATGACATCACTTTGTAGGACAACTCGGAAGCTAGCCGGCGTGGGAAATGCGCATGCATTTTCCCCATTGACTTTTGGAAAATCGCAAAAAATAAGATCTGTGTTTAACAAAGAGTTGTGACCCTTACACGTTTTGTCTTAAGATAATCTTACAAGTTAATCAAAATTGATACATTTTGAAGCCTATATAAAGATAATAAAAAAACACAAGCAGACACAATAAAGTTTAAAAACACAAGCAGGTTATAACTGTTCTATGTCATAGATCAAAACGTGAAAAAATGAGTAGCGAGTGCCGAAGTTATAACGTCACTCTGTAGGCCAAAACGCGGAAGTGAGTTAGCATTTTAGCACCCCCGGTTCCCTCGCTCTAAAGTCTATGGGATTTTTGAATGGGTTTTTGCTAAATTGCCTAAATTTTGCTAAATCGCCTGAAATAAGAGTGCCAAAGTGACGTCATCATTTTGGCACTCTTGCTTAATCTATTCATTATAAACAATATTAACTGCAAAAACATGAGTAAAATAAACGAAATCTTGCCAAGCAAAATCCAAAATTAAAAAAATAAATGACAAAAGCACAATGAAATTACTAAAAATTTAACTAACATGAAAACTAAAAATAAAAGCTATAAAATAATATTTAAAAAAACTATAAAACTAAAATAACAGTGCTCTCATGTTAACTTGAGGAGAACTGATTTCATTCATTAACTAAAAATCCTCAAGACATTAGGAGTTGAAGAAAAATTATAAATAAAAGTGTCATGTGAGTCATGTGATCAGGTTCAGACATTTTAAGTGTCGGAATACTTTTTTAGAGGTCACTGGAGCAACAACGCTGACTCTATACGGTGTCAGTTCCTGGAACTCTGACACCTGCTGAAATGGAAATGAAGTTATCACACTGCACTGCACCAATACGAGGCTCTAATTGTCTGATATATCTAATAAATGCCACTCAGAGTAACACAAATGAGCACAGGTGGATTGCTTTAGTGCTTTAAACTAACCAGCATGCAACGCATGTTAAAAATGCTCTTTGAGCTTCTGTACTTTGTTGACAGACTCGACAACTTGACTTTTATGTGTTTTACGATGACACTGAAAATATCATCCACCACAGTGGCTGCAGTTAAACCAGTCACAACTATATTTTACAAATCTTTTTATCCCATAAATGCAACAGAAAGTATATGATATGAAAGGCCAATACATTCAAAATGGTTTGTGCATTGCAGCTGAAAGACATTTGTTGTATTGGTGAATTATCATAAAAATACGCTAATTTGGTGCAATTAATAATGGTTCTTATTATTATAAATAAAAAGTTGTGCTGCTGTTTTTTTGTTTGTTTTGTTTTAAAAACAATGTTAAATTTTTGTCAGAATTATTTGATTAATAGAAAGTTCAAAAGAACATTTATTTGAAACATTACAAAAATCAATTTAATGCGTTCTTGATAAATAAAAGTGCTAATTTCTTTAAAAAATATATATTTTTTTTATACTGCAAATTCAGCTTTGACATCAAAGGAATAAATTACATTTTTAAATATATTTAAACAAAAAATGTGTTATTTTTAGTTGCAATCATATTTCACAATAGTGTTTTTACTATATTTTTGATCAGATAAATGCAGCCCTGAATGGTGATGAGATTACTTTAAAAAAGTAAAAAAGAAAAAAAGATCTGAATCATTCCAAACTATTTGCTGTCATATAATGTGGGAAAATAAAAATTAGCCATGACCCCTCCACATGACATCACTCTCTCCAGTATCCCATAAGGCTTTGAGGGCCAGATGCCATGAAACAGCGGCTGAAGAACCAATGGATCTGCGTTACGGTTATTGCCAGCGGCTCATGCAGCGCTACTGCTAATAAATCTTTGCTGTTGTGGAAAATCACAATCTCGCAGCCAACAACTGCTTATACCACCAATCCACAGGCATGTTTATGAAGGTTATTTCTGCTCTTCAGTGTGTGTATGGAAACATTGAGCAAAGCATCATATGAGATGACAGCTTGATTACATTTCTGAGCATCACTCACTGATGATATTATGCATAGAAGCTGTTTATGAGCATTATTAGGTTTATTATATTATTATAATCTACTGAATATCGAGAACATTTTAGAATGACCATTTTAAAGAAGGCCTATTATAAGCATGACAGGGTTGGGGGTAATGCTTTGCGAGTAAAGCGAGATACGTAATCAGTTTACTTTTTCCAAGTAACGAGTAAAGTAACTTTTTAAATTAAAATCAAAAGCCACAGGAGAGGGTTTATAAATGGCAGTAAAGTGACTTATTGTACGTGGGTCGCTCACATTATTATGACAAAAGGGTGAAACTCCAGATTTTTCATATTACACACATTCATACCATATAGAATGTATTTTTAAGCGGTCATGAAGTACAAAATAAGAGCGATTTTAGACGCAGCCGAGTGTTTGAACTTTTTTCTCCTGCATCTTATTCTCCTGCAATCCAGAAAGGCTTTTGAGTTGTGACCTCTATATGTAGTGGTGTGAATTTGCATTTTCCTTCAGCTCTAGGCTTATTCATTTCACTTTTCATGTAAAAGGGCCATTTGGCAAAAATATAAACTTTTTTGTTGTTGTTGTTAAAAAAACAAACAATTATGCAAGAAAAAGTATGCAAAAGTAACACAACACTACATTTTTAAGTACAATCAACTTGGATTATAAGTTATTTCAAATTTTTAAATGACGTTAAACTGACTTGAAAAATTTGTTGGGAATTGCTTAATTTATTTAGTAAGTTAAGCAATGTAAAGCTTAAAGATAAAGCAATATAAAAACTTTGTCATCAACTTATTGATTATAGAATTTTTATCAGTGTACTTTCCATAAAAAGTAAGCACGCAATTAGTAACTTTTTAGGAAGTAATGCAATATTGTAATGCATTACTTTTTTAAATAAACTTTCCTAAACACTTTATTAAAGAATGCAGTGAGAAAATGTGATTACAAACCAAGAGATTATGTCTGATTGCAATGGTCATCCACAACCAAACTCAGGTATAATTGCAAATTTTATGGCCGCATTTGTGTAATCGCTAATCTGCATGATTACTTCGGTAAACCAGCGGCTAAAATGATTTTAAAAGTTTTAAAAATGATACAAGGTCAAAACAACAATATAAACAAAAGAGAAAATGTCTCGTTATTTCACACCCATTAGTCCAGCACAAATCGGCACAGGCATGACTCAACTTCTTAAACAGGCTGAGTTTTCACGGAACTGTAGAGAAGTGTTAAACAAATCCCAGATAATCCTCATTTGAATTTTGGAATGTTCTATTCAGAGATTCCGGCCTTACTCTTCAAAGAAACATGTTCCGTTTACACAAAGCACTTACAAATGAGCCCCTCTGGGTAAAAGCAGATGACATGTGAACTTCACCGGCCACAGGAAGACATCACCAAAATACACTAACACTAGTACTAGTTATAGTACAGCAGCTGTTACTCTTATGTCTAATGTAATCAGACATTTTTACAACTAAATACACAGATCATGTGGGTTCTAGAAGTCGAATTCCAGATGAAACAGAGAGAGCAAACTCTTGTGCTGTGAATCAAACTATAAATGTAATAAAACGATACAGTTTAACACACGGCACCAGAGCACTGCATCTCCACTGACAGCGTTTCACCCGCAGGCTCTTTTGAGATTCACTGGACATATACAGTTTAAAGAGAATGCATAATAATGTGCAAAAGAGTCAGAACTATCAATTACTTTAATGTGAAATAAATCTATAAAAAGGACAAATCCATCAAAGCAATATTCAAAGCAAGCTAATACGTAAAAGAAGGCAGGTCAAAACGAAAAGACCAATCAAACAATGCAATATTTGATAAAAAAATAAAAACGCAGAACTTGGATCTTATTGCAAAATTGTAAATCATAATTTCTTTAAAAATAAGTAGTATATTTAAAAAAAATTATGAATTAGTCAAAATAATGTCACTTAATTATAATTGTATACATGCTCATAGTCGTTCGGCCCAAATGAAATATGCTTCATTTTTCCCCAAATAGCTGTAAATATTCAATTCTTGGGATTTTGTGAGAATTGTTTTTATATTTTATTGAATGTTATGTAGCATTAAGAAACAGCTGGTTACAGACTCTTCCATAACTAAATTTATATTGTTACAAGGTACATTATTCCTTAATAAAGACCCAGAAAATGAATAAAAACTAAATTAATAAATTCAGTTTGATCAAATTGGTTAGATATTCAAGTTGAAACCTAATCCTTGCATTTAAAAATGTAATCTGGCACTTTTTTTTCTCAAAAAGTCATCTGTGCACAATGAATCTTGCTTCTTCAAATGAAGATTACGAAGGATGCAGCCTTTGAGTTGGACACAGCTATAGTGTTAAAGGGACAGTACAATGAAAAATGTAAATTCTGTCATCATTCCCTCATCCTTTTTTTCCCCCATACTATGGAAGTCAAAGGGGCTCATGAACTGTTTGGTTACTTATATTCTTCAAAATACCTTCTTTCGTATTAGAGGTGTGGAACTTAAATGAACCAAATTTTCAATTTTGGGTGAACTGTCCCTTTAAAAACACTCTGGCCTATTTCTTATACAAACATTGTGTTACCAGAGTCTTGATGATTTTAAAGGCATTGCTTTTGTACCATTTTAAAAGATGTTATAAAAAAAATGAACAGGATAGCCTATATCAAATTTTAATTTTACGGATTTCTGCAGAAATCTCAAGCTTCAACGCATTCAAAACAAATGAAAAAGAATGTAAAACAGATCAAAATAACTACAAAATACATCAAAACCTTTTGTGGTTTTTCACAGCATTCATATTTAAGCCTATATTATCTTCAAAATGTTCTACTCATATGAAATATACTAAAAACATACAATCTTATCTCTTATTATAATCTTAAAAGTAAAATTTGGGTTAACACTTCATAGATAAAAACTAGGATTGGTTACTATTTTTATCACAACCATAAAAACTACATTAAATCCTGTCAATGTGTGTGTGTGTGCGTGTGTGTGCAGTCCAATTTCAAAAAATGAAAAGAAAATGACTTCTCCATCCCGAACTATGGATGTAGTTGCAAACTTACTTCCAGTTAATGGAGTGTCTAAAAGTGGACTATAGAAATAAAGTGTGTAACCATGTGTCTGCATCCTTACTCTTTGTTCAGCATGAACTTCTACCTCAGCGGTCACCACCAGTGCATCTGCACCTGCTTCTGAATCTGTGCCTGCATCCACGGCTACATCCACTTGTGCTTCGAAAGCCATGACATCATCATAGTCCTCCTCTTTCTCTGTCTCCACTTCATAGGTGTCCTGATCTGCTGAGAACATGATGGAAAGATGTCACCACTATTACCACAATAATACTAACAAAACACAAACTGCGAGGTGTGCATTTTAGTGCTGTACCTAGAATGTTGTCGGGTCGCTTGGGAAGGAGTGGGAGGTCATCAGCATGGGATTGGTTGGGAGAGATGTCACGATTTTGTCCCTCAATGTCATCATATTCGATTCCCAGAGGAGCCTGCGCTTCTGTCATCTGCATCCTCCTCTTCTGTTGGAGAACCGAATATGATTTTACTCTTTACACAAACAAATAAGTAAATACATATATTTATTGTGTGAAGATAATTATGATTTTGTTATTCCAAATCAATTTAACCTATGTGTCCTTTCTCGTATAAAACGTTGAGAGTAAGCATCATTAAACAGACATTTGTATATAGGATACTGTATGAATGCTGAATATGCGAATGCTAAATATTAAATTACGGTATATATAATTATTTATATAAACATATTTAGATACATTTATTCCAAATTTGTATATATATTTTTCCTTTTTCTCACAAAGTCCAAAAATCTCCTATACATGTCAGTCTGATTTATATTATCCATACTTTTTAATTTATTTAGCCTGATATGGGATGTCATTTCAGCTGACCAAAATTAACATTTTGGTTTATCAAACATTAAAGGGATAGTTGACTTTTAAATTCATTTTTGGTATGTTTTAGCTTACCTCAAGGGCATCCAAGATGGAGGTGTCTTTGTTTCCGCAGTAGTTTCAATTTTGATATTTTTAGGTCCAACCGTTTTTGTCTGTCAGTCTTATAATGGAGGTCTATGGTCACCACCTCAAAGAGCATGCACAGAGAAGTCCAAATTAAAAAATACGATATAAATTACTGTTCGTTTTCTCACACAAACAACTCGTTTTGTGTCTTAGGCCATCAACGTGTACTTACATTTACGAGTCATTAAATCATTTTTTATTTGGACTTCCTGGTGCATGCTCTTTTGAGGTGGTGACCATAGACCTCATTATATGACTGACAGACACAAACGGTTCGAATCTACAAATTTTAAATTCAAAATACTGTGGAAACAAAGACACCTACATTTCGGATGCCCTTGAGGTAAGCTACAATATACCAAAAAGTTATTTCAAAGTGAACTATCCCTTAAAAAAAAGAAAAATGTTAAAATCATTAATTCATATTTAGATGTTGTCTTAATTATTCATTGACAAAAGTCATAGTGAAAAATGTAAGACTTGGATGGAAAAATGGATGTGTAGGCAGACAGACACATAACTATTTGAGTATCTTACCTGTCTTGCTGACAGGATCTGCATCCTCATATTCATCATATTCTAATGACGCCTTTCCTTGAGACAAATCTGAAACAGATTTGGCGTAGCAGTAATATATTTCTTTAAACACACACACACACACAGCTAAGTTTCCATTAGATATCATCTCCAAATGTTTTGTAGAAGCTCATGCTTTTTTTTAAATATGCATTATACTATGTCTTTATATTCACATTGTTCACAATAAGAATTAAATGATATACCTCTGTTCTCTTTCTCCATGTTATTCATTTCATTCCTGTCAATGTTGATGTCTTTTTCATTTTTATTTCTGCAATTTCTTACTGCAAAAGGAGAAACAGGCAGAAAATTGTGCTTTAGGAGGCCAGGGATAATAAACGGATTAATGTTTTGTTATGTAAATGTTATGATTTTATGTTTATGCGAGTCTATAGTGAGACAAAGACTGGGAAACAACGCCATCAACAGGTCAACAAGATGAAGGCACTTAGTTTGAATATCACTGTAACTTCAGCGTGTTACTTCAGTAATGTTTGTCTGCAGATCAAGATGATGGCTTTCAGCAAGGTGAAAGCTATACTCACAGACTAAAAGTAGGCGTTTCCTATTCATCCACATAAAAACCATAATCAGCAACCCCAGCATGGTCAGCGATAGACCCACTATCAGACCAGAATTCCCTGTAGATTTAGCTTTCTCTTCATAACCTGCAGTTTTAATGAGACAGCTGTATTAACCTTTACTCAAGCTACTTAACAAGAAAGAAAGCAATGATAAAACAAATACTAAAAAGATAGAGTCTCTTTTATTTACCTTCACATTTGATGTCAACAAGGCCTCGTTTGCATTGGTTATTGAAATGCTGCACACACTGATGAATGTACTGGTACTTCTCTGGACATTTAATGGTCACTTTTGTTTCTTTGGCAATGTCCCTTTCATCCACAGGTTTTTGACCATTCATGCAGTTAAGCACTTTACAAACTTCTGTAGTATTTGCTGCAAATATGTCTTTACAAACATATTCCCATTGATCTCCATACTTGACCACAAGCTTTCCGCCACACTTCTCAGTAGAGACCGAACTCAATACCCTCTGCAATAAAAAATGTGTCAATTCTGTCAGTGGAAGTAAGTATATTCCATACATTTGACTGATATTTTTAATGTTTAAAAACGTGTATATATCTGTTAAAAGTGAAATAGGAATATAGTACTTTAGCATATAGATGACCAAACAGCAACAAAACTCCAATTTTGATTTCATGGGATGTTTAAAGGGACACTATGTAACGTGTGGCCCTCCAGCAGTTTAAAAAAAACAAAACAAAAACACATGCATTTTGCGGAAGAACATTGTTTAGGTTGTGCTTCTACTATGCGGATGAATATGGTTATATTGCTGCTCATAAAAAAATATTCACTACAAGGCTTGAGAGATATAACCAGTTTAGATGGAAAGGATCTCAAGCTGAGGACGTTACTGTAGCTCAGAGCCGGCGCCAGCCGAGCGCTGATGAGGGCAGTCTGAAAACTGATGGGGGCTTTTACATTAACGCACGTCACCACTTTTTTCGGGGGCTCCCCACTACTTTTTGAAACATCTTCGCGGTACGGATGAACCCATAAAAAATGGATTAGACCTAAACATCTTCAGTTAACTAGCAGAGCATTAATTTTGTTCGTTTGTCAAATTAGAGTTGTTATAGTGCTGAAATATGTTTTTTTTTTAAATCAATCAAAGTGCTCGTTTCGATCAGTGAAGCGGATAGTGTTGTCTTGTGGCTCGCGCTGTCTTCCCACGGACACGCGCTTCAATCAGTTGCGGAGACTAACCCAGGTGAAAAAAAAGTTCACTAAAATACATTTTATTTAAGTGCACTTAGTACACTTCCATAATGCACTTAAAGTGCTCTATTTTCACGCACTTATTTTGTATCAAAACAGCTTATCTTTAGTACTGCTTAATAATAAGACGACACGTTTTACATGTTAGAAACACATGATTGTGTAATTGTGTAAGTTTACATTTTGCTCTATTCTTCTCCCAGTTCATCAGCCACTTACTTTCACGTATTTCGTGATTAGTGGAGAAATTGACGTGTTGTGAATCCAAAATCCAACAGATCCGATTCTGAACATACAGCTCTAACTAACGCGATCGTTATAAATGTGTTTAAACAACAAAACACATCCACTTGCACATATTTGACAATCGGAATATCAGTGTTTCATGCTATAGCTAATACATTTGTGAATATTTTGAATAAAAAAGGAAAAATGACATAAAAGCAGATCATCGTTCATTCAGCTGTGTTGTGATTGCGCTCTGTCAGGTGACAAGCAATGACAGCGTCACCGTGGAAACATTAAAGTGAAAGGTTCTAAATAACAGTCGCCTTGAAAAACTCACGCTGGGGGTCCAGATGGAATTTTTTTTAACTTACGTGTGGAAGGGTTGACTACAATATTATTAATTTAGCTTAATATTCACAAAAATAAGGAAATGTGAAAATGTAATTGGCAAAATGGGATTTTTAAATAACATATTTTATCAGTAAAATCCCGTTTACATTCATTGTGATCTGAGGGCGTCGCCCCCTCACGCCCCCGTGTTACCGGCCCTGCTGTAGCTTTGCCCATTAACAGACACTGTCTCTCTGCTCGTTATGCGCCCAGTCAAGGGCAGCAGTCGTTCTACTCTACATCACTCACCGATCAAAATAGGCTTTGCCGGGACAAAATTTTGCATTGGCAGCCACCAAAATGGACAATCTGACGGTTTTAGAAGATTAACAACTCGACACTAAAACACAGACCCGGCTTTTATTTACCCAAACCTGCAACCACACCAGGCGTGTGAAAGAGACAGGCGTCTGCTTTGGGATTTCGGCTATTATTTGAAGTTTTTTTACGGTATGCCACTCTCAGCAACTTTTCTCTATTTACAGATACGTGCAGGTGAGTGAAGTGTGTATGCAATGAAATAAAATATAAAAACGTTATAAAAAGCTTACCATAGTGAATCAGGGTAAGACAATACACGTTTTGGAAAAAAAAGGATTAATGATGGATTGACTTATTTAAATGTTGCAAACTTTGAACAAAAAAAAGTTACATAGTGTCCCTTAAAAAGAGGAATACATTTCAGCATCCATTCATTATTTACAGTAACAGTCCTATTTATAGCCCACTTTTATGTGTATAACTTACTATGACAGGCCACAGAAAGGATTTCGTCCTCAGAAAGGATTTTGACCGTCTTATAGCCGCACTGCCACAGCAGCGTCTCCATGCCAGTGCAGCTGAAATGCCAGTAGTTTGATTCCTTTGACTTTGTACTCCAGTGGTGGAAGGCCGTACCACAGCCGAGGTTGTCACATAACTCACTGTACATCTGATCGTCCACAGACGCACGAACATTCTCCTTATTTATTTTCACCACGCCTGTGCAGTTTTTGGAGAGGACAATGGGTGGATGGTTACCTGGAGAGAAATGAAACCAGACAATCAGATAGTCCCGTATGGTATGTTTATAGAACAGTTTAGAATTGATGCCCTTTCAAATCATGAGTTTGGCATGGCCACAGTATCTTGAGTTGATACTTAATTGCAAACCAAAACAAAATGTCAACTAAAAAAAATCCAACTAAACAGGAAAATATTGAAAGACTGACATGCTGTTTATGTTCATTTTGAACACTTTAAGGTAAATTAGAGCATTCTGGGAAATGAAGTCTTCTATAATGGTAAAAAAAAAAGTTAAAGGGTAACTAAACCCCTGGTCAGAGCCTGACACAGTGGTTTTGACGAAACAAGCTGGTTTTTATACTGCCAAGGGCGTAGCTCGTGCCAAGAGCGTGATGAGCTGAAACGTGTGTCCGTCACGAAGAACCGCTAACATCCAATATGAAAATTCAACTGCAGTAGCCACCGTTCAACCTGAAGAGGGCAGCACTAAGACGTTTTTACACCATATATTGTAGGAATAAAACACTTTATACACAAATGTCAAAAAAGTTACTCGAATCAATGACTGGTATTAATAAAGAGCCATTCTAACAGATCATTAACTAAAAAAAAGTATATATATACTTAAAGTTTTAATTAATATTTAAAATTAGTTTTTATGTTTATATATATATATATATATATATATATATATATATATATATATATATGTATTATTATTGTTATTTTTTTTTTTGCAATTTTGTTGTGTTTTTGTCATTTTTAATAGTTTTGGTATTTTTTTAAATACCTTTATCTAGGTGTTATACATTTTAATTTCAGTTGTAGTTAACTAAACAAAATTACAATGAGAAATGTTTTAGTTATATATATATATATATGAATGGTGCACAACCCTGGTCTACTCAAATGTCAATAAAAACAATAGTTGGCAGTGCTGCTAAAAAAAACTTCTCAAAAAGTAAGAGTTTATAACTGAGGTAATACCTTTGTCACATATGATGTTTAATTGCTCATGAAGCTGGGGGGCCTGATCATGTCTCTCACATTCCCATATATCCGTCTTCCCAGAGCAATTATAGGTCCTACTCCACCACTCTTGCGTGTGTTTGGTTATAGTGGAGTGTGATATGTAGTCTCCACACTGTAGATACTGGCACATCTTCTGTCCTTCCTCTTTGCCCCATCCCTGTCCGCTCACTAACTGTGTTTTCTCTCCACTATAAGCATATACAGGACCACTGCAGGCGCGTCTCTTTCCATACAGGAACAATCGTTTCTTTTCTGTTACGGCAGAAATATCAAAGGTTTCTGTTAGCATGTTTAAGATGGAGAGGTCAAAAGTCAGAGGACATGTAGAAACTACAACCTTCAAAGTAATGTTTGCACATTTCAAGAGTCATTTCAAGGGTTGTGGACTCGAGTCACATGACTTGGACTTGACTTGGACTCGAAGTCCCAAATTTGATGACTTGCGACTCGACTTTCAAAGATGAATATTCAAAGATGACTCGCGACTCCAACTTAAGACTTTGACAACAATGACTCGGACTTGAGCCCTGTGACTTGGAAAGGTCTTGACATACCTTCTAAAACCACATTGTAATCACTGACTGTAGTATAGCACTTGGCACTGAGCCAGAGAGCGCGTGATAGAGTGCGTTCAGCGAGTGCGTGTCAGTTGTCATTTATTATCACACGTTCAGACAGTTTTCAACCAAATGTTTTCTTTTTTCTTTTACAGGCATTTAAATACACAAGTACTAGCAAACCATTTATAATTTGAGTAAGCAGAAAAAATAAACCTTTCAAATGTAATTTTGTTATGTTATCTATGTTATTTTCCCCCACAACACACATTTTAGCCTATAGGTAACCAGGGTTCCAGACTGCGACCAAATTAGTCGCATATGCGACCATTTTTTGAGAATGTGCGAGTTAAAATGTTATGTGGTCGCATATGTGCAACTGTGTATCCACTGCTGCAGTCCATAATTTATGTTCAAAATGAGCGAGTAGGCTACATCATGAATCCATTTTCCAAACCGTGTTTTTGACTTATCCTGAATCACTGACGGTACGACTATAATAAGTGTTTATATTTGGACCGTTTTATCCCGGGTTCGACTCGATATGCGGAGTTGCCCAGTGCCTGCGTGACTCGCCATAGACATTAATGGAGAGAAGTAGCTCCGGCTAAAGTGTTCTTCCGCAAGACACGTGCAGTTTATTTATTGACGAACGTAGACGTCACGCGCATTGCACACTGATAGTGGAACGTGCCAATTACGAAATTCACGAATTAAGGCATATAAAAATGAAGATTGTCTCACGAACAGCGTGCCCCTTCCTACGTCTTTTCAACGGTTAGATTAGAGTAATCACTCGACAGAGGAAAAGGAAATTATTATAAAATGCAGAAGGTAAGGAGTGTGAGATTTTTGTTACAACTATAAACTTTGATAAAGAAAAATCTGTATTAGCTTATTATAATAATCTAATCTTTAAAAAACGCAATGCATACATTTGAATGTTTAATGATTTTTAAAAGATAGAGAGATGATGCTGATAGAAAGATGAAAATAGACATACAGATGATTGATGGATAGATGGATAGATAGAAATATGATTCAAATGTAAATAGATTGTATATAATTAAAATGTAAAATGCTTAAAATTACAGATTCAAAATACAGTCCAAAATCCATGAAAATCCTGAAATTTGGCAATGATAATTAATATATTACAGGTGTTTATGCTGCAACCCAGAAAGCCTTTGCTAGCTTTGGTCCATTAAAACCACTATTCATCAGCATGCATTGATTAATCCCATGGCATGTAGCCAAAAAAAAAAAAAAAAAGTGCGACCAAATACATATGCTGGTGCAAGCCAACTGAGAAAGTTGGTAGCACCAGTGCAACCAGTGGAAAAGTTAGTCTGGAGCCCTGAGGTAACTATAAAGCCTTCTCCTTGTTCACCAGCCACTCACTTTCATGTCTTTCGGGAGAAATGGATGGATTTACATTACGTTTTGTAATTGACAGGCATGTAGCCCCAAAAGATGTCACTTGACGATTTGATATGTCGCCATGGAAATAGGACTGTTCTAGTACAATTACTGTCGCGTTAACAAAATAATTTAACCAGGGATTCAATATTTTAATGTGTAGCAAGTCACGATTAATTTTCCCAATGAACAGTTACTTTTATTATTATTTTTTTTAACTCTTCACATTCAACCAATCAGACAACCAACATCCACTAAGTTTGGATAAATATGATAATATTTATATATTATTATATTATATTTTAAAAGCCTTCCTGATATAAAATTGTATACATTTAGAGACTTACTTGTGACTTGCAAAACAATGACTTGGTCTCACCTCTGGTATTATCATCAAAAAAAAAGTGAAATACCTGTGCATTGTAGATAGCCGACAGGGCATTGGGTTTTGCTTGAAATGCCTTTGAAGTCACATTTGGAAACAGAGTTGGCATCACTCTTACATTGAATACTTGATAGTCCTCCATTTTGAAACTCGTCTTGGAAAGTCAAATTAGTAGCTGTATGCTGCCCACAATTCAGTTCCCTGCAGATTGCATTTCTAGGATTTGTATCAAGACTGTCTTGGCAGACGGGTGTCCATTTCCCAGGGTAATACAGTGACACAGTTCCAGCGCATTTGTCTCTTGGATCCTCCAGTTTAGCTTTGACGCTGTCTGCAGAGAGTATCAAATAAATCTTTATTAATTGGCTTTTCACATTGTGCTTAACCCTTATTTAACCCTAGATTAAGGCCCATTTAATTCAGTGTTAGCCAACATTTCACACATGTAACTCTGTAATGCTTGCCTATAACAAAATATTCAAGCACTTCACAAAAACTCATTTTTTTAAGCATGAAAAAAACAAAAAATACATTGCCACAATTCTAATGACTAAAAAAACATAAGCAACTGTACACATTACCTGTGCATATCACTTGGGCTGGATTCCTGCAGGTGGAGTCGCTGATGGGAATAAACCTGCACATGCTTATATTTTCACCTCATTTAAGCAGTATACACTATATGTGGGTCACAGATCCACGTATTGTGTTGGAATTGGATTTTTTGACTTGATCTGAATTGGTTTACCACAGCCCAAGTCATTACAGATCTTTGTGGAGTCTTCATCTTTCCAGGTCTCCATGCAAACTCCTCCACATTCTCCATTTTTGCAGACCTCTACCGTTCCCAGCATCTTTCATCCTTTTCAAGCTTGTTTTCGAAGTGTCACGCTCACCGACCTACAGAGGCACCATTAAGAATATAAGCAGCATTTTACACACAGCAGTGTTAAACCTACACTATGTAAGTAAACCTACACTCCTCTGCAGATGAATGTGGTTTGATGGTACCGGTGTACAGAGATATAGGACTTATTATATAACTATCTATAACTATAGTGGCTGTTCTTGCATGTGCAAATCCCCAAAACTGGAAGACTTTTCAAATATATATAAGCAATATAAGGATCACGTCACATGTGACACTGAAGGCTGGAGAAAATGAATGCAGAATATTCAACTTTGCATCACAGAAATAAATTACATTTTACAATACATTTAAATAGAAAACAGTTTTAATTTGTAATAAGATTTCACAATATTACAGTTTTACTGTAATTTGGATCATATAAATGTAGCTTGGTGAGCATAAGAGACTTGTTTCAAAAACTAAGAAATTGTAATGTATTTTTTTTTATAGATATTAAAAAATATTTGCAAAGCATTGACAAAATCACAAAACTATTTGTGCTTATCCTTCTGGGGTTCTTCGAGTTAAAAATGACCTGAAGCGTTTAAATAAAAAATGTTAAAAATCTGTAGCTTCATCAGAATGGCCCGAAACTTGGTGACTTTATTGGTACTTGGTATATGAACACCCAAAAAAATTAGGGACAGGATTTGAAAAGTCTAAGTGGTCGTAAAAAAAATGGTCACACTCAGGACCTTCGGGTCAAAAATGACCCACATAGGAAATGAATGGGAAATTGGCAAAAATGTGAAAATACTTTCTTTTTTCGAGTTTTTTTGTGCGTACAATCTACAAATCAGCAACGATCTTGAAAAAAAGCACACAACAGTGAAGGGGTGAATCTATAAAACATCAAGAGTACAAACAGACACATACACACACACACACACACACACACACACACACACACACACAAACACACCTTTATACACAAACACACCAAAAAATTCAGATGTGTTTTTCATTTTTAAAAAGCTCAGTTTGTCCACAGATGGCATCCATCTAATTTCAAAAATTGCTTTTATGAGGCCTAAGCTTGACTCCAAAACGAAATACAGCTTTAAAAAAAAAAAATGTTTTCAATATTTTTTCTATTATATTCAATGGGGAAAATTTGGTCATAATAATTGCATTAATACTAATTATAAATATATATGAAGAGTTCAGATGCAAAAGCCTCTAAGTGCCTTTTGAAATTTTCTTCTAAAATGATCATTTTTATCAAGCTTGTATATTAAAGTTCAGTACTGATAATTTACTCACCAACATGTCATCCAAGATATCCATGTCATTCTTTCTTCAGTCGAAAAAAAATTAAGGTTTTTGATAAAAACATTCCAGCATTTTTCTCCATATAATGCACTTCAGTTGGTAACCAAACGGTTCAAGGTCAAAAAGACACTTTCAGTGCAAACTGCTGTCAAAGGGCTTTAAACGATTCCAGACAATGAATAAGGGTCTTATCAAGAGAAATGATCACTCATTTAAAAAAATAAATAATAACAAAGTTTACGTTTTATAAGCTCAAAATGATCGCCTTGCTTTGTTCTGTGATCCTGGAATGTTTTCATCAAAAACCTTAATTTATTTCAACTGAAGGAGGATGACATGTGAATATGCTTGGATAACATAGACGATAAATTATCAGCAAAATTTTTTTCAAAAGTGAACAACTCCTTTAAGTGAGTGGTATAAGACCCCTTGACTAACCTCAGGGAAAAACAAACAAACATTTTTGTAAAAATTGCGATATGGTCTCTATAATGCTAAAGTAGATCAGTTATTCAAGTCACATTTTGCTCAATGACAAGTTTGCAGAAAATTGCAGTCATATATAGGTTAAAACAATGAGACATTGTATTGACACACATACCTGAACATGTGATATTGGCATAAGTGCCGATTTTTTGCTGGATCAGTCACCACACTGCATTGCACGCATATGTCGTTGGCTTCTGTCTTGTTGTCTGCCATTGGTTTTTCAGACAGCGACCATCAAATGACTTTGACGGTACTCTTCCCTGCAAGGTGAATCACCTTCAAAGAACATAAGTTCTTCCTCTGCAAATGAAGATAAAAGATTTATGGTTACTTTATAGTGCATGCTCTACATGGGGAGTAATAGACTGATACCTTAGCTTTAATTACTTAATAAACAGCTGAGATTAAGCATGTTGAAAATGATGTAAAAATTGTGAAAATATGTCAAAAACACAAAATTGTCATCAAATCATATTTTTACTTACTTTGGCACATGACTTGTACATTTGGCGCGCTTGGACTAAACTTTTCTTTCTTCGCTCCTTTTAAGCACTCATTTTTTGTTGAAGAGTATACACACTTGAAATGCCGTGATTCCAGTTCGATTCTGTTTCCCTTCAATGAAGAGTTTAGGTATTGGAGTAGATTGACCACATTTGAGATGTTCACACACCATGTTTGACTCCTCAGAGGTCCACCCGTAGGAGTTTATGGACTTCCATGAGCCCTCCCATTGCAGCTCTACACGTCCAGAACAACGACCTAGACCATCACTCAAACGCATATCCAAGCTGCCTGTCATTTAAAACAATCATATTTATTACTGCCTCAGTTGCATGTGATTTAAGTAACTTCCTGTATATTTCGGAAAATATCATAATTAAAGGGATAGTTCACTTTTGAAATAATTTCTTGGTATGTTTTAGCTTACCTTAAGGGCATCCAAGATGTAGGTGTCTGTGTTTCCGCAGTCAGTTTCAATTTTGGATATTTTTAGGTCAAACTGTTTGTGTCTGTCAGTCATATAATGGAGGTCTGATGGTCACCACCTAAGACAGATGCACAGAGAAGTTAAATTAAAGTAAGTACACATTGATGGCCTAAGACACGAAAACGAGTGTTTTGTGTGAGAAAAAGAACAGTTTTTATATCATTTTTTTAGCATTATATCATTTTTTATATCGAGTACTCGCATTTGCGAGTCATTAAATCGATATTTAATTTGGACTTCTCGGTGCATGCTCTTTGAGGTGGTGACCATAGACCTCCATTATATGACTGACAGACATGAATGGGTTTGACCTAAAATAATCAAAATTGAAACTACTGCGGAAACAAAGACACCTGCATCTTGGATGCCCTTGAGGTACGCTAAAACATACCAAAACTTAATTTCAAAGTCAACTATCCCTTTAACTGCTGCAGGCTGTCTCAGTTACCTGCACATATAACAGTGGTTGCCTTGCATTGTTTTATCTCATGTTTGGCCAGGCAATGCCACAGTGACATCTCGTCGCCCAGACACTCAATGTCACTCAGCAAACCATTAGAAATGCCACGGCCTTCTTTCTCATCCAGCAACTCTCCACAGCCAAGCTCTTTACACACTTGCTCCCCTAGTCTTTTATTCAATTCACTGTAGCACACTCCATAGTCAGAGCCGTTCACACTAACATTAACATCTCCAAAACACTTTGATGTGAAGTTGCGGAGCTTGACCTTGTCTGTGAACACAGAAAATATCATTAAAAAAACAAATAAATTAAAAAAGGATTTAAATGAAAACAGTAAATTGAAATAAAAAAATAGCAGTTAGCATTCAGTAAAACTTGTATGCATTATTAACACAAACTACTAATGTACATCAAACAGAACAATAAGAATGAGTATGTGACGCTGACTTTTCAAATATACTTTTTTCTTTAAAACAATTTAAAAAAAATATCACAAAACTTCTGTGACTATTTTTCTTATCACATTCATCCTTTTCCTTCATTAGAAGGATGGCTTTTTTGGCCTGTAACTACCCGTAGTGTTTAATAATATATATACAAGCAATGAGGAACAGAAACATGCTTTGTGCAAGATTTGCTATGGTAGTGGCTGCAACGCAAGCGAACATTGCAAATTTTTTTAACCACTTGAAAATTAAACACAGAGTGACCTACTGACAATCTAATAAAGAAATGTTTTGTTTATGTTAAATTTAATGTTTTCAAGAGATGAAAACATTACATTTATTGTTTTACTGTCTTTTATTTCTTGTATCTTAGTCATGTTGGTTTGTTTGCATAAGTATGTATGTGTACAGCACTTGTTGTTTTTAAAAAGTGCTATATAAATAAACTTTGACTTGACTTGAAACTTTGAGATTGTGGAAGTGCACTTTATTGTTGATCTTATTTATTTGTGGTATTAATTTTACTTGATTGTACTTTTACTTATACTTTGCTTAAGAGCATTTGTAAAGAACTATTTAGTTTAACAGTTCAAAAAGTACAATAAATTTTCAAATTTCGATTTTTTAAGAATTGTTGAAATGTGTCTTTCTAATAAATGCAACAAGTTCCCAAAGTCATGTTACATAAGCGTGATTTCAACACTGACCAAAATAATTGTGATTTTGATTTTCCATTTTTCATATACATATATATATATATACATATATATATATATATATATATATATATATATATATATATATATAAATATATATATATATATATATATATATATATATATATATATATATATATATATGTATGTATGAGAGAGAGAGAGGGTGAGAGAGTTTTTAAGTTGATGCGATGTATTATTAAAAGCTTTTTTATTTTATTAAATAAGATATACTGGTTAAGTAGCATATTCATTATCTATATGACAATATACATAAAAATAAATACAAATACATTTTTATTTTTTATTTTATTAATGTCAGAATAATAATAAAAACCCATTTATCAAATTTCAACACATTTTCATGTATTCATTTACCTTGAGATTAAACATTACAATATTACATTTGTAACATTGTTTCAATAACATTATGCAAAAAAACATAATAAATATAATAAATCCAAATAGTAATAATGTTTACATTATATTTCATATTTACATTTTGCAAGGTTTTGCAACCTTATTATTAAATTGCAACTCATATTAATTTAACTTGAGAAAAAATTAAATTTTCAATTTGTAATAAAACATTGTACAAAAAAATCATCTTTTTCAAACTGTGTTGCTCTCTTTGTATTAATGTAGCATTTTTTTAAATGAATAATTAAATTAATAACTTATCAAACATTTAAATACATATTAATATTTATTTATGTAATATTAATCACACACACAAAAACCTTGAGCATTACCTGAGCATGTCAGTTGGAGACGGTTATTATCGAATTTTCCAAGAGGTTCCACAATTTAATTGCGTACAAATGTCTTCGGGGCGAGACATCTTCCTTCTTAACAGGAACCCATGATTGATCTGAGACATAGCGCTCTTCCACACGCCCCAGAGCACAGATTGTCGCCATCTCGCAGACGTAACCTCTTGTGTTCTGTACAATACAAGTGTCCCAGTGTAAATATGAGTGTGAATGTTACCACTCACCTGATACAAACCAAGAAAATTCTATCTGGGACAATTACTGAAAAAATGTCAAGGAATTTCAGTGAAAATGTTCAGTTCCCTGGATGAACAGACTGATTGAATATGAGAATATCAGAACAATGAATGCCATCAATCAAAGCGACATACCCCAGAATGCGGTTTAACAATAGTAGCTTTACACTTTACTTGTGCAGATCACACCGACTCGATTCCCAAACAGTTTGACAACTCCATACATTGCCAAGAGAACTGTTCTTTGTTATCACATTTAAGTGATACACTTTCTTTGCTCTTTTGTCCTTTGAACAGTCCATCCTTTTCATCACATCCCTGAAAACAATACTCCACATTTAAGCTCCTGGCATATCTTGTCTGCTTGTGTTTTTACCTTGGCCAGATACAAATTCAATTCATAACAACGTAATCCTTGCATTAAGTGTCAGCAATCACTTTCAATTGTACATACTTATATATAAAATACATAGAAGTTTGTGAAAAGTTAAATAAAATAAAAGTTTGTGTTTACATAATACACACATGCATGAATATTTAAGAAAATTATTTATTTATATATAAAATATTTATTAATATATAATATAAATAATAAATAAATCTATATACAGTATATACATGAAAACATTTCTTAAAATATACAGTACAATGAACAAACTGTGTATTTATATGCAGTATATAAAATAATTATACACAGTGCACCCACATATATTATGTAAACAAAAACTTTTATTTTGGATGCTGATTAAATCGTGATTAATCGTTTGACAGCCCTACTGAATATTTGTGTGTAATGTTATATATATATATATATATATACATACATTTATATATACATATATATATATATATACATCTATATATATATATATATATATATATACATACATATATATATACATATATATATAAGTATTGCACATATATATATATATTAGGGCCGGGAACCAGATTTATCGTAATGCATCGCAACAAAGCTGTGTTTCCATAATATATGTGTGTGTAGTGTGTATAATTATTTTATATATAATAAATACACATATATAGCATGTATTATTATATTTTTTTTTTAAGAAAAATGTGTTACTAATATATCAAATATTTATATTTATGTATAATATTAATTTTGTATAAATATATATATAAGTATATACATGCAATATTTTTTCTTAAGTGTTTACATGTCATGTGTGTGTATTTATATATATAAAAATAATTCTACACACTACACACATATATATTATTATGTAAACACAACAACTTTTATTTTAAATGCGATTAAATCGCGTATTAACTCTTGACCAACGGCCTGATATATATATATATATATATATATATATATATATATACATATATATATATACAGTATACACAAATACATATATAAATATATATACATACTGTATATATATATATATATATATACACATATATATATACACATATATATACACACACACACACACACACAAACACACATTACACACAAATATTCATATTTAATATTAATATGCAGTGACAAACACCAAAATTAACAGACACCCATGCAACATTTTTAACTAAGGCATTAAGATCAATTTCCAAAGATGATTTATTTATTCCTCTTTTCAGTCAACATTTAGTGTCTAAGAACTAGCAATTAAAAATAAATTCTTGTTTTTGTCCACTTACCCCAGGCAGAATCTTTACAGACACCAAAGCTTGCCGTTCTGCGTTGTGTACTCCACTATTCCGGCACATTTATCCCTCTGCCCATTCAAACTCAGTTCAACATTTCCTATGGTGAAAAGCTTGGTATCAACACTGTGTATTGATTCACCTCTGGTGACCTCATCTCACCAAGATGACCTCAAAAAATAAATATAAAATGCAATAATTTCAGTTAAACATGCAAAACTAGAAACACTACCTACCAGTGCATTCAACAGCAACGAAAGAAGAAAAATCGGTTTTGCACTGAATGTTATCTCCACCATAAAATGGGCATTCCCCAAAGGCTCGTTACATTCGATGTGCAGTTCACTTGATCCATCAAATATAGTTTGGGTGGAGGTGGATCTTTGTACATGGTAATTTGATAACCGGAATCCTTCACTTCCCCACACTTTAATGATTTACACACAACCTGTCCATTTTCTTCCTTCCAGCCGTGATGACACACCAAGCCCCACTGCTTGTCACCGGCACGCACCTCCAGCCGGCCTTTACACGGGCTGCTCGATCCTCGTAAAGCCACATTGAGACCTGCAAAACAAAAACCTTTTTTGCTTAAAAAACCTCAAATATAATAATTATCAAGAAAAAAAAGTGTTTTTATTTTGAAATAACAGTACTTGTTTTAAATGCAATAAATTATTGTATAGTAAAATTTCAAGTGCTATACATCATAACTTATCAGATTGGATAGAACTATTTTCTATGCTTGAATTTAAGTTGTCATAAACAGTGGTGGACAGCAACAAAGATTTTTTTGACATTGTTTTTATTCTTTTCATATGTTACAGTATGTGTGTGTGTATATATATATATATATATATATATATAATATTATACATTTTATTTTTGTGTGTATATGAATTGTTATTTATTAATAATACTAGTGATTTTAATCTATGAATTTCAATGCATCAATGTCAATGTAAACACCTTTGAGTCCAACACAAAGACAATAAAGTGTATTTCGTTCATTCATATTGTTACTTAAGTTCATATTTCAAGTAGGCTGTGTGTAGTTTAACAGAGTATTTTCATTTTTGGGAAACATTTTTTTTTCTAACATTTTTAAAGCATAACCAGGCATCATACTTTTTACTCCTTTTCATAAAAACATGTTGTTCCTTGTTATTTTGAACTGAAGAAATGGTCACCCGTTTAGAAGACGCAACCGAATTCGAATGAGCTGATTTTAAATATGCGGTTCGTTTTTTGTTATTTGTTAACCTGTTAAAGCGATTCATTCGTGAATTGGAGCGATCAAGTTCTTGAGTCAGCAACTCACTGATTCAGAATGATTCGGTGAGAACGGAGTCTCCAGTTAACAATTCACCTAAAATCACAAGTCTTAACATGAGCCAAGAACAGGAGGATCTGTCAGTTGTTTGTAAACTATATATCCTTTATGGAAAGTCTGACAATTCATAATAATACACAACAATAATAATATTAAACATTAATACATCAGTACTTTCTACTTTTATTCTAAAGTACATTAAAAATCAAGTATTTTTGTACTTTTTCTCAAGTAAAATTGAAAATGAGTTCTTAATACTTTTACTGGAGTAATATTTCTACTGTAACAAATTATGGCAACACATATATTTACATTGCCTTAACACATCAAGAATAAGTTCAAACTATTTTATTACATTATACAGAATTCAACACATAATACTTTTACTGGAGTAATATTTCTACAGCAACAAATTATCTAGTAAAATGAGTCAAATTATATGAGTTATGGCAACACATATATTTTACATTACCTTAACATATCAAAATAAGTTCAACTATTTTATACGTTATACAAGATTCAACACATTTTTAAGTCTGTTTAATATAATTTAAGTTTAAATGACTTAAATATCCAAGTTGATTAAAAATGACAGTTTTTACAGTGTTGTACTTTTACTTAAGCAGGCATCTTATTTGTGTTGTTTCGTCCAGCACGAAACACACAAAAAGGGGAACAGAAAGTTAACAAGAACTGCATTTGTTACTTTTATTCATCTTTGTTAATGTTAGTTGTTAGTTAATAAAAATACAATTGTTCTTTGTTTGTTCAGTGTTAGTTCACAGTGCGTTTACTAATATTAACAAATACAACTTTTGGTTTAAATAATGTATTAGTAAATGTTGAAATTTACATTAAGATCATTAAATCAGGGTTCCCAGTCTACACCTACACTGTAAAAATGAATACGCTTTATCTAATCAATAAAATTGTGGCAACAGATTACAAGCAATATTATTAATTACATTTAACAAATTAGAATTGAGTAAATAATTAATCAAATTATTCCTTAAAAGTTAACAGACAGACGATCAAAGATTAATTAAGAACTCTTTGTTTTAAATTGCCAACATTGAAGACACCTGATGTTAAAAAGCAGAATCACTGAAGGAGAAAACCTTCATTTTAAAACAAACTTAAAAAAGAAAAAAACACTGATCACCATAATGATGACTTAAATGTACTTTTTTTTTAATGGGGTTGTACGTTTTACTCATTTTAAATGGTTAACTTTTAAGGAATTAATTTGATTAATTATTACTCAATTCTATTGTTAAATTGAATTAATAATATTGCTTGTACAATTTTTTGATTAGATAAAGCGCATTCATTTTTACAGTGTATAGGTTAATTAAGGTCATTCCAGGTCCAATAGTCTCAAATTCAAGGACTTAATATGGGAACACGTTTGTTGCGTTCTCAACAAGCACCACGAAGTGTTGGCGAAATACATTTTCATCCGAACGGAGGGAATACTATGGATTTCATCCAGAAAACTTCCTGCACAAAAATAAATGTAAGCACTTTTAAGGACCTGTATGTGTTTACTTTCCAAAACTTTGCAGGGTCTTGAATTTTCTCTTTTCAGATTCACAAACTTTCAAGGATTTCAAGGACCCGTTGGAACTGCTGTAATTCTTCATGTTTAACTAAAGTCGTTAACTAATGAGCCGTTCATATTAAAGTGTTAAATGACAGGGAAATCATCAGGGTCAAGGTGTCTTTTTGAACCTTATATGGTCGCTGGAAAATGTGGTTGTGAATTCTGAGAAGCAGAAGAAGCTACACGCTCTGCAGAAACTGCAGCGGTCTCTTATCTGCCTGCTGGCTTTCAGCTCTGAAATTCTGGCAAACTGCAGTACTCATGCAGATTCTGAGATAAACCCGCTGCACATAAGCACATCAGTAAGTTAACCAGCACAGCATAACCCGTGTCTTTCCACAGGGTTATGAAGAAACCACTGAATGATCATGGTTTCTGAATCTTCAGGTCCATTGCTTTGAAATTTATTGCAACGATCACGAACATTAGGGAAAACTTATGCAACATGTTTTAATGTGCATAAATATTCATGTATTCCTACCATTTTTCCATAAAGTACAAGGTTTCAAGAGTACATGTATTTGTTACAGTATTTATTCATCTGTTCAGTAAATAAAAATAGTCATTAATTGATTGTTCGCAGTAGTTCACAGTGCGTAACTAATGTAACAAACATAACTATTAATTTTAATAATGTATTAGTAAACATCAAAATTAACATTAACTAAGATTTTTAAATATTGTCAAAGTATTATTCATTCTTAAATCGTGTTAACTAAAGTAGTTAACTAATGCTAACTAATGAGCCTTATTGTAAAGTGTTAGCAAAAATAATAATACATTTTTTATCACAAAGATGCATTATCATATTCTTCTATTTATTAATCATAGCTGTTTTAATTTAGAATGAATGCTAGTGATTTTGATCATTAAATTGATTTGTTAATTTACACTAGAGAGGAGATAAAGACCTTAAAGACCATAAGAAATCTACAATTATATGATATATGTGAATGCATAACCATTTTTTTCTCCATTTAACTTCATTTTTATTTGTTAATTTATTTATCCAATAATTAATTATTTTCAAATTTAACTAATTAAAAATGTTCCCAGGAACTTGATATAAAAAGCAACAACTAAGGTGTATGTTCAGTGCTCTAGATAATTAAATAACTAAATAAAAAGCTACATATATGTATATATATATATATATATATATATATATATATATATATATATATAGGCCTATATATTTTAACAATAATAATTATTTTAATGTGTTTAATTATTTCAATAATCTTTGTTTCGGACATTATCCAACATAATGCAGACATAGAAATTAAACAAATAAGTTAGCCATAAGTTTTAAAACTGCAATTGCATTTATATATACTTTATACATTGTTTACATTATAAGAGCTTGTTAATGCGCATATCTATATAGGCCTATCACATATATTATTTTATTATATTATAAAGATGAAGTTACAGAAATGTTATTGAAATTAATGACAAACAAATGAAAAAACAAACATATACATAATTAAATTAGCAGACTGCAGATTGCAAAAATGATGGCTTTTTTTTGTTAATTTCTCTGTCTGCATTATGCCACATCATATCCAAAATTCAAAATAGAATTTTCAGAATTTTCAGTAAAACGGTGATTATAGCTTCATTTTCATGTTAATAAAGTTTTTTTTAATTATTATTTTGAAAATGTTAAAAACAAAAAAGTTCTACTGTCACTCAATAGCCATTTTAGCAGATTTTAGCAGATACCAGATGCTGGTGTTGGAGAACATGACCATCAGGTTCTGCTCATGTTGCTTAATAAATTATTATCATTATTTAATTGTTATCTTGATACTATAAATTGATGAATCATACGTAACCTAATGAAAAATGTTGCAATGAATTACAAAATAATGCAAAAGAATACTATTGGAACCAGATTAAACAAACATAGGCTATGCAAAATAAATAAATGTGCATTGTTACAGTATTTCAATAGCCTGTTTGTTTAGCCTGCTTCATCTTTTAAGTGACTCATTAACAGCAGCTTAAAACACAATGGATGTAAACACTGCCAGAAAATGGAATTTATTTTAACTAGGAAATACAGTTTCACTTGCCTTGAATAGCTGATATTTGCAAATACAGGAGCAGGAACCACATGATTTCAGAAAGGAGGACGGAGGAGAGGGACAGGCCAAGTACTGTCTCTGCTTTTAAGGGCTCTGTGATGTCACTTAATTTTTTTAATTAGTATCCTGTTCATTTCCTTCATCCGAGACCATTCAACTGCATTTCAATTGATAGAATGAGCCTTATATTTATTTCAAGCAGTTACTCGCTGATAATCCTCTCAAACAAACTCTGTAATCCATGGAAACTAGTTTTAATTCGAAATTCTGTTTCACAGAGTTCCAATTGTGACATTACTCCTCAGAGGTTTTAGATATAAACTAGCAATTAAAATTTATAACTATAAAATCGTAATTGAGATTTTAAAAAAGTCAAAATTGTGAGTTAAAAAATACCTTCTTAAGCCGCTTGAGCTCGCGCTGCTGTTACTCTACCGCTAGAGGTCAGTGTTGCGTAAACATTTTCCCGCCTTCACATGTCATCATGGTCTACTCGTTGAGAGGGAAAGGAAAATCAACATTAGAGAGGAAAGATGGTAAAAAATAAATATTAATAACATGTTTCCAAAAAAAGGGTCTAGATATTATTTGTAGTAGTGACGTAATAAAAATGTAAACCATTTGCAAATACTGTTTTATTTTTAAATAAGCCCACATTCTTATTTCGATATTATCGAAATAGCAAACGTCCCATTCAGTTATGAATTAGGCGTATGAATCGTGTAGGCCTAAAATAATAGTATGTTAACAATTCAAAATTTGATAAAACATTCATCATTAAACATTTGTCAAATATTAGATGTTCTACTTGCATCTCACCCATTACACTGGATCTCACCACGCGCTCTCGAAAGGCCAAGCAAGCGTGCTGCGTGAAGCCTGTGTTGGCCTTCTTTCTTTGATTTGATTGGCTATCTCAATCATTTTGAGCATCACAGTCCCGCCCACAGCCCGAGAGAGCGTTAGTGCCGGAAGTAAATTTCTGAGGATCTTAAAACAAGGTTAGTGCCCCATGTAGCTACTTTTGGCGTTTATATGAGCATATACAATCACTTAGTACAGCCGTAGCTGGTTTTAAATCTACCATGTATGGTTACGTTTTTTTGGATAATATCCCAACTGTCAATTCAGAAATTGTTTTGAATTTTTACTTCCGGCAACGGCTGTGGGCGGGACTGTGACCTCTAGCAGACTAGCCTAGAAATGTAACTAGAGTGATAACAGGTTTGATTACATAAAACAGGCCTATATAATAAAAAAAAACGGATCATCATATCAAAGTTACACAATAGTAGACTAGGCCTATATGGGTTTCAGTTTCAGTTAAAATAATTGAAAATTCACTCTATATATATTTTTCTAAATGCATTTAGAATTTGTTGTAAACAATTGTTCCCTTTGGTGATCAGTTTTGCCAACTTAACTATTCAGTGGAAAGTTGCTAAAGCCTGCGCAAAAAGACGTTAAATATCGCTAGATGACGTAATGCGTCAACTGTCGGCACTTTACATTTGTTTTCTCTACTAGTCCATGCTCACATTCTGTATTTAATATAGCCAAATGTCCAATAAAGCTGTTCTCATTTAAATATTTTCTGTCAGACATGGAACAAGTAACGTTAGGCCTAGTGACTGACTAAATGTAAACCAGCAGTCCAAAAAGTTGCTATCAAAGTTTTTTTTTTTTTTTGTGGCTAAAGGGGTGAGAAAAGTCGCTAATCTAGCGTCAAAGTTGCTAAATCTCAATATCTAATCAACAACCGATGCATTTTTTATCATCTGTTACACATAAATGTATGTGACAACATAGGAGAAATCCCTGCAACTTTTGTTTTATCGCAGCAAAGTCAACATAAAAAACATCCAATTAATTCCTGGAAGTTAAAATCAAGCCCCGCCCAACATATTTCCAGCTTTAAATATCCTGTTCCTCTCAGAAATGCCACATTAGAGATGTAAAATGCATTTCATGTTGACTTAGCGCTAAAAGATTGGCTGTGGTGCGAGTAATTACGGTCAGCTAAATTATATTGATTTAATGGCAAATTCTCACATTATGCAATTTGATAGCCAATTACTTGGTGTCCCCTCAGGAGAAAACCAGAAAACAATTAGCAATGAGACTTTAAGTGAACATCTTACCCATCGCGTTCAAGATTAGCACTATAAAACATCAGATGAGGTCAGCATATCTGAGGAAAAATATGTACATTACATTTTTTGATGCCATGCACTGTTGATATGTAACACCTCAAACAAAATAATCAATGCAGATGTTGAGATGTGATTGAGAGCCAACAGACATTGTGTTTTCTGAGTTCTGTTCACTTTTTATTTGTGGAATAGACTTTACACCTCTGTGCTTTTGTTATCTAACTCAAAACCCCTGCCGAAAATGAGCAAGTGCCATGACCAATTACTAAATTTACCACTTCACACTGTTTTATGAAGCTGGAGAGGGCTTGGTTAGACAGAACCAAAACAAACGTAAAAATAAAAAGGCTTGTAAACAGAGTAACAAATATATTTTTCATCACCGGTTTTGTACTCATTTCCATTTAGGATTGGTATCTTTCTTTTCAGTTGTATTAAAAAATAATCACACTATTATTGCCCGTCTCTTTGCTGTTTATGAATTTTAAATAGACATTAACAGAGCATCAAAACAAATCAGAGAAATGACCCACTGGACGTAGCCGTGTTCGATGCGTGAACTACTGTATAAAAATAGCTAACTATAGAGGTTACACTTAATTACCAAGCCAAATGAAAAAAAGAATCAGTTGAAGTGACTAATTACTGCGGTAAAACTCAATGACAGTGGTAAACGGCCCTCAATTCGCTTTAAAATGCTATAGGAACGCTTCATTTTCCCATGGGAGAAAACATAAAAATACCTATAACGGTATCCATGCATATCTGTGATCAAATTCTGAGTCGGCCCACACACACACACACACACACACTCATTCGCCCAGCCTAAGATTTTTGCAAAGAACATGCCTTTTGTTTGTTTATCATTCTTTTTTCTAATCTGGTGCAGCACATTTGATCATTAATACTCTGTAAATATCATCTTTTTTTCTTCAATGTCAGAAAAAGAAAATAGGACAAACTAAACAGAGGTAAATTAAGTTTCATGCAAAAGTATGTGAGAGTAGCATGTTGGCGGCTCCATTCTCTGCCATGGTATTTACTATACAACATCATGCATGTTTGGGTAGGATTGCTCAGGAAATCTCCTTTTTTTAAGTGGGGTTT
The DNA here is from genome assembly GCA_030378365.1 of Hybognathus amarus. NCBI lineage: Eukaryota > Metazoa > Chordata > Actinopteri > Cypriniformes > Leuciscidae > Hybognathus > Hybognathus amarus. The sequence continues at coordinate 748,985 of JAQIUQ010003288.1, forward strand.
TGAAGATGCATGTGATCTAAAGAGGTCAATATGATACAAATATTGATACATATACACCACCTCCTTTATATCGGCCATCTTTTCTTTTTTTTTGTTGTAATTAGCGTTTTTCCCTGCAAAGATCATTCCCACCTTTTGTAATCTCTCCTGCAACTGTATTACGCAGTGGATGTATATAGGCATAATTCCTGCTTGTTGAAACATTGCATATCTTTAAAAGTAAAAGGCCTTCTGTGCCACTATGACTGCTGATTTATCATTGTAAAATGCGTCGGATTGAGTTTGTCGCGCGTCCGATCGGTCTGCGTGAACAGTCTGGGGTCCTCCGATGGGTCACAAAAAAGCACGTCAGCTCATGCGAGTCTGCGTCGAACTGTCGATTTGGAATGAAGCAGATATGTTACGAGATGCACTGTGTCTTTTCCTAGGAGAAGCGCTCTTTCCCCCATCACTTGCCTTCTGTTGTGCAGTAGTGCTTGTGTGCTTGTGGCGGTTATAAGGAGGAGATCTTGACTGTCTCGTGGGTGAAGGAACAGCGGGAGTTGCGTAAGATTCTGGGAATGGCAGGAGAGGGCGGCAGACTCTCGTCGGGGGTGTTGGCAGGAGGGGTGGGTATACTGATGATAGCCGCGGTGAAATCTCTATCCTCACAGTTGAGCTTCAGGTCCTCTGTCCGGGCGTTCAGACTGGAGCGGCTGTTTGGACACGTTCGTTCATAAAGAAAAACAAAAGTTCTAGGTTAGATGGGATATCACTGGAATTGTGAAAGAAGTTATTGTTTTTGTTGGTGTCATATATATACATGTAGAAAAATACAGGAAAAAAGCTGTATTTATCAGTGTGTGAAATATATTGATTATTTTGAATATCACCATTTTTGGCCCATAAGAATCTTAAGACATCTTAAGAAAAATGTCAAGAAATATTACTGAATATAAAATAAAATAATGATTTATAGTAGGGCAGTCAAATGATTAATTGCGATTAATCGCATCCAAAATAAAAGTTAGTAAAGTTTTAATTAAAGTTTTAATTATTTAAGTACACACACATTTGTATATATTTAAGAAATATTTTCATGTATATACTGTATACAGATTTATATATAATTTATATTATATATAAATATCAATATTTTATACATAAATAATATTTTTTTTCTTAAATATACATGCATGTGTGTGTATTTATATATATAGTAATTATAAAACAACATTGCATAAAAATACATACAAATAATAATAATACAAAAAAAATCATTAGTTTACATATTTCAGTTTAGGTTAAGTAATATACAGTGTAATTATTAATAATTACAAATGATTAAAATCATAATAATTATGATAAAACAACATAAGCTAAACTGAAATGTTGATTATTTACTGTTTTTGGTCTCTAATGACCACAAAGGCTGCATATTATATATATAATACAATAAATATAGTAATATTATGAAATATTATTACAATTTAAATATAGTTATTTTAATATAAATTTATAAATTTAAGAATTTAGTAACATTACACATGTATTTACTGTATTTTTTTATTTATTTGTATAGTGTTTTCTAAATAATAAATATCATTTCAAAGCTGTTCACAGAAAATGCATGTGTCTAAAAATGCTTTGTGTATGTATACATACATATATATATATATATATATTTACTATTCATTACTATTATATCTGTAGTTCATCATTTTTTTATATCTATATAGCATGTATACTATATATATATATATATATATATATATATATGGTACTTCTTTTCCATTTGATTTGAGAGTGAAAATGACATCATCATGCCATGTCTGATGTCATACCTTTGGGGTCCAACATATGTTTTGTGCACTTGTAGAGTGTCCAGCTCCTGCACGCTGCCCCGGCTGACGGATACGGTGGAGTTGGCGAGGCGGATGGCTCTTCTCTTAGCTCTGCGGGGCAGCAGGACGTCGACAACCCCTGCTGGCTGGAGATGGAGGTGCTGCGGCTGGTACGGTAACCCACAGACTCGGTCATGCACATCTCACTAAACGTCAGCTCGTCTGTGAACTCATGGTTCTGTTGGTAAACAGGACAAAAATGCTTCATGAAACCTTCTGGATTATGCACTTTGTGTCCAGTAACAGGCTGAGCGGAGGAGCTGTACTCACGGTTGTCTTTTCCAGACAATGTAGCAGGTGATGATGTTGGTGCTCAAAGGAGGATCTGTTCTTCAGACACAGAGTGCTGTCATTGTCTGGAAACTGAGAGATAAAAACACCACAAAAGTTTATTTAGGGCGATCCATAAAAACAACGTCTTCAGATACAAGCTACTCACCTTAATACATCTATCTTAAGTGGACACAGATCTATTTAAAGAGACCACGACTATTTACAGCCTTCAGAGTTGATAGCATCATCAAGACTTCAGGTTTATTTTTGTTAAAGAACAAAACATTTTGTTTACTGTCATCTCCAATGTACTCTGGCTGTATACGTTTTTTAAAAAGATGTTTTTACCTTTTTTTGTGCAAAAAAACCCAATACTAATTCAACTTTATTATAGTTGATTCTTACTGATTTGGGAAGAAGTCTCTTATGCAAATTACAATAAAACCAGTAATATTGTGAAATATTATTACAGTTTAAAATAACTGTTCTCTATTTATATATATTTCACAATGTCATTCATTAATAATTTAGGGCTGTCAAACGATTAATCGCATCCAAAATAAAAGTTTGTGTTTACATAATATATGTGGGTCCACTGTGTATATATTATATATATATATATATATATATATGTGTGTGTGTGTGTGTGTGTGTGTGTGTGTGTGTGTATACAAATACACACACATGCATGTATATTTAGGAAAAAAATATTATTTATATATAAAATATTTATATTCATAAATATAATACAGATTATATATAAATCTATATCCAGTATATATATGAAAATATTTCTTAAATATATACAATATATATTGCCCTAATAATAATAATAATACAAAGTTCCTAATTAAATATATTCTTATATATATATATATATATATATATATATATATATATATATATATATATATATATATATATACTATATACTATATACTATATACTATATATATATACTATATATATATATATATAAAATAATTATACACAGTGCACCCACATATATTATGTAAACAAACTTTTATTTTCTGATGCGATTAATCAGGATTAATCGTTTGACAGCCCTAATAATAATAATAATAATACAAAGTTCCTAATTAAAAGTTCAGTACAACAGCATTTATTTAAAATCAAAATAGATATATTTACTCAGTTGGGATCATTTTCATATTTTTATTTTAGGGCATGAAAAATAATATTTTCAGATGTCCACTTCAGTGGACAGTATGCGTTTCTGTTTTTAACAAGAGAATATAATACAGTAATAACACAGTAATACTTTCTTTATCAAACAAAAAAATGAAATTATATAAAATGATATTCAGTTATTGCAATTGAGTTTGTTCCTGTTTGACCAGAGAATATGGAGAACAGCTTCACACAGAGTTTGTTGATTTACCCTTATTACCATGAAATCTACATTGATCTATTGATGTTTTAAGTCTACTGTAGCAATCCAGTGTTTTTAATCTCATCTAACGTGCAGTGTTGATGGAAATGGATTACAAGTAACATGCATTATATAATCGGATTGCTTTTTTGATGAAACGAGTAAAGTGACACAATCCAAGCAACGTACATTAAATAATCACGTCATTTTTTTCACGTAGCGGCAAATTACATTCAATGGATGCATATTCCGGTCCAAACCGGCATTTCTGACTGGCTGTCGGCCATCTTGGTTTGGAGGAGAAAAACATTCCACAGACAACAGCTTGCCACATGGTGGCAGTGTAAAGGATGTGCCTTCAAAACCCATTAGCAAGAAAATGGCCTTTTGAAAACTGTATAAATTATACATAAATTGTTTGAAATTTCTATAACTATGGTAAAAAATATTGAGACATGGGAAAATATTACAGATAAAGATGTAAACTAAATATGATTCAAAACAATCTGCAATATATGACCATGTTGTGTGACTTGCTGGGAGATTCCACTTTCCTTCTTGCCAAACTTGTTGCTATGAAACAGAGCTGCTGTTCTTTGTAGTTTTAATCCTTAAAGGCTTTATCTAACTGCTAAAAACACGTGGGTTAAAGCCTTCATTTCCCTGTGATTTGACCTTACCACGCAACTACCTCCTGAGACAGACCGCTGTCCTTGATGCCACTCGCACGTATCCGGTAACCTTTATAACCTCTCGTTGTAAAACGATCACAAGCAAGGATGTCTTGTCCTGAAGAACAAGTCTCTCAAGAAACATCGGTCACAGCGTCTCTCTTTTATGCTTCCTCGATACCATCTGGCCCCCGAGTCAAGGTGGTTTATCGCCATTCTAGAAGTAGCCCATCAGAAGGCTTTAAAAGCAGCCGATCTTATCGAGGAACGAGAGGACGGGCTGTTCAGAGAGGCTGTGACAGAGCAAGGACTGCCCCGTCAGCCGAAACCAAGGATGGCTGAAGGAGTCGGGCAGATAAGATCATCAATAATTGGACCTAAGCACAATTAGGTTTGTTTTAGCAAAACAAAAAGCCTTAAAGGGATAGTTCACTTTGAAATAATTTTTTGGTATGTTTTAGCTCTCAAGGGCATCCAAGATGTAGGTGTCTTTGTTTCCACAGTAGTTTCAATTTTGATATTTTTAGGTCAAACCGTTTGTGTCTATCAGTCATATAATGGAGGTCTATGGTCACCACCTCAAAGAGCATTCGCAGAGAAGTTCAAATTGAACATGATTTAATGACTCGTAAATGTAAGTACACATTGATGGCCTAAGACAAGAAATGAGCGGTTTGTGTGAGAAAACGAACAGTATTTATATCATTTTTACCTCTTGTAGACATGTCCAAGTGATCTGAGGGCGTGGGCGTTTGTGGCTGTGGTAACGAGGTAAAACGATATAAATCCTGTTAGTTTTCTCACACGAACTGCTCGATTTCGTGTCTTAGGCCATCAATGTGTACTTACATTTACGAGTCATTAAATCATGTTTAATTTGGACTTCTCTGTGCATGCTCTTTGAGGTGGTGACCATAGACCTCCATATATGACTGATAGACAAGAACGGTTTGACCTAAAAATATCAAAATTGAAAATACTGTGCAAACAAAGACATCTACATCTTGGATGCCTAGAAGTAAGCTAAATATTAATTTCAAAGTGAACTATCCCTTTAAGTAGAATGAAATGACGCAGCTTATACCGACAAAAACATCCAAGAAAGTTGAATCATGTAGGGATGTGTGCGGGAGCAAAGAGCAATTCCACTTTCTTCAGATGGAAAACACAAAAAGTCTCAATCCTTTGTAGCCCTGAATGGAGACAACGACTAACATCACACAAATCATTTCACTCCAATACATTTCAACACAGGAGCTACATTTAAAATGCCCCGAAACACAAGTGTGTGAGCAAACTAATTCTCACAGAGCGAGTTTCAATAAATGATTCACTACGTTATACTTGACACAACACTAACAGAGCAAAAGCAGAATGTCATACATCCTTCAGAGCAATGAAAAATCTATCATAATGTATTTCCTTTTTGACACGGGAAACAAAAAAGTGTAATTTCCAAGCCAATCACGGATACAGCAAGCAATAAATCCCAAATAAATACATTTCAGTCAAATCCACGGGTTTCAACACTCTCTTTCCGGACACTCTATCAGGAAAGAGAGCAGAGGAACCTCGGAGGGTATTAAACCATCAATCACTGACAAATCCATTGTTAAAAAAGCGCTGATAGGGACGTCACATTAACAACACAATTTTCTCAGTGGAGACAAGAGATACAGCCATTGGATGACTTAACTACCCATGATTAGCATCTACGCAGGCTGTACGAGAAAAAAAAGCTCCAGGGTTAGAAAAGATCAATAAATCTGTTGAATGCAGTTTTTTTAATGGTGAAGATGACGCTGGAGCGCTCGGTATTGCTCGGCTGTCCACTCTCAGAATAAAAAGGTACAAAAGCTGTCACTGGGGCCGTACCCTGTCAAAAGGTACAACTTTGTACATCATTTTTCACAAAAGAGTGCATATTAGTACCTGAAAGGTACCCAAATAATTCATATTAGTACCTTTTGAAAGGGTACCATCCCAGTTACAACTTCTGTACCATTTTTTTCTGAGACAAATTATATAGTGGTTGCATGCTTACCAGTTCAAGTTAAATGTTGCAGGATGAGTTAAGCGCTTAAAAATAAATAATTATTATTATTGAATATAGTTTTATATTTAGTGGTGGATAAGGCAATCATAATAAGGATTAATAATAATAATTATTATTATAATGATTAATAATGATTATTATATTATAAAAAAAACAAACATTTTTATTGTTTTTATTGGGATTAGATTAATTGGGTGAATTAATCAGCACATCATGTAATTAATTAAATTACAAAAGTTGAATTGCTTGGCAGCCCTAATAAAAATATTTATTATTGTAGAAAAACACAATATTATACATGCATTTAGTGGTGCTTACTAAGACAAGCAATATTATGATTAACAATATCAACAACAATAATGTTTAATGAAATAATAATCATTATTATACTATTATTAGTAAGCACACTGTAAAAAAATTGCTGTAGTTATGCAGCAATTTGCCAGTAACTTACTGTAGATTTAAATTGATGTATATTTACTGGCAACAGTTTGTTCAAAGTTAAATGAACATATAAACATTAACAAGTCTTTGTCTTTACAGAATAAAAACTAAAATAACAATCTAATGCAAAGCATTCTGGGAACCAGAAATCTTCATCAATCTTTTTCTGTTTTTTCCCTTCAGATTTTGGTTCCCAGAATGCTTTGCATGATGCTGTTATTTTTGTTTTGTTCTGTAAAGATAAAGACTTGTTAATGTTTAATGTTCATTTAACTTTGAACAAACTGTTGCCAGTAAATAACAATAATTTAAATCTACAGTAAGTTACTGGCAAGTCGCTGCCAGTTTTACTGTAATTTACTGTAATTTCTACAGCTTTTTTTACAGTGCAGTACTACATTTTTTATTTGATTTTAAAGAAATACAATTTTATTTTTTAACATTTAAGCTATATAAACAGGTAACTCATAAATAAATCATAAAGTGGAGCACATGAACACTTCCTAATGACCTTTCGTCGAAGGTCAAAGCTGAATAACAGTGTGCAGAGACAACAGTAATGAGCTAAGTAGAAATTCAAAGCCAGAATAGACTGAAGAGTCGAAGAAAGCATTTGTCTGGTTTATAAATAGCATTGCAGGCCAGTTAGTAATGGCTTTATAGATCCATGCTGAAAAAAATACCCCTCACTCGGGGATTGTAAATATTGGATTATTGTGGGTTTAACAACCTGAGAAGATTCCGGAGAACTCTACCTGCCGCATTAGTAAAGACAGGGATTGAATCTCTCTCTCTCGTGCTTTGAATGCAGCTTCTTGTCCTGTGTAGTGAAGATGGATTTCAGCAGTGGGAAAAGGTGTGTTTATGGAATAGCTTTGCTTTAATCCCTGCAGTTATGATCTGATAAACTGACAGGACACCAGGCTGCGGCAGATACCATTTCAAGACCATCACACCACAAAGCACTTCAAAAAATCATGCAAGCTGTAAATCCTGCTTAAAAGAAATGGTAGAACATAAAAGAAGTTATCTAGCTTAAAGGAGTAGTTCACTTTAAAAAAACTTTTTGCTGATAATTTACTTGTCCATGTCTTTCTTTCTTCAGTGGAAAAGAAATGAAGGTTTTTGATGAAAACATTCCAGGATTTTTCTCCATATAATGGACTTCAATGGGACACCAAACAGTTCAAGGTCCAAAAGACAACATGATAGTGAGGAAATAATTTTTGGATTAATTACCCCTCTTAACTTAAAAGTGATTATGAATAGCTATTTATGAATGCTATGATTCAGTTTAATTCACTTTTATTTTCATAGTGCTTTTTTACAATATATATTGTTTCAAAGCAGCTTTACCGAAAATGCATACCATTACAATTTAGAGTGAATAATTGTTGATTAAGAACTGAATGAATATGATTATGAATAGCTAAGTGAACCAGTACTTTTTAGGTTAAACTTGTTTAATCATATTCTTGAAGAAACACCACTATTGCTCATACTTGAACACACGTCCTGATTTTGTCTGAAAATTTGGTCCCAACCATATCCCTAACCCTAAATCTAACCCTACCTACTGTAAAACCTATCCCTAAAATCATGGGGAAATTATCGGTGAATAACACTGATGTTGAAGCACCTAATTCCAGACATAAATCTAAACTTGACATAAACTGTAAACTTGTCCCTCAAATCTGATTGGTCGATTGAAATGTTGTTCCAGGAACATGTTACACTTGGTGAAATCTGGTTTTGCTATTCGAACAAACACCGAAACATGAATATGTTGCACTGTAAAAAAAAATATTGTTGGTTTAACTTAAAAAATGAAGTAACCTGGTTGGCCTTAAAACGTTAAGTTAATTGAAATTGAAAAATTGAGTTAATACAATAAAGGAGATTGATTTAATAATCAGAAACTCAAAATATAATGTTACCTGAACTACATAAATGATCTAAGTTGATTTGACAGAAGAAAAAACTTTATGATAACAAATCATGATTTTTTTTTCAAGTGTATATAATATAGACACAAAAAAAAACTGCCTGGCAAATAAAAAACAAAAATCCCAAATGACTTAGGACCTATAAGCAGCCACAAGCACCACGTTTTCTTCAGGAAAATGTAAGCATCACATTTGCTTTCATTATTTAGTCTTTAAGCAATTTTGAAGTTATGTTAAACAAATGGGAAAATCCATAAGCTTTTATTCAACACTGTATATCTTCATTTTCCACCCTTAACCGTGAAGTAGACTCTATATTCAGAATGTATGTACAAGAGCAACGTGATCAACAACAAGCGCAGTGAGCACATCCCGGGGCTATAGAGGAACTGAAACGAGTGCAATAATTACATAAAACCACAGAGAGACACAGATATTTAAGCAGGTTTGTTTTCCCTGGGATGGCAATTAACGCAGAGTAACTGATAACCAGGGCTTCCTCATAAAGGGAGTGATTGGGAAAGGGCAAAGGGATTGTATCCATTGGAATAAAAACTGTACTTAATATGACTAAATGCTATTTGAGAATGTTAAACATACCCATACTTTGGAAGTTGAAAGATAACCTGTTGAAATATTTTACAAATTGCTGAAATGACTTGAAGCGACCCAGGAAATATGCCTACTTGGTGTTCAATTATTACTAATGGTTCTTATTGAAATCAACAGTTAATATTTTTGTTGAAACTGGGAATTCTTTCAGGATTCTTCACTGAATAGAAAGTTCAAAAGAACAGCATTTATTTGACTTTGCCTTTATTTGACTATACTATAACATTATTAATGTCTTTACTGTAATTTCAATGTTAATTTCATGCATCCTTGCTGAATAAAATGACTTAATTCTTTATTTAGGGTAAAAAATAACTGACCCCAAACATTTGTTTGATATTGTATAATGATTTTCACAAAATATTAATCAGCACAACCATTTTTAACATTAATGAGAAAATATTTCTTGAGCAGCAAATCAGCATATTACAATGATTCCTGAAGGATCATGTGACACTGAAGACTGAAGTAAAGCATCACAGGAATAAATTAAATTATATATATATATATATATATATATATATATATATATATATATATATACATATATATATATATATATATATATATATATATACACACATATACATATGTATACAATTTTAAAAAATATTTAAAAAATATGCTGCTTTGACTATATTTTTGATCAAATAAATGGAGCCTTTGTGAGTGTACTGTAAGATACTTCTTTCAAAGACATTACAAAATCTTAATTATTCCAAACTTTTGATTGTTTAGGTCATTTTTTTCTTGGATCTTCAGTTCTTACAAGCCTCCAGATGGTGTACTTATGGCATCTACCAGCAGGGGGCTAACCGAACCTTGCTAACCTGAACCTGACCCCTTGAAAAAAGCTGCCGGAGGTGTTACCAAGCTGAAAGCCATGAACCGACGGGCCTGAGAGGGTCTCTGTAATTACTGCTGCGCCTCCCACCTGTCCCGCATCACCTGTCCTTCCTTCAGTGTTGTTAATTGCCATTTCCTCACAGCACCCCAGGAAAGGCCCTGAAACCGTGTTTAGTTGACTCTGAATGTCAGTGGCCATATGAAAAAGCTGTCATTACAAGGCTCTATGTGGGACCGACACATTCTCAGAAGCCAAATGACTGACCTTTACACCTACTGTAACACTGCTTGATGAGATCAAAAAGACTGTGGGATCAGTTAATGTCTTTAAATCTGTTCTGTGCTCAGCAGAACGCTGGTGGCAGAAAAATATAGTGTACTTTTTTTATGCGCTATGACTTAATGACCCCCTATTTAAATATGAATACTCTGAATCTCTCTTGTAGCTGGATTTGACTGTGATTTAATGGGTTGTATTAAAATTTGATAGTTTTAGCTTAGGTTTTTCATTTAGATTTCTCTTTGCAAATTGGAGAGAAGAAAGTTACTTTGAACTAAGTATAAAGTTAATTCGAACTAACATGTGCTAACAGTGAACAATACTTCTACATCTTTTATTAATCTTAATGTCAATTTCAACGTTTACTAATAATAAATTAAGATTGAAAGTTGGGTTACATTATTATTTTAAGGTGAGCTTGTTGAACATGTATTTAGGGTTATGGTTTGGTTTAGGAGTCAGATTATACATAATGTACTGTTATTAGTTATTACTACAGTCATGTAACATGCATGCATTAACTGATGGATGGATGGATGGATGGATGGATGGAAGGAAGGAAGGAAGGAAGGAAGGAAGTAAAGAGGGAGGAAGAAAGGAAAGAATGAAAAAGGAAAAAGAAAGAAAAAAGGAAGGAGGAAGGAAGGAAAAGAAAAGAAGGAAAGGAGGAAAAAAGAAAGAAAGAAGGAAGGAAGGAAGAAAAAGAATGAAGGAAGTAAGGAGGGAAGGAAGGAATGAAGGAGGGAGGAAGTAAGAAAGAAAAAGAATGAAAAGGGAAAAAAGAAAGAAAGGAGGAAGAAAGAAAGAAGGAAGGAGAGAAAAAAGAAAGAAAAGAAGGAAGGAAGGAAGAAAAAGAATGAAGGAAGTGAGGGAAGGAAGGAAGGAAGGAAGGAAGGAAGGAGGGAGGGAGAAAGAAAGAGGAAGGAGGGAGGAAAGAAAGAAAGAAGGAAAGAGGAAAGGAAGGAAGGAAGGAAGGAAGGAGGGAGGGAGGAAAGAAAGAGAAAGGAAGGAAAGAGGAAGGAAGGAAGGAAGGAAGGAAGGAAGGAAGGAAGGAAGGAAGGAAGGAAGGAGGGAGGAACGAAGAGAAAGGAAGGAAAGAGGAAGGAAGGAAAGAGGAAGGAGGGATGGAGGAAGGAGGGAGGGAGGAAGAAAAAGAAAGAAAGAAAGAAAGAAAGAAGGGAAGAGGAAGGAAGGAAAGAGGAAGGAGGGAGGGAAGGAGGGGAGGAAGGAAGGAGGAAGAAAGGAAGGAGGGAAGGAAAGAAAGAAAGAGGGAGGAAGGAAGGAAGGAAAGAAGGAAGGAAGGAAGGAAGGAAGGAAGGAAGGAAGGAGGGATGGATGGAAGGAAGGAAGGAAGGAAGGAAGGAGGAAGGAAGGAAAGAGAAGGAAGAGGAAGGAGGGAGGGAGGAAGGAAGGAAAGAGGAAGAAAGGAAAGGAGGAAGAAAGAAAGAAAGAGGGAGGAAGGAAGGAAGGAAGGGAAGGAAGGAAGGAAGAAGGAAGGAAGAAAGAATGAAAAGGAAAAAAGAAAGAAAGGAGGAAGAAAGAAAGAAGGAGGGAGGAAGAAGAAAGAAAGAAAGAAAGAAAGAAAGGGAGGAAGAAGAAAGAAAGAAAGAGAAGAAAGAAAGAAAGAAAGAAAGAAAGAAGGGAGGAAGGAAGGAAGGAAGGAAGGAAGGAAGGAAGGAAGGAAGGAAGGAAGGAAGGAAGGAAGGAAGGAAGAAAGGAATGAAAAAGGAAAAAAGAAAGAAAGGAGGAAGGAAAGAAAGAAGGAGGGAGGAAGAAGAAAGAAAGAAAGAAAGAAAAGAAAGGGAGGAAGGAAGAAAGAAAGAAAGAAAGAAAGAAAGAAAGAAAGAAAGAAAGAAAGAAAGAGGGAGGAAGGAAGGAAGGAAGGAAGAAGGAAGGAAGGAAGGAAAGAAAGAAGGAAGGAAGGAGGGAAGGAAGAGAAGGAAGGAAGGAAGGAAGGAAGGAAGGAAGGAAGGAAGAAAGGAAGAAGGAAGGAAGGAAGGAAGGAAGGAGGGAAGGAAGAAAGAATGAAAAAGGAAAAAAGAAAGAAAGGAGGAAGAAAGAAAGAAGGAGGGAGGAAGAAGAAAGAAAGAAAGAACGAACGAAAGAAAGAAAGAAAGAAAGAAAGAAAGAAAGAAAGAAAGAAAGAAAAAAGAAAGAAAGAAAGAAAGAAAGAAAGAAAGAAAGAAAGAAAGAAAGAAAGAAAGAAAGAAAGAAAGAAAGAAAGAAAGAAAGAAAGAAAGAAAGAAAGGCAGGTTTGGATCAACATGAGGGTGAGTAAACGGAGAGAATTGTCCTCTTTATGTGATCTATCCTGTAAGTAATGCACCAGATGTAAGTATTTAAGACACAAACTGTGAAGTGAGATGCCACTGTTTAACACAACCATCTTATTACGGAAGATCCGATATCAACCATTTTTGCTGGAATATCACTGAAGCATCCATTACACGCTGTGTAAGCAGAACTAACTGTAGCTGAAAGAACACTCAGTCATTCCATCTCAACAATACAACTTCCCAAAATACACACAAATAGAGTTTATTTCTCCCTGAGTCTGACATTTAATGTCTGTACGAAACACTTCCACTTGTCAACTACAGCAACAGCAACAACTGGGAGATTGATCAAGACTAGTTTTTCAAATCATCATTCACACAAAAATGAAAACTCTGTCATCATTTCCTTACCCTAATGTCATTCCAAACCCTGGAGGGCTTTCTTTCTTACAAGAACCAACAAAAAGGATGGTAAAAGTAGTGATGTGTGCTCTGTACAGTGATTCAAGTCTTCAAGTTTCATTCAACCTCATCTGTTCATTCACAAACTTGCTTTGATCCGGAAGACACACACATGGATTTAGTGCATGTGCACTACACTTCAAAAGTATTAAGTCACTCAGATTATTTAAAATAAATGCAAGGAAGCATTACATTAATGAAAGTGAGAGTAAAGACATTTATAATGTTACAAAGGATTCTATTTCAAATAAATGCTGTTCTTTTGAACTTTCTATTCATCAAAGAACCCTGGAAAAAATTTTATCATGTTTTTCACTGGAGTATTAAGCAACACAACTGTTTTCAATATTGATAAAAAATAATACATGTTTTTTGAGCAGCAAACTAGCATATTAGAATGATTTCTGAAGGATCATGTGATGAGTAATGATGCTAGAAATTCAGCTTTGCATAAATAACATTTTGACTACAAAATGTCTTTTTGTTTTCTAGCAAGAAAGTCACATGAGTCTGGAGTGAATGATCACATCTTTTTAGACTAGATTTTTAGTAGGGCTGTGCAAAAGTTAATTGTCATTAATCGCATCCAAAATAAAAGTCTGTGATTACATAATATATTTGTGTGTGCTGTATATAATTATTTTGTATATATAAATACCTATGCATGCATGTATATATTTAAGATTTATTTGCGCTTAAATTCTGTATATATATATATATATATATATATATATATATATATATATATATATATACATAATCTATATTATATAAATATAAATATTTTATATATGAATAACACATTTTCTTAAATATATACATGCATGTGTGTGTATTTATATATACAAAATAATTATATACATCACACACAAATATATTATGTAAACACAGACTTTTATTTTGGATGCGATTAATCGCAATTAACTTTTGCCCAGCCCTAATTTTTAGTTACAGTGCAACTGAATTGAAATCTCACCTGGAATCCTCCTTCTTCTTTGTATTGTAGGAAGGCATTGGTGGTTCCCTTCTTGGCCATGCGAATCCTTGGCCTGTCGCACTTTCTGTAAAACAAAAGAGCATTAATCTGAATCGATCTGTGTAAGCATTTGTTTCACAAACAACTGCAGTGACTCAGAGGTGTAATGATGCCCGTGATGCGGTTTAGTTACATCATGGTTCGTTCAATGATCACTGCTGTTTGACCTTTTGACTATTGAGAGATTGGATACTTAACTTGGAAATTTAGCAAGTCAGATAAAAACTCACATTGCCTGTGTGAGCACCAATGGTCAATGTACTGTGATGTACTGTACACGGCTCTGACAATATGATGTCAATAATAAATAATAACAAATTCCTAAAAACAGGCAACCCACATTCATACTCAATGACAAATACGAATAGATCATAATGAAATATTTTTGACAAAAGTAAAAGAAGACAGACTTGGGTGTTTCTAGGCTTTAAAACTTTCTTTATGGGGGCAAAAAAAGTATGTATATATATATTTCTGAAACAAATTTGAGCCAACCCTATTCCTTAAAGGAAAAAACTTTTGCTGATAATTTACTCAACCCCATGTCATCCAAGATATCCATGTCTTTCTTTCTTCAGTCAAAAATAAATTAAGGTTTTTGATGAAAACATTAAATTTTTCTCCATATAATGGACTTCATTGGGAACCAAACGGTTCAAGGTCCAAATGAGAGTTCAGTGCAGCTTCAAAGGGCTTTAAACAACACCAGACGATGAATAAGGGTCTTATCAAGTGAAACGATTTGGTCATTTCAAAAATAAATAAAAACCTTTTTTTTTTTAAGTTTTTTAAGCACAAATGCTCACCTTGCTCTGTTCTGAGATGAGCATTCGAACTCGTCCATCAAAATGAACAAATCTTTTTTGAGTCATGACTCGAAGGGTCCTGAGATAAGACCCTCATTCATCGTCTGGTGTCGTTTAACACTTATGTGCTGTTGTGGCTTTTTTCAGCCACTATGGGGTATTTTTGAGTGTTAATTTGGCCATAATTTTTTCTGTGTTTCAGCAAATGGGATGATTTTTGGTGACAAATCTTATTTTGACACATATTTTGGGAAAATGCTTTGAAAATTTTCAAAAACTAAACAGTACACTCTGGGCAAATTCACTACCCTTTCATTATGTTCGTGGCTGAAAAAAGCCACTACTTTAAACTGCTGTAAAAATGTATCAGATAAATATTTTTTTCAATTTTTTTGCATACATCTGTTAATCAACCTCAGCCCTGATCAAAACTATTAAATGTTTTAAAAACAAATTCTGGATTTTAACTCTTTATTTGCCAAATTTGTAAATGATGTCACTAATTTGGGGAAAAAAACAAAAATGCATGGTTATATGGCATCATGGCTTTGCAAGCAAAAAATGTGGTTATAATGGAAGTCAATGGGGCAAAAACAGCCACGAACAGTAAATGAGGGAGACAAAGTTCAAATCTGTTGCTGCACAAAAACTAACAATGCATCAAAACCAATGTTGTTTCTAATCTTTGACATGTCCAAGACTGTGATAAAAGGTTAAAAAAAATCCAGTCCACAATCATATTTTATATTGAAAATAAATCATTTTGTGTTTTTTTCCCCAAATCAGTGACATCATTTATGAATTTGGCAATTAAAGAGTTAAAATCCAGAATTTTTAAAAAATGTAGTAGTTTTGATCAGGACTGAGGTTGATTAATAGATGTACTGTATGCAAAAAATGTGAAAAAAATATTTATCTGATACATTTTTACAGCAGTTTAAAGTAGCGGCTTTTTTCAGCCACGAACATAACGAAAGGGTAGTGAATTTGAACAATGCACAAGGGTTAAAGCCCTTTGAAGCTGCACTGAAACTCTCATTTAGACCTTGAACCGTTTGGTTCCCAATGAAGTCGATCATATGGAGAAAATCCTGGAATGTTTTCATCAAAAACCTTAATTTCTTTTCGACTGAAGAAAGAAAGACATGGACATCTTGGATGACATGGGTGAGTAAATTATCAGCAAATTTTTTTTCAAAAGTGAACAACTCCTTTAATGTTAAAACAGAGTCAGTCAAAGATGGAGAGACTAAGAAGAAGTGACAACATGTAGAATGCAACAGGACATCTCTGAATGGTTAGTTGATGATTTTATGTTACTGAAGTGGAGTTAACTATCTTCAATTAGGATATTCTCTCATGTAATCTATAAATCACTCATATAGGAACTGTTGTGAGATGCACACAGAGTGACTTTCTATTGCATGTGAAAAAATGGATGCTAAAGTTTGAGCTGACTCATAAATCTACTTTCCTCTTCTCAACATCCTGCGTGTTCCTGGGGCGGGGTTTATGTAAATTTTAGGGTTGGTGATGTCACTAACCCGGGAGGAAGCTTGTGTAGTCCCTACCAGCCGTTTGTTGTAGTCTTTTTCTTTTAAAAGCAAATCTCTTCCTTTGCTTTAAACTTTGAGCATGGTAACTTTGATACTGTTGTTTATGCTCAAACAGCAACATCACTAACGAAAGTTAGAAAAGTGAAATCATATTGTACCACCCCTTTAAAAAAACAGCAGAAGAGTATCCCGAACATATCAATGCTGGGGTGAATTCTTTAGTACCTGCTGTGCTCTCATCTTGTCAGCTCTCTGGTTCTGATGGTAGATCCGGCTGAAGTTCGACACGATGACGGGTACAGGGGAGGGCGATAACCAGCACGCCACTGAGAGAGCAGATAGAGCCGAAGATCTTCCCAGCGATGGTGTTCGGGACCATGTCTCCATACCTGCAAACAAACACCAACGTCAGTCAGACACTTAACATCTCTGTGTGTGTGAAAGAGAGAGAATGACAATTTGTGTGAATATGATTACGCTGATTTAACGACCAGCGCTCGCTTGGAATCTATTTTGCAGTCACATTGCAATTGTGTAAATTAGTTTTAAATTTACAAGGCTCCAAAGCTCATCTCTGAGGCTCTAAAAGTCCACTAACACAACACATTACACATTACATAACAGCAGAACACACCACCACAGAACTGCAGAATGCTATTAAGGTGATGTGTTTCTCACAAACACTCATAGTTTGATATTACTTATTACAGTATACTGTGCACAAGTTTCTATAGGTATGCAACAGTGTGCAGTTTGCAACCAGAACACACTGAGAAATATTGTATTCCACAATTTAGTGCGATCCATTTGACTGTATTTCCAGTGTGAAAAATGAACCAGAAACCTTTCTTGGCTATTATTTGATCTGTTTGCTAAATGTGTGAACAAAATTCATACATGATGACTTAAACTTATACATCACATCATTGGGACCAGTGCAGCTATACTGTTTCACATACTTTCTTTTAAAGAAAAATATAAATTGTGTACTATGCAGAATCAGAGGTGTCAAGTTACGAAGTAAAAATACTTCCTTACCTTAATTATGTAGAAATTTTGGGTATCTATACTTTACTGGAGAAATTATTTTTCAGCCAACTTTTTACTTCTACTTCTTACATTTTCACGCAATTATCTGTACTTTCTACTCCTTAAATTTTAAAAAGTGTTAGGTTAGGGAAGAGAGAGAGAGAGTGTGTGTGTGTGTGAGAGAGAGAGAGAGAGAAGAGATGAGTGTGTGTCTTTTTGAGATGAGTTGTAGTCTTTTTCTTTAAAAGCAAATATCTTCCTTTGCTTTAAACTTTGAGCGTTGTAAGTTTGATACTGTTGTTTATGATCAAACAGCAACATTACACACTAATGAAAGTTAGAAAAGTGAAATCATACTTTACCACCCCTTTAAAAAAAACAGCAGAAGAATATCCCGAACATATCTTGTGGGGAATTATTTTTATTTTTTTTTTGTAATTTTTTTTTTGAAAATGTAAAATGCAGACATTTTCTGTGCTTCTTGAAACACATGGTAATGCTCAGTAGTACACATATATAATTATTTAATGTACTTGCATTGTACTAAAATTGAAATAAAACTGAAATGCATTTAATTTTCTATGGGCATATATGCATATATGTCCCAAAAACATTTTATTATAACATTATAGTCATTATGGCCTATAAAAAAAAAAAAAAAATATATATATATATATATATATTTTTTTTTTTTTTTTTTTGAGGAGGTGGGGCAGTGTACTATCGGCAACTGTGGCACGGTCTAAGCTTTTGTCTTTATTGGAATTTTTTTCCTTAAATTACTTTTACTTTTTTACTTTAAGTAGTTTTAAAACCAGTACTTTTACACTTTTACTTGAGTAAAAAGCTTGAGTTTATACTTTATAGTTTATACAACTTTTACAGAAGTATTTTTAAACCCTAGTATCTATACTTTTAGTAATGAATGTGACTACATTTCACACCTCTGAGCAGAATGATGAGTCATAAGGTGGCATTTGCCGAATTCAGAATTACAAACTACTCTTACTATTTACATATTAAGAGAAGTATGTGCTTTCAAAAGCAGCCAGAGATCAAGAGTTGAGCTTTATTTGTCAATGTCAAAACATTGCAGAAGTATTTTTTAAAGTTTAGATTCAATAAATACAATTTTGGACCAGGAACTTCTGTGTTCTGAAAGTTGCTGTATATTTTCACAGCAGGTAAATCAAACTCCTTTAGATCTCAAACCAACTACACCAATAACATTCATAACGGCACAGAATGTTTGGACGGTGACGCGTGAAACAGTCAAAGCACAATTATTCAGAGCTTTACACAGAGACGGCAATTCTTTTGAAAAGTAATTTTCTGATGTTTCTGAAAGGTCTCTGGTGCGATACACATTTCTCTGAGGTACACTCAGCATGTTGGATCAGTCACTGACAACACAACGAGAGAACGAGAGAGAGAGACGAATCATCATACGGCACATTCACATTCACATCATGTTCCATTCCTTCACAGGAGACCGATCTGCAGGTGGCGTAAATTAAACCAATATTTGTTTTTAAAGTGGTGTTGATGTTCTGCACTTATATGCTGTACATGTTTACAGAATCAACAGACCGAAACTGTCAGAACACTTTCCTTCTACAGAACAGACAATATGCAAATCAAAACCTGGGTACGTTTTCCTGAAAGACGACCGTTTTATCCATAGCGACTAAGTTACAAGAATACTATATAAGCCACTCAAGGCTGTGCATTATGACTTAAACACAGTTAGCATGCAGAATCATGAATTTAAGAACTAAATCTCTTCCATTTAATGAGTGTCAACTCGAATTGGCGACTGGATTTGAGTGAGGAGTACAATAAATTTCAGTTCTTTCATTTCAAGTTTTTCTAATTATATCCTGAATATTAAACGAACAAAGGGGATGGAAAAAATGGGAGAAAAAATTATTTAAGAACTCAAATGTTTTGCATTTCCCAAGAAACTTTGCATCCCAAGACATTTTGCCTTCACTTCCACATGCACTTGTTTCTTGGGGAAACACAAAACATTTTCGAGATCATGTAAAGGCATTAAAATACATTTTCCATCTCATATATTTTCCATCACCATGTCACTTCAGGGGCTCTGAATAAATAATTAAAATGTATTAGATTAAATTTTAAATTAAAGCAACTAATTATGCTTATTTATTATTGATAACACGTAATTCTTACTCTCAAATCTCATTTAGGCTCGTGTTAAATGCAAAAATAGCCAAAAGTCACGCCACCAACCACAATAAAACAACATGGCCAAATTTTGCATGTTTTCTTCTTAAAGAAACCTTGGATGTCCTGTAAAAATAAACAAAAACCTATTTAAGTATAAATTACACACAGTTGCATGTAGCTATGGTGTTAACGTTCTCACATTTTTATCTTTACCATGGCTTTTTTTTAGAAAGAATGATAGTGCCTTTAGTGTTTATAACAACTAAAGTAATATGTATTTATTTTATATTTATGAAGTTGTGTGCGCACTGACAAGTCATCTCTATACAGTCTGCCGAAGTTACGTTAGCTAAGCTAACGTTATTAGCTTAATCAGTCACATACAGTGTTGGGGAGAAGTTAACTACAAGTAGCGTAGTTAACTTGCGAGGAAAAGCTACATTGCTACATTGTCGAGCCTGCGCGAATCAGCGCGATGCAAGGATATTCTTCTTGTTACGTAGATTGCAAACTAATTTTTTGCCATTACCGCCACCTGTTGTTTAATCACGCATCTTGCGGCTAACGGTTCACTGACGTACCAAAGTGGGTTGACACACCCATATTATGATTATATAGCAAGACATGACGGCAGATTTGGAGGATGGAGAAACAACTAACGTTAATTACCCATGGCCTTATTTGTCCAAGTTCAATCAGTATTTTTGAGAAAATGTTCTACATGCAATTTACATTGGATGTAGGCTATATTTCGTTCTTGCAATGTTGTAGGCTATTTGTTGCACTTTTGACAAACAGTCAGAGATATTTTAGTGTTGTGTGTAATAAAACAATACTATTTGAAATCGTAATTGCATTGCCTTGTTTTAAACACTAAATATTTTACTTAAAACATTCCTCAGACACTTATTCAGTTATTTATAATATAAAGTTGTTCAAAAAGCAAAAGTAGTTTCAATGTAGCTAGCTACTTTTTGATTGTAACTTGTAGTGTAGCTAACTACTTTTCTAAACGGGTAGCTTGACTGTAGTTAAACTACTTTAACTTACGAGTAGCTTGTAGCTTGTCAAACTACAGTTTCAGAGTAGCTTCCCCAACACTGGTCACATACGAAAATAATCAGACTAGCATATGGTGCGATATTTCAAAATATATAACGTAATTGACGTAATTGTCTTCTACTGTTTGAAAAACGTGACGTGGAATTCCGCTTTGCAAATCACAAATCAAGCATCATATTCCGCCCCCCTTCTAGACACACCCCTGCTCCAGAGATCAAAAACAAAAAGTCATCTCTCCCAGAAAGCCTCCAGTGAAAACAGTCACATTCGGGTCTGTGACAAGTCAGACCAGGGCTCTTACGTTTTTATTGACACATCTGGACATCTAATATGTGATCAGATGAGAGACTCAAACACTCTTCCTACAAATCCTTTCCAGCATCCCTCATTTGTCAGCTCCTCAGAGTTTGTGCACTCCTGGGATTAATCCACATCGGCCCGTGCTCCTAATTTGGTTTCTAACTGGTAAAAGTCCACATTTCGGCATTCGCCAGATGGCCCCGGGTGCATAAGGAGGGCAGGAAACAAAGTGGTCTCCTCCAGTGGTTCCAACAAAGTCCCTCCAGTGGTTCCTGGTTTTCTTAATCTTTGAAAATTCATTCTGTTATTTGTTATTGTTCAGATATCAGGCAGAGATCAAAAGTTAAAGAGGAAGTTCACCAAGAGCAAAAGCTTCCAATCTACATATGGATGATAACTTTAATCTGGAACATGAAACCATTAAACTGCTGCATAAACAGGAAAAGTTGCTGGGAAAGGACAGGTAATGTAAGGCATTCAAGCATTATCCAGGAGAGCTCTCTATCCCTTTAATTTTCCCGTAATAGAAAGTCTTAGACAGACGTCCCCTGGGCGAGAATGAGGCTGCCTGGCCTAGATGCCGGTCTGGAAAGGGGTCAAGGAGGTTTGCCAGAAGTTCACGGAGAACATTGAGCAGAAACAGGACGGAAGATTAAACGACGAGGACATGCATGGAAAAGATCAGAGGAAAAACAGCAAACGCTTGTTTTTGCGTCTGCTGATGCTTCAGTTTTTCCTATCCTCCTGGGGATCCGGGACGTCACCCCTTACACACTCTCTCGTGGAAATCTTTCAGGAGATAAACGTGACGATTAGGTACAGAAGGAGAACATTTAGAGAGCCCAAAATACAGCTTTCTCAAACATGTCTATTTTCGCCCTTGCGAATCCGATACAATCCTGTTTCCCCGGCCTTGAAACATGACATCACTTTAAACTCAGCAAAACTCAGCTATGAATAGCTGTAGTTGTTGCAATCCCAATTAGGAACTCATCATCCTAAAGTCTTTCACTGCATGACAAGCACACCATCACACATACAGTAACACACAAGGCAACCTGCAGAAAGGACTGCTAATATTCTGTTTACTGCATATGGAAACCCTAAACATCACAATAAGCTAATCAAGGTCTTCAGGTTACGCTATACAGTCAGGTACATTTTTATCAGGGTTGGTGCTAAACTCCTCAGGACAGTGGCCATTCAAGACTAAAGTTGCCCATCCCATGTTCCTAATGAAGCAGATCAATTGATGTAATTGAATAAAAAAAAAAGTGCATTTCTACGCACTTCTACGCATTCGAATGATGCTACGTTCACATCGGTGTCAGCATCAACGACAACTACAAATACAGCATAACGCAAGCAAAAATGCATCTGTAATCCAAAAAAGCATCTTTATTCTACGGAGACCCAAAAGGGACATGAGGAAGGAAGTTCTCTTGCAAATGTTTTGGATTCCCCCAAGAAACTTTGCATTGCCTCGCAAAACTTTTACATTCTCTCGCAAAAACTTTAACGTTCCACGAGAAAATGTTGCATTTGCTCACAAAGAAATCAAAAGGTTTGATTGCAAACGCAAAAGGTTAGAAATTTCAAAAGGTTTGAAGTTTCTCGAGGGAACAAAAACAATTTTGCGAGCAAAAGCAAAGTGTTTATCAGGGAACGATCCCTGAAAAATTGCTGAAAGGTGATTCATATAGAATGCTCCAGGTAAGAAGTATTTTTGTAGTCCAAAGCCCAACATGTATTTTAGCACCACTGTTCCATTGTTTTAAAGTGGGATTTTTTTAATGTTTTTTTTTTTTGGTTAAATGCCTGAAATAAATTAGTAAATTAGAGTAATACCCCCTTGTGTATTTTAAAGCTTTTACTTGTCTTGTTAAAGGCGGTTGCTACACTGTAGACCAGAATAAGTTGGCAAAACTAAAAAAAAGATAATCATTTACATCAAAATTTTACATTTTAAGTTTAATTAAGCAGAACTTGCAGATTATTATTTTGTACTCACTTACTATTAGCTTGACATATTTGAGCTAGCTAACTTAAAATTATCTTGTAATCCCAACTCAAATATTTTTAGTAGTGGAAAATTGGATAGCTTTATCTGACTGATTCAATAATGCTAACTTGTTAATTGGTAACACAATACTTTGACAGCATATAGTTAAACAATTGGTGAATGAGTACAGCAATATAAACATTTAACATATATATGCTCCCAAACCAAGCTCATGTGATAGTAACCTTGCAAAAAAACAAACAAAAAAAAACATATATACTGTATATAACAGAAACTCTTCTAAACCAGAATTACAAAACTACTACTAAATCTCCAACTTAACATTTATCTTGCATAAAAAAAATACTTTCTCTTTTGAGTGCCATGGCAGAGCATGCTGGGAAATAGAAATCCCAGCCCAATTTCAGTACAATTTAAGTTTGTCTAAATTAAAAGCAACTCAAAACAATTAAACAATTCAGATTACTTAAAATGTGTCCGTTTTGTCAACTCATAAAAGAAAGTTCTAAATACACATAGCCTAAAGGTTAATTTGATTGAACGCATTTGTTTAATTTAACTTTAAGCCCTACACAAACCAATGAACTATTTTGAGCATTTACAGTGTTTTACAGTGTAACATGTGGCTAAATTGGAGCTTTTAAGCTTTTTACTTCTGACGATTATATTTAGGCTTCAAAATAAATAAGTTATCTTGACAAACAAAATGTGTAAGTATCTTATTTTCTGCAATAACCTAAAAATCTTATTGGTTTTTTTGTTGAGGGAACCAGAGTGAAGCAAACTTCCAGGCTGGCCTACAAAAATACATCATCACTGCAGTACTATAGTCCTGATTCTTTCGTCACATTGGAAATGAAAGTTCAGGTAAAACAATATACCATGGGATACAGTATTCTGTGTGGTGTGCTCTGCTGTCTACTGCACATTTACTAAATGCAGCATCTATTTCATGCATATTCAAAACATTTGCTTACTACACATAGCATACAGAAATAGTAAAATGGTAGTATGCTATTCTGAACATAGCCACAGAAATGCACATACACCTGGCCAGCAGTGGGAGGTCAAGGGTTAACCGGTGAACGGGTTTTCATCTGCTAGTGGAAATGGAGGAGGCTTGTGGACAGATTACATGTGGAAACACCGTTTAATGGATTTCAGCACTGGCATTTCATTTTTTTTACAGTTCACTACACATCAATCTCTTTCTTTTACAGCCCTCATCTACTGTAGCCCTCTCTTTAAGTCCTTTCTGTAGCTAGTGTGTGTTTGTGTTCGCACACAAGTTTTAATACAAATACCCACCTCTTGAATTTCCAGCTGTTTAACTGATGAAATCAACGTTCTAACAGCATGCAAAGTGAATCAGGGCTAACAGTGGATGTGTCACTGTTGTGTTTGCTACTTAATTCTTAATTGAAATGTCAGTTGTTGTTAAGTACATGCATAATAGATTAAAATAAAGGAGTGGTCAGAAACAACCATATGTCTATAATACCTGGGGAGAATTATCCACTTTCCTATCCATCTCAATGTCTTGCTCTTGCAGGACTGGAAGTCTCTGATTTGAATTTTGCTGTCATTGCACATAAGTGTTCCACATACAGGTAACGGGGGAAATATATGTACATATTATGCTTTTAAGACTCTCCAAAAAAATTACTTTGATAATAGTAGCATGGAAATATATTAATGAAAATATAAGTTATGTTTTGCAGTTAAAATGTTTTTAAGCAACATTTAAAATGGCAAAATGGCATTTAAAAGACATATATAGCAATTGTAAGTCACTTTGGATAAAAGCGTCAGCTAAATGAGCTAAATGTGAATGTATGCACACTCCAATTCAGCAATGCTTTTTGCCTCCAAAATGTTGCCGTTACAACATCTACCAGTAGGGGCATACTTAAAGAACCCTTGAAATCAAAAGGCTTTTAGTATGAATTTGTTAGCCTTAAAGGTTAACTATAAGCCAGTCTGCTCCAAAACATTGACAAAATTCAGATTCAAAAGATAAAAGTAATCCCAACTGACAGTCTCTCACTTCCACCAACATGGATGAATGATTTTAATGACATCACGGCACTTCTCATCAGATTCTTTCCCGCTCTCCTACACTATAAATAGACGCTGAAATCAGTCACTTGAAAATGACTATTTTCTAAATGATGAATGTGGATATAGGGGGATAAGGAACGATTAATTTCAGACTCTGTAAATATACTTTCAATTGGGCTGAATGAAGTCTGGTTTAGTGTTAGTGTCATGTGAAACTCCACAGTGTACACACAGTTGCGCCGGTCCAGAAACACGACGGCACAGAGCGGATCATGTGTGAGAGTTGGTGCAGATCACAAACCGTATCGGACCTATCTGAATTCTACACAGAATACAATATGGAGAAGAGACGGTTAGACAGACTTGGCGTTAGAGACAGCACTGATGAGTAGAAGAGATAAGTGTTAGTAATACAAATCATCAGCATGATTATGTTCACCATTTTGCTTTAGTAACAGTTTTATTTTAAATCTAAAAGGGAATCTATTAGACTGTGGCTGTCTTAAGCTGTCAAACACGGCTGTCCCAAACTCAATGGCTCTGGCCGAGATGTGCCTGTGATTAAATTAAACGCTATCGGCTATTTAAAAAAAGGGGAGGGGCTGATCGATATGTCCTGCCCTGTGTTTCAATGGAAATTACGTCAACAAATTGAATAATGCTGTGTTTCAAGGCACTTCACTGGGCCTTTAACAATGCTAACCAGCCAATGCCAACGTAATGGCTGAATGCCAACGTAAATGGTGTTTACAACCATTGCTTTCAACATTTGGTCTGGGGGGGGTGGGGGGCAACTGGGGTATAGGTTGCCAGGTTAAGATGACAAACGGGTTGAAATTGTATGAGGTTTGTGTGAATATAATGCATTTAATACAAGAACTGGCAATTAGACAAACATATTGGTCCGATTATTCATAAAGGAGTTTGGGCCATGCAAATTCCAGGAGTTTCCCAGGAGAAATAACAAACTGGGAGGGCTAAAAAACAGGAGAAACCTGGGAAAAACGGGAGTGTTGACAGGTATGGTTTACAACATTCAGGATCGACTAATCGCTAGGATTTTCAAAAGTATGTGAAGTTCACAATCACTAAACGAAATCACAATCACTAAATCACCATAATGAATGGAAAGTTTAAAAGAACACTGTGCATTTGAAATATTAAAATAGAAATATTTGTAAAATTTATAAATGTCTATACTGTCAACTTAATGCTTCCTTGCATAATAATAGTATTGATTTCTTTAAAAAAACAGCTAATATGTTATTTTACTTTAGACATTCTACTAACTATAAGTAACTTTGCAACTACATCTCAACTAGCAGTCATTAGAGTATTAGTAGACTGTCTGCTAAGTGCTAACACTTTATTTTGATGCTCCCTACAGACATTCTACTCACTATAAGTACACTGTAAAAAAATACGGTTGGTTTAACTTAAAAAAACTGAAGTAATCTGGCTGCCTTAAAAATTTAAGTTCATTGAAATGGAAAAGTTGAGTTAATGCAATGAAGGTGATTGATTTAATAATCAGAAACTTAAAATATGATGTTATCTGAACTGCAAAAATTATTTAAGTTGATTTAACAAAAGAAATAATTGTGATTACAAATCATGAACATATTTTTTTACAGTGTATGTAACTTATTCGACTAACTCGAACCCTAACAGCTATCCCAGTTGCAAAATGACTTATAGTTAGTAGAATGTCTAAAGTGGACCATATAAATAAAGTGTAATCAAAAAACAACTTTAAACTGTATTATACTGTATACTCATTATAAATCTTCATGACTTAAGATTTGTTTTCCCCTGGACATTTCCAGGTTTTCCATATCCACTGGAGCCCTGTCTTTCATTTACTGTAAGTCTTACAAGTACGGCAAGCCAACTTTCACATATCTTAGATGTTTTGATTCAATACATAAACATCAAGTAATGAACATGATGGCAACCACACAAGTTTTGCTCAGCAAGATAACGGCCGTGTTGACAAAGCACAGGCCATGTTAGCCTGACACAGACATTTTAAAAGTACATCAAATATTCATGGGGAGGCCGCCTACAATTACAAACTCAGCATTTGCCGGGATGTGCGTGTACCGTAAACTCTGAAAGACTCTCTGATTAAACATAACACTTCATTTAGTTCACATCACGACTGAATACATCAGCTGTCGGGCATGACGGCTAAACCGTGCAAAACAGAAATGGATGTGTTTTGACTTGGCCAACGATTATGCCTGACAGTCCCGATTATTGAGCACCGGTCTTCCACAGCTGACAAGTTCTCGCTAAGCGACTGATGTGTCCGAAATTGCCCTTTGACATGCCAAACGTTTCAGTTCAAAAGCCGATCTCTCAAATCCTTCCCGCTCAGATTTAATCACATTTAAGTAATTACTGATTCAATTATGAATGGGCAACTGTCAGCGTGTGCTGAAAATTAAATGAGGTGTTGAAGTTTCCACACGGCGAGCTAATATCATTAATCATCTCTGCTTAGCAACACCTGGTCACCGTGAGCATGCTAAACACTCATAGACCCTGTGTATCATTCACCGCTGGGACAGATTGTCATTAACTTTGGATAAACCTGAGATGATTGAGTTTTCTGCGCTAGATCATGTGCCTCTGTATGATTATTTAAAGTGTGTAACGTATCAAGTGTGAAAGAAATGGTATCTTGTAAATCCAGTAGAACCAGTCGAGGATATTGAATGGATTATTGCATTGTGAATAATGAATTTTGTGTTAAAAAAGTTGGACTACCTTTTAAACAATCATTTAAACTCTATTGAAGGAGTCCATATAAATACGGAAGCCTAATTACATCTTACAATTGCAACTTTCTCACAACTGAGATTTATTTTATTATTTAAATCGCAACTTCATTTCTCACAATTGCGACAGTGTGACTATATATCTCACAATCAATTAACAATATTTGCTCTTAAAGGAGTAGTTCACTTTAAAAAATTTACTCACCCCATGTCATCCAAGATATCCATGTGTTTCTTTCTTCAGTCTGAAAAGAACTGAAGGTTTTTGATGAAAACATTCCAGGATTTTCTCCATATAATGGACTTCAATGGGAACCAAACCGATTCAAGGTCCAAAAGACAGTTTCAGTGCAAACTGTTCAAAGGGCTTTAAACTGATTCCAGACGGTGAATAAGGGTCTTATCAAGCGAACGATTACTTATTTTAAAAAAAATAATAAAGTTTAAGTTTTATAAGCTCAAATGGTCGTGACTCCTGTTTGAACTTCGTTTTTCAAAATGAACGAATCTTTTTACAAGTCATTTGGTTCATTCAACGAACAAAATGAACGAGTTGACTTGGGAAAAGATTTCTTTATTTTGATGAACGAGTTTGAATAGGAGAGTCACGAACACGCATCACACCCTAACCCTAACAGAGCAAGGCGATCATTTGAGCTTATAAAACTTAAACTTAGATTTTTTTTTTAAATGAGCGATTGTTTCACTTGATAAGACCCTTATTCATCGTCTGAAATCGTTCAAAGCCCTTTGAACAGTTTGCAGTCTTTTGGACCTTGAACCGTTTGGTTCCCATTGAAGTCCATTATAAGGTGAAAAATCCTGGAATGTTTTCATCAAAAACCTTAATTTCTTTTCGACTAAAGAAAGAAAGACATTGATATCTTGGATGACGTGGGGTGAGTAAATTATCAGCAAAAGTTTTTTTTTTTTTTAAGTGAACTACTCCTTTAACTGGGACTTGAGATCTTATAATAAAGACATATAATCTAAATCTTCAACCTAGTCCCTGGCTAAAATGCATGTTTGAGCTGATTTGCCTGAAAGAAACTTGGGATGACCTATCTTAAAATATTTCAGTGATACTGTTTTGACTCGAGATGCACATTAGTAATGTGTTTTCTAAAATATCCTAATTAAACTAAAGCTTAATTCTGGCTTAATCTATGCCCTGTCTGTGAAACCAGACCTATTTCTTACAATTAAGACACAATTATAATTTTTTGCAATTTTATTGCTCTTATTGATCTCACAATCACAACACTAGTTCAAATAATGCGACTTTAAATCTCACAATTGTAACTTTAATATTTTAATACTGAATCTCACAATTACCTGTTTATTTATTACTCTGAGGTTGAAACAGCTTTCATACCTGTATGCCAGCCACTTGTTGGCTGTTTTTACTTACTTATTCAGTCCAAATAATCCATTACAAACCCCCTTTTTAATTAAAATAGTGTGTAGCTTATGAAATAATAAAGTTGTTATGCTCACAGGGACCATTTTCCTGTCCAAAGCAAAAGAGGTTCATTGTATACAGCAACTTATGCATATTTGTGGACAAATATAAATTGTGCCAAATGATACAGTAAGCTGTTAAGATGTATGTCCCAGTTTGTCAGGTAGAGCATGTTAAGAATTGCAATATAGTCTATGTGGGTTAACCTCACAATTGTCATGTCCTGGAGGCGTACTGACTCCTAACACCATAAATCTTAGTAGTAATGATAGGGTGGGTGTTCTGGGTCTCTGATAGTGGCTTGATGATCGTTCTGGAACTGTTTCTGGCTGAGTGCATTCGGCTGTGCCAAGTGTGATTTATGTCTTCCTACAGAATACAGAGGAATCCAAGTGATATGTCGACGTATTTCACATTCGGCTCGAGATTTACGAGTTTGTGCCTAGCGTCATGCTGATGCAGGCTGGATGTGAACATTAAACCAGAACAATGGCGAAACATCCACCTGCTTTAAAGATCATGTGTGTGTATGCCGTTACTGCTTGTATCTGAACGCAGTCGTAAACAAATAAAAATAAAAAAGAGTGTGGGCAGAAAAAAACAGGAGTTTGCTGGATAAATTGGCTGGACCGAGAGGGTGTGAAATACAGCTCCACTGTAAAATGTTTTTTTATTTCTTTAATTTTTTATTATATTATTATATAGAAAATACTAAATAATGTATAAATAATATATATATATATATATATTGTGTATATATACATGCATGCGTGTATATATATATATATATATATATATATATATACATATGTATAGATGTATACAGATGCACAAAGCACACTATAATGCACATTTAAAATTTTCTTCTAAACATGACAATTTTTATATCAAGCTTGTATATTCAAATCTAAATAGTTTCACTTATATGATATTAATAGGTAGTCTTCATTGCCATTTAAGTGAAATTACTGAACTTAAATATACAAGCTATATATAAATATATGTCATTTTACACAGAAACATTCAAATGGCATTTAGAGGGGTATATGCATATGAACTCTTCACAGTATACACACATACACATAAGTTATCAATATCTATAAAGTTTGTTATTTATATATATATATGTGTATATATATATATATATATACACATATATATATATTATATATTATATAAGTTATTCAATATTGATAATAATATATATATCTTGTGCAGCTAATCTGACTATTAGAATGATTTCTAATGATAAAAAACAGTGAATAAATTACATTTTATAATATATTCAAATATAATAATATACAATATAAAACTATATTATAATAATAATAGTGTTTTTAATCAAATAAATGCAGCCTCTGCTAAATTATTTTAAAAACATTAAAACATCTGTACCAATCCCAAACTTTTGAATGGAAGTGTATACAATTATAAATGTTATAATTTTTTTTCTTGAAGATATATCTAATAATTTGGACAACTTTTATAATTCATTTATATGTCTTGGGGCTTTAATGTCTTGTCTATCTTATGGGGCTTTAAGACTTTCAACTGCACCATTTTTACTTTTTTGCAATGTACCTGTCTGGTAGACCAAAATATGTGGCTACAGAGAGACAATGAAACCTTGACCCCAACAAAAAACACACACAAATGCTTACAATCATTCTACAACTTTAAAAGCAACCATATCTCATCTGAGAGACAACTACTGTAACCTTTCCAAATACGCCCGTTAACAGCAGCACTGCCCGGGCAAATCACAGCTCACCTCTGCAGTAATAGATTGAAGTCACTCTCCAAAGCAAGATCCTTGGATAATGACAAACAAGTCAAGTCAAAAGGGAAACACTCTTACCTATCCATATCCTTAATCCTTCCTTAGTACGGCTTGACCATCTAAAACAAATCAGCCTTTGTCTCCCTTTCTTGCAAAAATAACAGAGTCCCAATCTCCAGAGGACACAGACAGTCGATAGCAATTAATTAATGAGAGATCAGAATTACTTCCATTTATAAAGCAATTGATTCTTTCTTAATGCCAATAAAAAAAGTCAAAAGAGTAAAAAAACTGTCCCAAGTCAAAAAAGCAAACCACCAAGACTACAGTTTTCTAGATTTTGCTCATGTCTGTCAGTGTAAGTCTCTGAGATGTTTTTTTTTTTTTTTTTTTGGTCCAATACTAGACAGAAAATATAAATCTGACCAGCAGAACTGAATTGAGAATACTTTAATTCTAATTTGAGGTACCAAACAGGAAGCAATTTGAATGTAAGGGCATTTAAAATCCTAAAGAACATAATTTAACTGAATTGTAATTGCGTCAAGACAAACATTAAAAACTGGCTTGACAAAGACTTTGTTGACAATGTTTTGAAAAAAATGGATCAGATGGAGAGAGGGATGTTTGATGGATAGATGGATGGGAGAGAGAGAGAGAGAGATGGATGGTTTGATTGACAGATGGAGAGGGATGATGGATGTAGAAGAGAGAGGGAAATGGGTGGATGGAGAGAGAAAGAGGGATGATGGATAGAAAGAGAGGGGAAAGAGAGATGGATGAATGAATGAATGAATGAATGAATGAATGAATGAATGAATGGAATGGAAAGAGAGATGGATGGGAGAGAGGGAGAGAGAGATGGATGAAGAGAGAGAGAAATGGATGAGAGATGGATGGATGGATGGATGGATGAGAGAGGGATGGATGGAGAGAGATGGATGGATGGATGGATGGATGGATGGATGGATGGAAGGATGGATGGAAGGATGGATGGAGAGAGCAGAGGATGGATGGATGGAAGGATGGATGGATGGATGGATGGATAGATAGAGAGGGATGGATGGATGAAGGATAGATAGATGGATGGATGGTAGAGAGAGGGATGGATGGAAGGATAGATAGGGATGGGGATGATGATAGATGAAGAGAGATGGATGGATGGATAGATAGAGAAAGGGATGGATGGATAGAAGGAGAGAGATATGGATGGATAGAGAGAGATGGATGGATGGATAGATATATAGTGAGAGAGAGGGGGGTTGATGGATAGATGAAGAGAGATATTGATGGATGGATGGATGGATGGATGGATGGATGGATAGATAGAAAAGGGATAGATGGATAAGAAGGAGAGAGAGATGATGGATGGATAGAGAGAGAGGGATGGATGGATAGATAGAGATATTGGTAGATGGATGGATAGATGAATAGGGATGGATAGAATGGATAGATGAGAGATGGATGGATGGATAGAGAGAGAGGGATGGATGGATAGATGAGAGAGAAGAGATATTGGTGGATGGATGGATAGAGAAAGGGATGGATAGAAGGAGGAGAGAGATATGGATGGAGAGAGAGAGAGGGATGGATGGATAGATAGAGAGAGATGTTGGTGGATGGAGAGATAGAGAAAGGGATGGATAGAAGGAGAGGGAGATGGATAGATGAGCGGAATGATGGATGATGGAATGGATGGATGGATGATGGAATGAGAGGGATGGATGGATGGATGGATGGATGGATAGATGGATGGATAGATGGAGAGTAGATGGATGGATGGATAGATAGAGAGGTAGAGTGAGAGAGGGTGGATGGATGGGTGAATAAGGAATGGATTGATGGTAGAGAGAGAGATATTGTTGGATGGATGGATGCAGAGAGAAGGGATAGATGGATGGATAGAAGGAAAGAGAGATATGGATGGATGGATGGGAAGAGATATTGATGTATAGGTGGATGGATAGATGGAGAGAGAGTGAGGAGAGGGGTTGATGGATAGATGGAGAGAGATATTGGTGGATGGATGGATCGAGGAAGGAATGAATGGATAGAAGGAGAGAGAGATATGGATGGATGATGGAGAGAGAGGGATGGATGGATGGATAGAGAGAGAGGGATGGATGGGTGGAGAGATATTGATGGATGGATGGATGGATGGATGGATAGAGAAAGGGATGGATAGATAGAAGGAGAGAGAGGGATGGATGATTCAGAGAGAGGATATGGATGGACGGATAGAGAAAGGGATGGATAGATAGAAGGGAGAGAGAGGGATATGGATGGATGGAGAGAGATAGATATGTATGGATGGATGGGTTGGTTTGGGGAGTTGGTCAAACCTCTAATGCAGCGTATGAGCAATAGTAATGCTTGCATTGGCATTTTCTGTGTCCTACATTTTTGATTGAACACCAAAGTACAATGTGCAACACCAGATTAAATCCATCTGGTAAAAACACCCACGATTACTCTAACACTTATGTATGACATGTACAATATGTGCCGAACACAAGAATGTGCTGCAGATATTTACAGGCAGCATCATGGTAAAAAGACTTGCTTAAGCACATGATTGTTTTGCTATTTCATTTGCAATTTTGGCTCTGGAGAAGAGAAAGGAAACCAAAGCTACTGGATTACACCAGTCAAGTGTGAAAGGAAAAAACACCCTGGAGGAGATTACATTAAGCCAATCCGTTTTCCCAGCATGCTTCAGGTTTAGTTCTTTTGCCTTTCTGGTGTGAAAAGCCACTGTTAACATTCAATTAGCAGATCCTCAGTGCTGTTCAGCAAAGCGGAGCGTGATGAGCCAAGAGTTTGGGGTCAGATGTCATCCCTATTGGACCGAGAGCTATATTTATCATCCACCCTCCTGAAACCACGCAGCCTTGGCAACTGAAGCCTCATGTTTCTCGTCTACAGCACAAATAATGAATTAACCATTTAAATACTGGAAGATATCAGCAGAGAAAACGCACACAATAAATATAGCATTTGCAACTTCATATTCACTAAAGTTAGGTAACAAACGATATCCCAATAAATTAAATGATATAATATTCTGGTTGCAGTTTAGATAACTGGTTTTCCTTCAGGACCCAGACTTTACATTTCATACTGTTTAAATGTATCACTTATAGATTTATATTTCAAATAAATGCTGTTCTTTTAAACTTTTCATTCATTAAATAATCCTAAAAAGACAAGTATCACAAACGTTGAGCTGCAATTATCATATTAGAATGATTTAGGATCATGTGACACTGAAGACTGGAGTAATGATGCTAGTTATAGTGACAGTTGTTTTAGATTGCAATCATATTTCATAATGTGTTTTTACTGAATTTTTGATCAAATAAAAAGACACCATTTGTGAGCATAAGAGACTTTCAAAAACATCAATATCTGACCAACAACAAACATTTTAAACAGTAACGTATAATAATAAAAACAAAAATCAGCTAAAAAAATACTTACATATAATTCTCATTTCAGAAACACCATTTTAAAATCAATTATTATATTTATTAAAACAAATAACACATTTTCAGGATAGTGTTTATGTGAAGAAAACATATTTTCTTCTTCCATTGAAAAGTTGATGTTCATTGCATATCATAGTTATAATTTGCATTTAGCGTACAATTACAATAAACATTAGTGCTATTTTAAGGCCACTAATGAACACTATTGTAAAGTGTGACATTTCTATAACCGCAAACTTACATGCACTCCCAACCGCTTTATACTTTACAGAAGGGAGTCGACAGCGAAGTTTAGCTAGTGTGAATGTTACCTGTATGACTGCTGGTATCTGGGAAGAACTCTCTCTGCTTAGAGATACTGGCAGACGGAGGAATATGAAGCTCCCTTATCTAATAAAACGAAAGTGATATGCTTTAGAGACACGTAATTATTGCCGGAACTGTGCAAGGTGCAACAATCCGCCTGTGAGCCAAATGATAAGCAGGAGAAGGAAGTTCTCCCTGGTTTTCACATATTATGAGATTGAAGAGGATTGTTGAAATCCCACTTTAATAGAGCGCAGAAGGCGGTGAAGAAGAACTATGACATGTTACTGGTGAGGTTTTGCATGAGCAGAGATTAAGAAACTTAGATTGAGACTCTCTGATCTGAAGACGTTCGCTGTGAGCTTTAGTGATTCATAGACATCTATTTACAGAATATGGTGGCGGATGGACATGCAAAAAAAAACTATTGGAGGTCATGCGTTCAGAATTCTGTGCATGGAAACAGCTAATTGGTGTTCAGTGGCAGAGTTAAAAAATAACTCTTACTGAACAACAGCTTACATTACAGACGGTTTACCAAAACTAAATCCTGTAGACAGTTGCAATGCCATTTGACTATGTTTGTGGTGCAGAAACATTTATAATGTCTCACCTGTTCATTCTTTTATTGCTCTTATTCGTCTTCCAAACTGCTAATGCACAGCATTAGTTTTAAATTAGTCACACAAATCTTTGAAAAAGGTGAATATAAGAAGAATATATGTGCATTTTGTCTCACAGCACTAGCACATTTTTTAAAAACTTATTGTTAACTTGTTTATATTTTTTTAAGTGAAAAATTTGACAGTGCAGTAAGAAGAAAATACATTGGTTTCCGGCCTTATAATGAAACTTGCAGAATTACAGAATAAAAATAATGTCAAAATGTCAAAGTAAAAATAAAACCCCCATATCTAAATTTCTGAAATTCTGGTTTGTGGATGTAAATGGATTTGTATTGAAAACAAATCTGTTTTAAACTACACAACAAGAGCAGTTTAGGGATGAAACCCTGAAAAAAATGTCTTGTAGTATAAACTCATTACACTCACCTAAAGGATTATTAGGAACACCTGTTCAATTTCTCATTAATGCAATTATCTAATCAACCAATCATATGGCAGTTGCTTTAATGCATTTAGGGGTGTGGTCCTGGTTGAGACAATCTCCTGAACTCCAAACTGAATGTCAGAATGGGAAACGAAAGGTGATTTAAGCAATTTTGAGCATGGCATGGTTGTTGGTGCCAGACGGGCCGGTCTGAGTATTTCACAATCTGCTCACTTACTGGGATTTTCACGCACAACCATTTCTAGGGTTTACAAAGAATGGTGTGAAAAGGGAAAAACATCCAGTATGTGGCAGTCCTGTGGGCGAAAATGCCTTGTTGATGCTAGAGGTCAGAGGAAGAATGGGCCGACTGATTCAAGCTGATAGAAGAGCAACTTTGACTGAAATAACCACTCGTTACAATCAGAGGTATCCAGCAAAGCATTTGTGAAGCCACAACACGCACAACCTTGAGGCGGATGAGCTACAACAGCAGAAGACCCCACCGGGTACCACTCATCTCCACTACAAATAGGAAAAAGAGGCTACAATTTGCAAGAGCTCACCAAAATTGGACAGTTGAAGACTGGAAAATGTTGCCTGGTCTGATGAGTCTCGATTTCTGTCTGAGACATTCAGATGGTAGAGTCAGAATTTGGCGTAAACAGAATGAGAACATGGATCCATCATGCCTTGTTACCACTGTGCAGGCTGCTGGTGGTGGTGCTGTAATGGTGTGGGGGATGTTTTATTGGCACACTTTAGGCCCCTTAGTTCCAATTGGGCATCGTTTAAATGCCACGGCCTACCTGGGCATTGTTTCTGACCATGTCCATCCCTTTATGTCCACCATGTCCCCATCCTCTGATGGCTACTTCCAGCAGGATAATGCACCATATCACAATGCTCGAATCATTTCAAATTGGTTTCTTGAACATGAAAATGAGTTCACTGCACTAAAATGGTCCCCACAGTCACCAGATCTCAACCCAGTAGAGCATCTTTGAGATGTGGTGGAACGGGAGCTTCGTGCCCTGGATGTGCATCCCACAAATCTCAATCAACTGCAAGATGCTATCCTATCAATTTGATATGAGATAACATCTCTAAAAAATGCTTTCAGCACCTTTTTTGAATCAATGCCACGTAGAATTAAGGCAGTTCTGAAGGCAAAAGGGGTCAAACACAGTACTAGTATGGTTCCTAGTAATCCTTTAAGTGAGTGCATATAGACGTACATATAGCAACCAGAACAACTGACTCTGTGTTATTGAGTTATTGAAAATGAATGTACACCACAGCTGAGGCGCCCACTCCATTTTTGCATCATGGCCACATCTCGAGTGCACATTAATTTTCAGTAATTCAATGGACTATCCTCAACAAGCCCTTAAACAGCTGCCAAAAGTGTGTTATTTTTAGGTGCACATTTGTCAAATCAGTCTCAAAATGCATTCTACATTTTCTAAATGATTTTACTAGTAATTTCCTGAAAATAACAACAAAACACATAGTCGTCAACTGATGAGACGACTATGCTTAAATAAAAGAGAATGAGCCGTTATCAGTATATCTAGCCTAGCTTGTCCAGATGTCTTCGAGCAGAAAGCAGTGTAGATGATAACAAGGCATAATGGACTCTCTACACCAGTAATCACTCCACTTCCACAAAAATCCCTTCCAACTCATAACAGCTCAGATGAGTTTCTCTTTGTGCACAACTAATTATGAATAATTGATGGCACAATGCAGAATGTTGAACCATATTTATGTGGCTTTTAGCCTTGCCCTTCACCATACCCCTGTTTCAGGAGGGGAAATGCAACCCAAGATCGATGCCGACTGCTTGCGAACGGCCCAGAGCGAG
Source organism: Hybognathus amarus (assembly GCA_030378365.1). Taxonomy (NCBI): domain Eukaryota; kingdom Metazoa; phylum Chordata; class Actinopteri; order Cypriniformes; family Leuciscidae; genus Hybognathus; species Hybognathus amarus. Next base: position 786,929 of record JAQIUQ010003288.1, read on the forward strand.
CTGCAGCGCCGCTGTCGGACCACTCCAACAAGCTATTTGGGGCAAAGGTCAATTTACATAAGTTACGGAAGAACAACACGTCATGCGCAACATGATGCTAAAGGTTGATTAAATGTTTCATTTATGCGTCACGTTCAGACGCTTTCTCCACCTGACGGGTGGAGGGGGGCTATCAGATTTAATGCATAGGCTAATATGATACCGGATGGCCAGACGCGGTGTCAAAGCGGATTCAAGGAACTGCATTCCGGTAAAACAGCTCTCTGTGACGTCAATCATCAGAAATGACCTTTAAACACAGAGCCATTTTCTTCATCCACCTGGATGAGGAGAAGCACTGTAGTCTTTTTCTTTTGTGACAGACCAAAGGGGGAATGATCACAAAGAATGTGGTTTTGCTCTTAAAAACACGAGACGCATAATAGTTACTATAGTACACAATACTACATGCAGAGCCACAGCGCTAATGAATGGAAAAAGGGGCATGGTCTTGAGCGCAGAGACACAGCGCAATGGTCAGATGTTCGTCTAGCGCATGTTTACGTAGAAAAACAAATAAATGCAGCAGAACTTACCGTAAACAGAGCTTTACGATTGGCCCAAAGCAAACTTCTTACGTCAGCGCTGATATCTCATAGCGGTAATTTGAATATTCTGTCATCATTTACTCACCCTTATGTCTTTCCAAACCTGGATGACTTTCTTTCTTCTGCAGAACACAAAAGAAGACATTTTCAAAGTCACCATGAAATCAAAATTGACAATTGACACTTTTTGTTTTTCATTTGCCTTCATAATCTTTCATCAAAACAATCTCCCTCTGTCAGCGACATCTCTTCTGTCATATTTACTGGCGCGAGGGTGGGGCAACCTGTCACTCACACAAGATCCACCAATAGCTAACCACAACCAACAATCAAATCCAACAGACAAAATCCAGTCCTTTTTTTGAGAAGCCGTTTCATTCTCGAAATAGATCACAATAGGGAAGAGAGAGTATCGCGAAAGACTCACAACTTCCATTTTATGCCCACTTTTAGAATTTTGGGAACCAAATAACCTTGGAGCTCATTGACTTGCAGTGTATAGGACGACAAAAACAAAACAAAAATCTCACAATGAATTATTTTATGCTTCACAAAAGTCATCATGCAGGTTTGGAAAGGCATCACCTTTGTTTTTAGGAGGTACCTTTCAGATTAATTGTGTGTTTGCATTTACAAGCAATTTTTATGTTCAATAAAACTGTTCATTTACCTGCTTGGAGAGGTTTTTGGATCAAAAAGTACACTGTAATATTTGATTTCCTTATACTAAAAACACAAAACTAACTTCCCTCCTAGGTATACAACATTATCCCGGAACAAAACAGGAATATAAGTTTGTGATGGTCAAAGCTTTTGTGTGTATAAAGCCTCATAATTGAGCCAAACTCAACTTTTTATTTCAAACCCACAAATGTTTTCTACAAATGCATGTCTTTTAGCTGTGAAATTTTTATGATTTTTATAACGTAAAGCGAAGAATACCTTTTATACACAGGACTGAAGCAACTAAGGTTTACATGATTTTTCTCAAACTAGTTTATGGATAATAATGTTAAAATGGTATTTAGTCATTGGAAAACCATGTCCCCACTAAAAACTGCAAAGCTTCCGAAAAGCTAAGCTATGAAAACTATTTACATATCATAGTACCACATATAGCATAGAGTGACAACTGATATTTATATGCAATTTCAGCCCCGCTCCCAAGACGCCATATTGGTGACGCTTTTGACAATGCATATACATCCAAAGCACATGGCACCCTTTAGCGTCAATATGAGACGCAGATACATGTGGGCCAGAAGGCGCCTCCTAGTGGTCTAACCCTAACACTACCCCAGACCTAAACCTACCCAGAACCGAAGCGTGTTATATTGATGCTAAAGGGTGCCATGTGCGTTGGATGTCTAAGCATTGTCAAAAGTGTCAGTATATGACGCCTTGGGATGAGAATGCATTGCACAATTTATGTAAGTAGTTTGTTATACTGATTTAAATATCTCATTGATATACATAACAAGCTTTAAGAATGTCGCCTTACTCTTTGTCCAAATCAGCAACTCCACCAAACTGTCACCCCTTAGATGTCTACAGAACTGAGCGAATCAAGTTGCTCCCTGAAACTGTATTATTCAGCAGTGAGGGGTGATGGACTTTCTCTCTGTCCTGTGGTGTTGGACGTCTCCCCTGGCTGTGACTGACCTCTGGCTGTCAATAACAGAAAGCTAATCGACAGAATGTGAAGAAGAGAGCTGAAGTCATTATCCGAGCTCAATCTGGCCCAGAAGCCATCGCACCGACTGCTGGACAGCAGAGAAAGAGCGTCGGGGAGCCGGAAAGACAGAGAGAAATTACCGGAGAGTTTCGTGAGAAGCAAAGGCTATAAGAAAAGGCCAGGAAATACATCTTGAAGAGAAAGGGCAGGCGATTACAACAGTAGCTACGACTAGATCATCCCAATCAATATTTATGTCAGTTTTACAATAAAGATATCTGGGCTTATACTAAAAAAACTGAAATTTATTTTATATTAAATTTGAGTTTATATTTCTTACCCCACTGGCAGATATTTTTTTCTTGTTTTAAGCATTTAGTACATTTTTCCAAACTACAAGAATTAATATCTTAACTAAATTGTCTTTAGTAAATGTATCTTGATTTAAGAATGTTTACATATTTTAAAGAGAAAAATACTGTGCATGAAAATTATTTTCTGTATTCCCTATTCTCAAACTGTGCACTCAGTTCTATTTTATTTTTGCATCAAGTAATGTTCCTTTAAAAGCTGCTTCTGAATACCCACTAAAACAGAGAAGGTCAAATGGACTGTGAAGTTAATTTGTAATGAAGACACTGGGGTAGAAAGTCAATACAACAATGACAGTGAGGTTAGGACAACTTACAGAAAATGAATCTGGAAAAAAATACAGTTTGGTTGCATAATAAACTCCAGATATTGGATGCAATAACAGCAAATTACAGCTATACCGTTTCACCAGTGAGCTTCAGAAAGGAAGGAGAGACAGAGAGATGTGTGGGGTGTGGATACGGTTGTCAGAATCTGAAAAAAATATTTTTTTACTGGTTTTCGTGCATCATGTGATCAGGCAGATTAGACTCCGGCTAAGATGACTGAGGCATGAACATCAAATGAGCGTGAGAAATTGAGAAATGATAGTTCTGCTCTGAAACCTAATCTCTTCACAGGGAGAACAACAGAGATGACAGCTATTTATAGATACTGGGTTTATATAGCACATTTTGTGGCCACAACATCAATACACCTTCGGGGAATAAGTGGGCTCAGCAGAAACGGCTGGAGGATCACACATAGGGTCATTATTTTCAGATTCTCTGTGCATTTAAATAGTAACTAAGCTTTAAGGCCTGATTCGGTCTCCTGTTTCTGATCTCTGCTTGCGTTCCACCTATTGGGACATTTGACGGGACGCAGATAAAAATCTGACTGCCGTTTCACGTTCTTTCCTTTTTTTTTAATCAAAGCTAAACAAACAGAACTAATCATAGGCTTGACTTCCAACAGACCTCCATAAATGGGAAGCCGACAGCGATGCTGACAGAATGCTGAAAGGCCTCTTCTACGAGATTTATATGTGGCATGCACAGGTTAAACGGACCACCCGCTCGCAAATATCATCAGTGTAGAAAACTAAAGAGAGTACAAAGCTGTGGTTTATTGCTATAAGGGAAAAGGACTTCAGGAACAAGAGAGCAACGCTCTTTAACAACAGCAGGATTTTATGAGATCTGCAAACATCAAGAGTGTGATTTGAAACGCACTAGAATGTGAGATATGCAAAAAGACGATTGCACATTAGCACAGGGGGTTTCAAACTGGGGTCTGGGGAAATGTTTAGAGAATTGTACAAATGAATCAAAAATAAATAACGTAAAGTTACAAATATTAGATCAAAATAACAATAAATAATACAAATTAGATTAAACCACACAAATGAATACACTATAGCGTTACTGTGGTGAGCAGAAAAAAGTATACTAATAAACTGATTGTTACGCCCCGTGGCTCCATAAATAAGTCCCTCAAAATTTCGGTTGTCCGCGGCTAGCCCCCCATTTTGCTTATCGAAACCCCGCTGGATCTTAAGGGACGCAACAAAATTGGGAACACACCAAGTTTAAAGTTTCAAGAAAAGTTTATTACAAAGGAAAGTTTATTAACAAAAGGAAAATTATTCAAGATGCATGATGCACCAGTCCAATGTCAGTAGTGTAATTAGGGTTGGGTATTTAGAGAATCGACCGTTCAAAAGTTTCAAATTTTCGATTCCCTTGTTTCCATATTCGGGAATTTGCGAGACCGGAAGAAGGAACCCCCTGCTGTAACAACACCAGATCGAAGAAGCGCATACCTGGAAGTGTTGTGTACAATAATCCTGCGAGTCGAACATGAGTAGCTTACGATCGGCTGGTCCAGAAGTGTGAAGTCTTCACTTTTCTAAAAAAATAACACTCCTCGGGCAAAATGCTAAATTTGTGACAAAAGGAGAATTTGTGAGAGAAGGAGTATTTCCTTCAGAAAGACCGTTGGTTAGCAAGGTTAGCTAAACTTTTTTGACCCTGCCTCTTAAAAGAATAGGAATTGAGAATTGTTCAGGAACCGGAATCGAAACAAGGAATCGAAATCGGAATCAGAATCGTTCAAATTCAAACGATACCCAACCCTAAGTGTAATGCTTGGTGAATGTGTGGAAATTTAACGTGCTGTATGTGTCGTGATGCATACAAAAGAAACATAACAATATGAACTAACCATGAGCAATACATTTGTTACTGTTTTTGTTAATCTTAGTAAATGTTTGTTCATGTTAGTTCACAGTGCATTAACTAATGTTAACAAGACTTTAATAAAGTATTAGTAAATGTTGAAATTAACATTAACAAAGATGAACAAATGCTGATGAAGTATTGGTCATTCTTAGTTAATGTTAACTAATGTACAGTAGTTAACTAATGAACCTTATTGTAAAGATTTCTTTGACATAACATACACAACTGATTCATTCACAGTAAGACCAGGAATATTGATTTAATGTTGACAATTTCCCAAAACTTAACAATGCCAGTCAAGCTGATAAAAATTCATTCAGAGGCGGTTTCAGTTTAAATAGATTCAATTTTATTCCCTATTCCGTCATCAGACCACCATAACTCCATCCATCTGCAATACAAGAATGGACATAAATTTAATTAAGTGAAAGACTGTCCTTTTATTGAATATTTGGCCAGAGAAATGCTGAATTAAAGGAAGGAGTTTGAACCCTTTGAGAGAGACAAAAACCAATGCCATTTGTGAAAAGTCTTTTTCAGAGAAATATAAATCGTTAAGAGAGAATTTTATATATATATATATACATATATATATATATATATATATATATATATATATATATATATATACAAATTGTATATATATATATATACACACATATATACACACAAACATATATATATATACATATATATATATATATATATATATATATGTATATATATGAATAGTCCAGATGCAAAAGCCTCTAAATGCCATTTGAAATTTTCTTCTAAAATGACCATTTTTATCAAGCTTGTATATTTAAGTTTAGTTATTTCACTTAAATGACAATAAATAGGTAATCTTCATTGCCATTTAAGTGAAATGACTGAACTTAAATATACTTGATAAAGCTTGATAAAAATGATCATTTTAGAAGAAAATTTCAAATGGCACTTAGAGGCTTTTGCATCTGAACTCATATACATATATATATATATATATATATATATATATATATATATATATATATATACTGTATATATATTAGGGCTGTGCACAAATTAATTGCGATTAATCGCATCCAAAAGAAAAGTCTGTGTTTACATAATATATTTGTGTGTGCTGTATATAATTATTTGTATATATAAATACACACACATGCATGTATATATTTAAGAAAATGTGTTATTCATATATAAAATATTTATATAATATAGATTATATATTTACAAATAATTCTTAAATGTATACATGCATGCATAGGTATTTATATATACAAAATAATTTTATACAGCACACACAAATATATTATTTAAGCACAGACTTTTATTTTTATTTCGCAATTAACTTTTGTTAATATATATACACTCACCGGCCACTTTATTAGGTACCCCATGCTAGTAACGGGTTGAACCCTTTTGCCTTCAGAACTGCCTCAAATCTTCGTGGCATAGATTCAACAAGGTGCTGGAAGCATTCCTCAGGGAGTTTGGTCCATATTGACATGATGGCATCACACAGTTGCCGGCAGATTTGTCGGCTGCACATCCATGATGCGAATCTCCGCTCCACCAAATCCAAAGATGCTCTATTGGATTGAGATTGGTGACTGTGGAGGCCATTTGACGTACAGCGAACTCATTGTCATGTTCAAAGAAACCAGTCTGGGATGATTCCAGCTTTATGACATGGCAGCACTTATCCTGCTGAAAGTAGCCATCAGAAGTTGGGTACATTGCGGTCATAAAGGGATGGACATGGTCAGCAACAATACTCAGGTAGGCTGTGGCGTTGCAACGATGCTAAATTGGTACCAAGGGGCCCAAAGAGTGCCAAGAAAATATTCCCCCACACCATGACACCACCACCACCAGCCTGAACCGTTGATACAAGGCAGGATGGACCCCCCATGCTTCCATGTTGTACGCCAAGTTCTGACCCTACCGTCCGAATGTCTGCAGCCAGAAATCGAGATCATCATCCGACCAGGCAACGTTTTTCCAATCTTCTATTGTCCAATTTCGATGAGCTTGTGCAAATCTGGTAGCCTGAGTTTCCTGTTCTTAGCCTGAGAGGAGTAGGCATCCTGCGGCTGTGGCTCTTCTGCTGCCTGTAGCCCCATTCTGCCTCAAAGTTCGACGTACTGTGCGTTCAGAGACTACTCTTCTGCCCACCTTGGTTGTAACGGGTGGTTATTTGAGTCACTGTTGCCCTTCTATCAGCTCGAACCAGTCTGGCAATTCTCCTCTGACCTCTGGCATCAACAAGGCATTTCCGCCCACAGAACTGCCGCTCACTGGATGTTTTTTTCTTTTTCAGACCATTCTCTGTAAACCCTAGAGATGGTTGTGTTGAAAATTCCAGTAAAGATTAGCAGTTTCTGAAATACTGAGACCAGCCCTTCTGGCACCAACAAACATGCCACGTTCAAAGTCACTCAAATCACCTTTCTTCCCTATACTGATGCTCGGTTTGAACTGCAGGAGATTGTCTTGACCATGTCTACATGCCTAAATGCACTCAGTTGCCGCCATGTGATTGGCTGCTTGAAATTAAGTGTTAACCAGCAGTTGGACAGGTGTAACTAGTAAAGTGGCCGGTGAGTGTATATATATATATATAAATAAATATATATATATATATATATATATATATATACACATATATATATATATATCAATTTACTAAAACTCCAACTCAACAACATGGTTTCAAAAATAGTTCCTATGAATCATGAACAGATGTGCTTAAACACTCACCATCTGCCACTGGTCATGCAAACAGATCTCATCCCACTACCAGTACTTTACATATTGTCTACAGAAAACTGTTCATGAATAATAAGACAGGCTTATCAATGAGGTTACAAGCCCATCGAAAATGACCACAGGTCCACAGAATACACAAAACTGCCTCTTGGCTTTTAGTGTTACCTCATCAAGGATTTGTAATATTGTGTGAATGACTTATTAAAGGAAAGTGCATAAAAAATGCAGGAGAATGAATTGAGAATTCATGTTCCTCCATCAACCCCTGATATTTGGTTGTTTGCACCACCTGCCCTGTTAAAACCCCATACAACCCAAGATCATCTAGCTACGGCTGTACGTCCCATATGCTGCACTTGAATCTGATCGCAGTGCTTTACTTTATGAGCCGAGAGCGCAAACACCAGAACAGTATCCAAAGTTTCTGAAAGTCTGTTGCCAGTTCTGACCATCTGGCATTGAAGAGAAGGCCAAAAGAAACCAGTTTATGATTCAATTTATAAGACCTTAATTTAGACAGAACAGATGATTACAGTTTAAACTAATTCTTATGGCAGAAATGCAAATTTGAAAGGAATATGTCATACAAATGCAGGTACAACAAAAGGCTACAATGACTGTCCATGTTGATCACAACAAAATGCTGGGCCCGCTCTCCATTTATGGAAACTACGCTGTAAAAAACAGCCACAAGCAAGATCACATTGTGTGAGAGACCATCAATTGCTATTCAGTATTCAGCAACTTGACCCTTAAACATCACATGCAAAAAGTTCATAACAGAGTCACATACACATAGAAGTCTTAAAGGTACAGTAACACAGAAGAAAAGCCTTTTATAGCACGTTTCACACTGCAGAGTGTGTGAGCAAAACAGCAGTGTAACTCACAGTGTTTTCAGGGTTGTACTAATTCAATAGAGTGCAACAGTCAGGTTCCAGAAGTAAAAACTCATTCATTTCCTCCATAGGTAAACAGTTTTTCTAAACCATTAAAGACAGTCCTACTGTGAGCTAGGAGGTTGTTAAATGGAATTGCATTTGTCAAAGCCGTCGAACCGGCATTATTTTAACTTAGCTTTAGAGAGATTGTGTTTAACAGAGGAATTTGTGGTGAAAAACTACATTACCCATGATACTGTACAGAAAATTCCACCAATCAGAGACACCACAAGCAAAACGTGCCAAAACCATAGACTGTAAAAAAGATGGACGACGCCCTTTAGCTCTTTTCCATTGGAGAGAACTGAAGCCGCCTATGTCCCGATATGACGCTGACATCTTGGAACTTTTAGTCTGCGCACTTGCGTTTTCAGGACCAGACATGCGCAGTCGTGAGCAGGAAGTAAAGCCGTGAAATCAAGGCCCCGCCCTCACTATCGCAGAATTAATCGCAAGCACACGCCCCGCACTTTTCTTAAGTGGCCTCTGTCTACTCCGTTCCTCTCCAATGTTGTCTGCTGATTGCACTACCTCGTTAAAATACGGTAAATACAACTACTAACCACATAGTCAACATTATGAATAAAGTCTGTTGGTGCTTCAGTGACTACTTCGCACAGAGAACCTGTCAATCACAGCTGTCAATCATGACGTCACAGCACTATTTTTAGAGCATCAAATAACTAACTAATTTTAAAAACAAACTCTTGAAAGTACATCATCGTGATAGAAACTACAATAAATGACAGAAACTTTTGGAAAAAGCATATGTGAAGTGTAATTTAATTGTTTAGTTGGAACTCACGTCCTGTTGAGTTACATAGGGAGGCGGGGTTTATGAACTATACTAAGACCGGACACTGGGGAGCGGATTCGAGACGTTTTGGCTTCACTTTTAAGGGCTTGTGCGGGCATGGCTGAAGCCAAAACCGTTATTTAGCTCCGCCCACTCCCATGAAACACTGCGATGACGAAATCAAACTCCTTGCATCTCAAAACACTTATTTATGCATATTTATTTTGCAATAAAGTTACATTGTTTATATATATAAATAATCAACATGTTTAAATGAGTAGTTTAATATTTCTCTCATCGATTTGCTGTTTGCAATGCTTCATTGGATTGTCTGATTTTCAAATACGTTGTATGCATTAAATCAAAGCTAGTAATGTCATCTCAATGGTTGGCTTGGTTCATGGCATATAACACTTTTATATAAAATATATATATATATATGTGTATATATATATATATATATATATATATATATATATATATATTAGTGCTGTCAAACGATTAAACATATTTAATTCGCGATTAATCGCATCTAATGTCATAGTTAACTCTGATTAATTCGCACATTTTGTATCTATTCTTAATGTCTTTTGATTTCTTTTTGTTACATTTTTTTCTCATTTTAATGCTCTTATCAACATGGAAAAGTGGATTGGCTTGTTAAGTGCAAATGTTTTTTTAATTATTATTATTGAAAATAACATTGGAATAGGTGTTCAATTTTCACTCTAACATATATAGCCTAAACAATCTCTCACACAATGTAACACTGTCCCATCAATAAAAGGGTGAAAGAAATACTGACGAGGTCCTGATATTGACGAGGGGGTGGAGAATTTGCATCATCTGTGTTTTTTATGTGTGTGTGCGTTTGCTTGGCCATCATCAAGTGGTGTTTCAGGCTTGGAACGTGCTGCGATGATGATAGCTCAGTTCATAATGACAAAACATACAGATCGCTTTGGTCTTGTCAATGGGACAATTTGGCAACTTTTTAAAAGTAAACTTTACATTCAGAATCTCATTGGCATCCATTTCGGCGTCTTGGCGCTCGTCATCCACTCAAAACATAACGTTACTATTTGGCCGGCTCGCAAGCTGAAACGAGTGTGTGCGGCACAAAGCGGCCTCGCGCTGCGCTCTGAAACCCATTACATTTCAATTGCTTGCGCCTGCGCGAGGACGTTTCGTTGCTTCTTTCGACCAAAGCGCAAGCGGATCTGCAGCTGGACCGGAAACAAAACAACAGGCACGCGCACACACTCGTTTCGACTCGTTTCGAACTCCTTGCGAACCGGCTTTGAGTGGATGACGAGCGCAAGACGCTGAAATGAGATCAGGACGCATGCGCGCGTCCTGTTGCAAAAGTATGTGAAAAAACTACAAAGTTTGCTAGGACAGAAAGACCGTTAATCACGCGATAAAAAAATTACGCCGTTAAAATGGGTTTGCGTTAACGCCGTTAATAACGCGTTTAACTGACAGCCCTAATATATATATAAGGGATGGGCATTTTTCAAAAATATTACATTTGAATATTCGGGCTCATAAAGTTGAATATTCGTTTATTTAAATTATGTTTAACGAAAAAGACGTTATTTTTACGTTTTTTTTTTTCGTTTTTGTCACAATTTCTGGACAAGCTAACAATTAGGCAATACACAACAAGCTTACAATAGTAATTAAAGTTTTCTTTTGGTTGAAAACATTAAACAGTAGGCCTATGTGTAAACAAAAAATATAGATTTTTATTAAAATTATTAAAAAAATCATTATTAAAAGCATGCTCAAGCAGCGCTGAGCGAAAAAAAACAATATATAATATTACAATTATATAATATATATATATATATATATATATATATATATATATATATATATATATATATATATATATATATATATATATATATCATATGGGAGAAATTAATGGTAAAAAATGATGCTGTATAGATTTCGACAAAAATTTAATTTAACTTCCCAAACCTGATGCCTAAAGGTCAGAGGCAGAAAATACAAATCTATTGAAATCTTTACATTAAAGGGTGATTTTATTAATATGGCTGCTTTAAGATTTAGTAAGCATATGTTTACCACCCACTAACCTAAAGAAGCATATAAGGCTAATTGAAAAAGGCTATGTGTGCATGATGGAGCTGTCAGGTTTCTCCCAGCTCATATGTTGGCTATGTGCAGACAGTGAAGTGCACGCATCAACGGTTTAATCTAAACCGCACGATGGCTGGTCAGAAACACTGGAACATATACAAGTGCTCAAAATAAAAAAGGTTGCATCGGCTTCCACTGGTCATGATTACTGGCAGACAAAGCTGGGACTGTATATGAAAGACTTTTCCAATCCTGCAGAAAGGTGATAATGGTCTCTGGGATGAGGGGAAATGACAGGGACTTAATTTGACTCCACATTCTAAGCTGTGGAAACGTCTAAATAAAGATCTGTGGACCGCACACATGCGACAAGAGCTCAGTGTGCATGCTAGAATCTGCTCCGGAGCATCATTAGCATGTTAGACCTCTGAAAATGAACAGTTTGAACTCAGATAATCAGTGTTCCTTTGCAAACAGGTAAAAGTCATCATGTCTGCTCTTTCTGGAACACACGTGAGCTCAAATCAACTGATAAAGCGCACCCTATTTTATAAAGCTGATTAAGTGAACATGTAGAAGCACTCTGTAATACTCTGTAGACCTAAATTTAGCAAACATATAAATGTCTCGAGGTATATATAATTCATAACACACTGTTGCATAATCAGGTTAACACAAATAACTTTGTCCTCAAAATTGTTGGTGTTATAGAGGAGACCGGGTTTAGTTGTACACTTTCTACTCTAGTGAATACTTCTCAGAGTGGGGTTATTTTTCAATGTCATTTTTTTAATATGTGCACACCTGCACATGAGTTTTGTCTAAAAATATTTCAGTTAAATTCAGTCTATTTAATTTTTTCACAACAGCGTTGTCAGGAAAACTAAACATGTAAAATGATAGCTTTGCAGAGATTGTAATACATGCCCTGACTTATAATGAAAACTAATTTAAGATTTTGGACAATTGTGGATTAAAACCTTACTGAGATGTGACATTGTGACAACTAACCCAAGTCTCTCTCCGTATAATATACCACAAAATGAGAACTGAGACAAATTAATATATAAAGTCAATGCCTAGGTGACACTGAGTTCTGAGTTTTCCCTCCAGAACGGGACATGTTTAGAGGGTTATAAATCATAACCACAATGAACAGTTCTTAGATGATTAAAGTGATTAACTATCAGAGACAAAATTAATGACTGCATGTGTAATAATGAGAAAAAAAGAAACAGAAAGGGCAAAGGAACATTGGGTTTGCGAGTACAGTAGAGTAGATTTGTTGCCACACAAGCAGGGTCGGTGTAATATCTTCCAAGCTGTAATTCTTTTTAGTCCTAAAAATTGGCCCACATAAAGTAATATTTTTTTTCAAATCCAGCCCTTGACCTAAACTGAATTTGGCATGCCCATATAAAAAGGACAATCCCCCTGGAGTAACCTGGGGTTAAGTGTCTTCTCTCAAGGGCACAATGGTGATAATTCATGGACTCGCTCTCAGGAATTGAACAACTTTAAACATGAAACGTAAAGCATTTTCAGAAAAAGAGCAGAATATGGGATGGATCATACAGGAATGAAAACACTGTCATCATTTACTAACCCTTATGTCATTCCAAAACGGTGTAACTTACTTTCTTCTGTGGACCACAAAGGGAGAGCGAGTAAAATAATAATTTTTGGGTCAACTAATCCTTTAATTAAAAAAAATATATATATATATATATTTTATATATATTTAGATCTTTAGGTTGCATTACATTCTGTTTGTGAGTCCAGCCTGATCTCACGGAAATTCGTATGAATTTTACCGAGCTGGCTAATTCGTAACAATTCATACGACCTTACAGATTTTGCTAAATCGTACATATTTTAGGAATTGGCCTATTCGGTAAAAATCGTACGAATGACCTACCCCTTACCCCGCCCCTAAACCTAACCATCACGTGGGTTTAGACAAAATCGTACGAGTGAGGTCGTACGAATTAGCCACTTTTATTCATTCATCGAATTTGGTACGAATTGGTCTTGTGAGATAGGGTAGGTGAGTCTCATTTAACAATTGAAAAAAAAACAATTTTTTACAGAAAAACATGGAAGCCCACAGGAAGCAATATGCATCTCATAGTGAGTCAGTAATCCCCCATATATTCCATCAAATGCTTTTAGGAGAGCCTCTGTGATTGGGAAACTTTCAAACCTGAGCTCACAGAGTTGAAGCGATCACACAATCTTCAATCATCACATAATCGCACCTTTACACAATGCAGCCCTCAGCACGTAATGGATTTGTACTTTCTTGGTCCCACAGGTTTGAGTGCAGCACGGGGCAGGGACGAATGGTTACCTTCTAGCACATTTAATTGCAAGAGCTTTCCTTCATGCAAATGTGCTCTGGCTCCAAAGATCTACAAAATCAAATTAGTCTCTCATTTATATGACCTACATGGTTAAAGGGGTAATTTGATTCCCTTTTAATGTATTTTATATGATAATAACAAAACTATTATTATATAATAAATAAATAAATAAATAAATAAACGTATTATAATACTTAATAAATTATAAAATGTGTGCTGGGGGGGGGGGTATTTTAGTTATTCTGCGTCATCATCTTATTGCTATAAAAATATTTCTTGATATCGTAATAACTAATAATAATTTTACTTTGTTAGCAGTAGTAGTATTTTAAATTATAAATTTAAAGCTGCAGTCTAAAACCAGCCACTGTTCAAAACAATCTGCTTGCTGTAGCTCGATTCAAAGCGGTAAACTTGTAATAATGTTTTTAACTCCAGTGGTACTGGTGGATTTCCGCTGGAGATTCAAGCACGTCTTTTGTGTCATTACGTCTCATCTGTAGACATAAGAGGAGTTCTGGCTATGTTGTGTGTGAGGATGCTGGAGGTGGAGATTTATTGCATTTCTCACAGCACTTGATGTAACTAAACTTATCCATTTGATGGCGGATCCAGAAAAGTTCAAACGACAATCACAAGTGACAACTGTAGAGATTCACCAGTTGTAGAATGCAAAAGACTTGATTTGAGTGTGGCTGAAAAGAAGGACAATATCGGAAGTGCATTAAATGTAGTCATGCAATGCTGACGTTGTTAACATTAATAATTTGAGAACAAAGTGTAATTTGCACAGTTTAACGTGATATGATAAGCAATCGTTAGATTTAATCTGTGCAATTTACTGCAATGTTTTTTTCCCTTTAGTTAGTCAGAACAAAAGTGGATGTTACTTGTTCAGATTACATTTTCCAGTGAAAATTCATATTTTGGTCATACTCCCAAAAAGAAAATCTGTGATTCTGAATGAAAGTATCCACACCGGCGCGCGAACTGATAGACACACACACTCCTCAAAACATTGGATTATTTCGCGCTGTGCCGTGCCGAGGCACAACCCACGTAAAGTTGATATTTCCACGAATAACTGCATTTGCAAATTTTGAATAGAGATGGCGACAAAGAGGAAAAAATTAAACCTAAATTAAAATGCGTGGGGCTTTGTTTCAATAAATGCCCTTTAAGAAAGCTGTAATTCCTAAAGCTACTGTACCATATTTCAAAGTACATCTCAAATGATAATGGAAACGGTAAATTTGATTTTTAATGACCTCATTAAATGTAAGTTATTCATTATTTAATAAACATCTCTCATCACAATGACATAATGACATGCTAGGAAGGTAAGTATGTTAAAAGCCAAACAGCAGACACTAACATGCAAACTGCAATCAAAACAGTAGCATTCTGCTTTCACAGTGCCTGCACTTCAGTCTAGTAGTGCCGCAGTCTTCCCTTTCTCTCAAGCTCCTGTGGGAAAGGTGCGGACCTCGACGAGAGGCATGAGCATGAGAGGAAATGATGTCAGCTTTGTCATTTTTCTACACAACGGCAGTAAATGGGTCATTCACACAGAAGGACCACAGCCAGGGGCCACCTGACTGAGCAGCTACGATTATTTTTGGATAGGAGGGAGGTGTAAGTTGGCCAAATCATGTCAGGAGAGCTGGATAATGGAGAGGAACGTTTTTGCAATGACATTACGGAGATGAATTGTGCACAGAGCTATTGTTACTTCTGAACTCTTTAATTGAGCAATGCCTCTCAGTATGAGAGTTTGAATGTTTTATATACTTCTGATGATTAATCTGGGTCACTGTAACCATAACCAACCTCCAGATTTATATATATGCCTGATGAGAATTACATGCATGAGAAAAAAGATATCGTCTTGCACCTTCAAAAAGCTGGATTTCCCGACCCTGAGATGACCTTCTGAATATAAATCTATAAATGAAAGATCACCATCATCCTTTGTCTTTCATAAAACATGTGAACAGCAAAGGGAACCTCACTTTGAACTATCATTCAATTACAGTATTGATACAAAACTAGTTCTGATGGGAGTACCTCAAGGTTCTGTCCTGGGCCCGCTATTATGATGACTGTAAAAGATCTCCCTCGTCCTGACCATTGATTATTGTTCTTTGATTTACGTACAAGAAGGTTAATACATGCTCAGCACCTTACCGACAAGTATATTTACATTTGTGTCATCACCTCTGCTGCCCCCGCACAATAAATGCGATATTTACACTGTGACCTTTTGACATTTCATTTTCTGTACTCATGCATGCGAATGAACTCCAACATAATAGGCAAAGTAAAATCTGACCCATGACATTTCATTTCATCATTATTTCTTATGCTATAAAGATGTTTCATATTTTAAACATCTCAATGAACAGATGAAAAGTCATCACGGGACATTTTCACTCTAATCCATCATTCAGCACCATATGACTCTTTAGACCTCAACAAATCCCTTTATCTGCAGCCAATCCAAGTGTGATATCTTTTCCCTGTAAGATTATGAATTGCCTGTTATTGTCTGGACCCTGAGAGCTTTCAGGACGCCAGTGAGCTTTGAACAGAATCTGAAGAGCAAAAAAAAAAAAAAAAAAGATGATGATGATGAAAAATATAAATGTAAATAATACAATTTAATAAAAATAAATAAAGTAAAAGTAAAAAAATCATAGTCTTTTATCAAAATGATAAAGATAAAATAAAAGTATTTGTTAAAAAAAACGTAGATAGATCCACTACATTTGTTTTTATGATAGTCAGTGTGGTCCTAAAAAACTGATTTGAAAACAAAATTGGATTTGCTGCATGAAAAAAAGCCAAACAGAAATAAATGGCAACAACTGTGCATTTGTTAGCTTTTGTAAATATACAATTGTATATACACACATTTTCAAGATTTCCAGCATAAACCTTTATCCAGAAAGCACACACATTATGTCACACAAAGACTGTACCATTATCACAGTAACTTTGATCACTTCTTTAACTGAACCTGGAAGTGTGGTGGAACTGGCAGAACGTTTAAGACACTGCTTGTGTTTTTAAGAGCGGTCTCTCAGAGTCAGACAGTTCGATGACACCTGACAGGCTCTACCATAATTACAGTCGGGAAGATCATAGACTACTGATGATATTGGTTTTACTCTAGATCAGATGAGCTCAAATTCACTTGCAGGGAGGAAGTTGGTTTGGTTTGATAAAGTGGCAGATTCAATTCACTTAAACATCCATCAATAAGTGACATCGCACTAAATTATAAAACACAATGTGCCAGTTGTCAATGAAAAGGTCAACAGACTTATCTCTGGAGTAATTAAGTTTAAATTATAGTTCAGACAAAAATGAAAATTCTGTCATCATTTACTAATCCTCATGTCATTCCAAACCTGTATGAAACACAAAAGGAAATGTTAAACAGAATATTGAGGCTGCCGTTTTGCATAAAATTAAAGTGGACAAACACTGTCATGCTCCAAAATAGACAAAATGGCCACATAAAATTACTTCAAATATTACTTGGCATTACATTCCAAATCTTCTGAAGTCATATTTGTGTGAGGAACAGACTGCCACTATTTGCTTAAAATGTTCCATTTCGCTGTAGCTCTCAAAACTTGGAAATTTTTTTCTGTAGCCACAAAACATCTAAAATTCAATGCAGTTTGGCATCACTGACATCAAATAACATTGAACAGCATGAGATTGAACACTACTGAAAATGAATGCAGATGAAAACCAATAAGGACGTTTTGTTGTTTTTGTTTTCTGGATGGTGTGGGTGGTCGCCAGGGTGTTGCTTTGCCGTTGCTAATGTGTTTTGAATGTTTTAGTGTGTCGTTGTGTGATGGCTGAGGTGTTCTGAATGTTTTAGTGTGTCGTTGTGTGATGGCTGAGGTGTTCTGAATGTTTTAGTGTGTCGTTGTGTGATGGCTAGGTGTTTTAATGTTTCATGTGTCGTTGTGTGATGGCTGAGGTGTTCTGAACTGGTTGCTAGGGTATGATGTGTTGGAAGACAAAAAATGTGTCTAAAATCGAATACTTCCCTACTATATACCATTGAAATACAGTTCGCCAAAAGAGTACATATGAATACATTGTATTTGAAAAACAGTAGGCGAAAAGTCCCTGGATGACCTACTACTTCTGCAGAGATTCACCTTCGCTGGACATTTCCCTATCTCATGAGGCCACACGAAAGATTTCTGAATGGAAGTGAAGCGATGCAGCGGACACTGATAGGTCACGGGATAGTAACATGGCGGATGTAGTACGATCTGATATTTCATTCATACTCTACAGCAATACTTTTTAATGGTCAAAAAGTACATTCAAAGGCAGTACCTACTCATACAGTATGCGATTTCAGACGCAGTGCATGACATGCACTCATAAAAGAGAGCTGACCCACATGTGAGAACGAGTAGAAATCATAAATCCGTCCCTTGAACTCCACCATATCCACAGCACACCTGAAATTAAATCTCTATTCTCAGCCAGCATTATCTCTTATGCCACAGTCAAATCTCCTAGCCAATCACGGCACACCCCAGAAAATAAATAAATAAAAGCGTGTGGTGCCTGCTGCCTCTGGCACGAGATGAATTATGTGAACTGAACCAAGACCAGAACCACATTACATCACTAATACATAATTCTGACAGGTCATCAGTCTGAGGAGAAAAATAAATAAATAAAAATAAGAGCCGCAATCCCATCACACAGCCTGACAGCTTCAATGAAGTGATAAGTTGAGTGGTTTCTGTCACAGACATTAGCGCATAACGCGGCTGCTGTGAGGTCCTTTGGGTCTCTGCATTGTTCAAGGACGACGCATTTCCCACAAGACACTTATGTAAGCTAACAGCAGATGGTGAGAGTGGACTCTAGAGAGGGACGGGACGCTTTGGGACAACAAGTTTTGTCCTCTTGTAAAGGGAGAGATTAACGTTACTCCACAACTGGAAATATTTTGAACAGTCCATCACATCTCTTTTTGATAAATGACAAAAATAACTATTTATTTTTATTGAAAAAAAAAATTGGGCACTTTGACAGCTGAAAACAAATGTAAATGTTTGAATGTACACTATATATGAAAAGAGTTCCAGATGCAAAAGCCTCTAAGTGCCATTTTAAATGTTCTTCTAAATGATCATTTTATCTAGCTTGTATATTTAAGTTCAGTAATTTCACTTAAATGGCAATGAAGATTACCTATTAATTGTCATTTAAGTGAAATTACTGAACTTAAATATACAAGCTTGTTAAAAATGGTCATTTTAGAAGAAAATTTCAAATTGCATGTAGAGGCTTTTGCATCTGAACTCTTCATATTATTTTATTTTTTAAAGAAAATTTAAGTACTGTCAGAGCTGCATGTTAGGACTTTTAAGAGCTGTTCACTCAAGGGAAACCAGGTTTAAGTTTGACCTGGGTCATGTCCCAATCCCATTGCCCTTCACTCACCCTAATTTCCTATTTTGTCCACATTCCACTTTCCTTAAAAGAAAAGGCAAATAGGCACAAAATGAATGCATGAATGATTGCATGAATGCATAAATTAATGAATTAATGCATGAATGACAAGAGGAATTGGGGCGTTCATGGCAAATCAATCAAATTTCAGAAACTTCCCAGGCTCAAGAATTTTTTTTCAGAAGAAAGACGAAAATATACAGTGATGAAAGCCAACATATCAAATGTCATCGGATGTGTGTACCCATTTTCAAGATGGCAGCATCCTTTTTTTATTTTTACATAAATAATGGTCTAGTCTATTGGTAAAATGTGCTGACATATGCCAATGGTGACGGTTTGAAAATAGGAAAAAGCACTTCTTGTGTTTTTTGCATGAAGTTAGCATGCCTGTAACTACTTTTTCTTTTGAAGAAGAATGTCTAAAGAACAAATACTGTTGAAACTACAAATGCATCTTGTTTTTCCTATTAACACAATTGCATTGTCTTTGTGCAATGATGTCAACAATGCAAACTATGTACTTTTTCCAAAGTTTGCATGACTGTATCTTTAACAGTGTTAAAGATCTTCTAGATTATAATCTTCAACTTTTATTTTGTAATCTTCACTTTTAAAGCTCGATTCATCCATCTTTCCATCCAATTCCATCATTCCATCCTTCCTTCCATCAATTAAATCATTCATCTTTTATTTAGATCCCATAGTTCACGAGCAGCTTCTATAATTTCTTACATACCAGGGTATTGTATCCTGCTTTCACCCAGATTGTATTTAATAATAACTTAAAGGGTCATTAAACATTTAACACAGTATCCAAATGGAATGAAGCAGACATCTTAACTCCTGCTCCAAACGCTGCCCTGTCAAGGTCAAAGAAGAGGAAGCTAAAGTTGGATACAAAGCCCATGGTTATGTGCATGCACTCATCTACCGCCATGGACGACCAGATCGAATCATTGCACACACTGGGAGTCTCTAAAGAGTCTTTGCTCGTTTCTTTAATCTGAGCACATGCATTTTTGCAGATGCAGGACGTTTACCCGGCTATAATCAGAGGGAACACGGCCAATGTAACCCAATCCCAGAATAGGTGATTCCTCTACTGTAACGTCAGGAACACCCACAAATGATATTCATTTATTCAATTCAGACATTCATTAACATGCACGCTGCCAAGCATGCAACCTGATGGAGTTATTTGCTTTTTCATTGCCTGGGATATCCAAACCACAGAAGTGCATAATTATATTTGGAAAATATGATTACAGGCCATACTTGGTAAAATGCCATACTTCTTGTGGTTCTGTTTTTCATTAATATTAACATAGTGAATGCAAACAAAAAACACTGAATTTGAAAACTGAACATTACATTTGTTGTTCCAACATGACTGCTTTCAGATTTGATTTTCTTTGGACACTATACAATGGTCACATAGTCAGGTCTATGTAAAAGTAATTAGTTTGAGGGTAAAATGTCACTGATTAGGTTTTAACTTTGTGACTGGCTCATAATTGCGTTCGCTAACGCCAACATTTGTTTAACCCATAAATCAATACCAATGGCACCAACCAGTTTAAATGCATCAATGATCATGACTGTATATCTAAACGTACATTTTCAGAGACAAAGCATGTGGCACTTGCCCACTTAAAACCACTACACAGTATTATATGATCATCCACTATGAGAAAACTCATACAGTTTAATTATTTATAAACAAAATAGTAATACCACACCATTCCTCAACCAACCACACAATTTAAACCATCACACATGAAAAATGTGGAAAAAGTGTAAGACTTTGTTCAAATCAGCCTTGAGCAATAGTAACATTGACTATTATAAACACATTACAGATGGTTTGCAGTAATTGTATACAGATATTTTTGAAACCGTAATACTGTTAGATCAAACATCTGAACATCTAACATTATTTGAGAACCATAAATATGTTCCTGAATTGCTCTTAGGCAAATCTTAATAATATAATACAGATGATATATTTGGCTTTCTATAGCAGGTGGAAGAGATCATGTTGCACACATTTTTACAAAAAATACACAGACTTCTAGATAGTGATAACTCTACTCAGATAACTGCTGATCGTCTCTGTCAATGACGATCAACATGCCTGCAGACAACCACCGAAGATTAATGTTTAAAGTGTACATGATATTTAATGAAAAAATGCTAAAATTGTGTGTGCAATGATAATGTAATAAATGATGATGATATCAATTCAGTGTTAATACGCAGCTCCTTACATTTGGCACTATTAGCTCATATATTAGAGTAATATGGTCTCTTTTCCTACATTTACATAATGCAGAGGAAGACCTCTGTAGGATTTAGGTTACATTATTCGCCGCACTGTCCAAGAGCAACATAAATGCGGATTGCACCAATTTCAAATGCCACAGTTTTGTGTTACCAACTTATCCAATGTAAACAGGCCTGCAACTACTGTACACAATAGCTATGTGAAACAGTAAGCAGTATATGCAACAATAAATATGACAAATATGAGTTTGGGGCGTAAGTCACTATGATACAGAGAGCAATGACCATCAACTTGCAGCCTTGGTTTCCAGTAGGAATTTTGCCATCCACATTCATTATATAAGGACTTCAAATAAATATTTAATAAACAATAGAAATTCAAGAGCCAAACCTAATCTAATACTAAAAATATAACAAAGAGGTTGATTTGAAGTCAAAAAAGATTTCCGCAAAAAACAGCAAATGCAACCATCTTGATCATTTGATATATATATATATATATATATATATATATAATAAGATGCTACTAAAATAAATATATATATTTTAGGTAGTTTAGGTACTATAGGTAGTTTAAAAAGACGCTGAAATTACACTGACAGATGGGATATGATAGAAGCATATTTCACTCAATTTACAACTTCAGAACTCATGCTAGGTTTGTCTGAAATGTCATAGTTACTGCCTGTAATCATCCAAATCAATTTCTATATGATAAAGTGAATGGGAATTTCACTTCCAGAACCTGAAGACTGTATGGCTCTGTATCCGATTGTCCCTCAGTGGCTAAACCAATGGCATTCAGGCTTGAAAACCAATAAATAAGTAGATCTTGCTACCAGTTCATTTGTAACACTGGAAATGTAAGCGCACATTGCAATATAGGATTTGTTTTTTTTTGCCAAATGCAACAGCTCATTCAGGTGTTCCAAGCTGCAAACTTAAAACTAAACTAGCATACTTTGTGCAGTATACTTACTGGAAAAAGTAGTAGTATGTTATGATATTATGGTATTCCAAACAGCCTACATGTGCTATAGTGCTAAATGATACTCATTGCATCTGTGTGGGTGTTTTTTACCCAACAACAACATGGATAAAGAGAACCATATTGAGACATTTACCAAAACAGCCAAATGTTTTAGGAAAAAGTTGAAAAAATACACACAAAATAACTATGCTTCATCTACCCTCCTCATCCTCTTCTCTCAAATGCAGTGACACAGCATTTCACTCTTCATCTATCACTCTTGAGGGATTAATCTGTATCAACAAACAAGAGAAACTTAACTCTGTCATCTCTGCTTCGCTAAAGACTGATAGCAAACCAGTATGGCCAGAGACGTGGCTGAAGAGTATAGTGCAGAAACCCTAAATAACTCATTCACAGCTCAGTTTATGAGTAAATGACTCACTACAGAGAAGGTTTCAGGGCATAACTGAGGAATTCAAAGGTACATATTTTGGTTTTTGTAGTAGGGGTGATTCACTAACCACATATTTTTTACATCTAGGCAGGTTTCGTACCTACCTTTTGTTCATGCAAACTTAGAGCGGCCCAACATGTGAACACCAAAACAATGCTAAATCTTCAACTCTTTGCACAATAGCTCATAATTTCAAGAAGAAAAAGAACCTCTGTCCATATTTAAACTCATTCTTCAACGCAAAAGTTTTGTTGGAACTTCTATATTAGAACACTGTCAGCATCATAAATGAGCAATGAAGCAGTAAGTGGTTTGGATCACATGGGAATTTTCCAGAAAGTTCTTAATGGATCTCATCTACTCCTTCCTTAGCTTTTTAAATACTACCATGGAACCCATTTCATTGCAGTCCAAAAAAAAAACACTTAACAGCTTGCCGAAATCAGTCACTCTGTGCGTATAGAAGATGGATCTGTCGCATATTCAAAACAATTGCAGGTAAAAATGGAATGAACTTACCCAAGAGTTGTCATGGTGACTATGGTGTACCAGAAGGATGCTGGGATGCTGGTGAAGTTGGTTCCCTTGGTGCCTTTCTCGGCGTAGAACATGACGGTGGCAAATATGATGATGGCCATGGTAAGGGAAAACAGGAGGAAGCCCAACTCAGAAGCACAGCTCTTCAGAGTCTACCCGAGGATCCGCAGGCCCTGAGAGTGACGTGAGAACTTGAAGATCCGGAAGGCGCGGAACACCCTCAATGTGACAAACGCGCCACTCACGTCCTCGTTCTCAGGCATGACCAGGCCGATGTAGTAGGGCATGATGGCGCGACGTCGATCACGCTCATGACCGAGCGCATGAACTTGCAGCGGCTGGGCGCGGCGAAAGCCTCATGAGGTACTCGAACGTGAAGATGAGGCACGCAGGCCGTGTCCATGCAGAAAGACGCAGCGTGTACTTCTCACCACAAGGCAAGTCTTTCTTGCTGCCTTTGAGGGGTTGAGCAGGGGACGGTTTCCACTACGTTCGCTATGACCGAGACGGCGATGAAGAAACCTGTGACGTAGTAGAAAACGAGCGCCATGGTGCTTGTGTGGGGGTTCTCGAAGGCGCGCCACAAGCGCTCCCGCGATGTGCTTTCCGGCGGCAGTGGGGTGTCCGTCGCCATCTCGGCCTCTGTGTCCTCGGCCAGACGTTCCTGGTTCTCCTTCTTGCGATCCCTGTACTCTTCCATGCAGCAGTCTCCGATAATGTCCAGCACGATGCCGTAAAATGCCAGCTCCTCGTCGAAGGCCTGAATGCACTCCTGCCGGGGGTAGTGAAGCTACCCGTACGGTAGAAGTTCAAAATGTGGCGAAACATCTCCGGGTCCCTGTCGAAGAAATACTCCTGAGTGTCCTCGTTGTAGAAAAACTCCTTTTCCGAGCTGCCCAGCAGAGTGTCGGGATCAGCGATCCAGCGTGTTTCCATGTCTGGAAACGGAGCCCACTCACGTTTACGAAGAGGATCTCGTCGTTGCGGCTCTTTTTGTCCACGGGCGGTTTGGGCATATTTTCTTGGCTAGAGGAAGCCAGCCGACAGCCGCTGCCCTGGCAAACGGTAGCCATGTTGCCACTCCGGCAGCCATCTTTAATTTGGTGGCTAGACGACCGTCACTGAAACAAAAACGCCAAAGGGAGAATGCCGGTCAGCCCTGAGAAGATTTTCTGAACCAGAAAAAGTCTTTCCAAACTAATCATCTCGAGCCGAGGATTCTCAGACTAGTCTCTCGGTTAGTCTACATCTAATAGACTTAGGAAGGAATCCTCTGAGAATGTTTTCATTATCAGCTACAAAAATGTGGGGCTATCAAAGTGTCAAAGCCATTTTAATCTCAGGATCTCCATTTGTCAAAACGATCCTGAAATGACCCATTAAAATTCATCCTTCACAAGTCTTTTGTTTGCAGATTGTGGCTGTTCAAAGAATCAGTTCAGCCATTTAAAGGGTTAACCCTCTTGGCCATATCTTGCAGGCTCTGCCGGAGAATACTGATTTGTTGCTGCGCTTTGCCGTTTCAAATTTTTATTAGTCTGTGATGAGGCTTTCTGAAGTTCAGCAAGAGACTATTTCAGCTTTGCTACGTCCTCATTTTCCAGTTGTAGGAGTTCTACCTCCTTTTTATGCAGTTTCAATACTATTTTTCTTTCCTTTCTTCAATCTTCAAGTCGGCTACTCAATCTTGCAAGGGGCTGAGAAGGTTTTCAGTGGAAGATCTTGGAACTAGACACCTGGACTCCACCGATGGCCTTTCCTTCACGCACCTGTCAGTGAAACAACACAAAACATTAGGGTCATGTCTGAAAGCAACATGGAACACAGTAGCTACTTTCATCAGCTAGTTTTACGTAGAGACCGTTTAAATAAACAAACATCACAGAGTGTTTATGAGATCTCTCTCATGCTACATTCATTGATGCTTTAAACGGAATAAGGTGTTGGCATTACAGCTACAAATAGCATGTATATGTGTGTGTAATTATAAATACAGAAATGTACGTGCATGCATTTCTTTACATGTTTATATGCAGTAGACACACATTTAAACTCGACTAGCATAAAAACTATTTATACTACCCAATTTTATTTTTTTAAATGCTTTGTTTGCACAGAGAACAGTCAAGTTTTGGCATTCAGATTCACAACGATTAATAATGTGTTTCCCACTGAAGCTAATGCAACTTCCTGTTGCATCTAAATGTCTCTGTATGAATGAATAATCTCCTAATGCAGAATCACAAACTTTTTAGGGTAGCATCACGCCAGCACATGCCTGCCCTTATGGGTCCTGGCAGAGGACAGGTGACCCAGCCCTGTCCCAACATAATGCATACAACATGCTCTCACAATCAAAAATCAATAACACATTACTCTACACCTCCTGCACCTTAGACAAGAACATGCACGTAGGAGATGAACTGTAAATTCAGGGTTTACTTTAGCACTAACGCAGCTCTAAAGCAAAATGCATTATTCAACTTATTTTGCGCGAATGAAGGTGCTCCTAAATTCTCCTACACTCCAAATGCTAAAGTGACTCCAAAAATCAATGAGTGCTGTAAATAACATGACACAAAAAAGTTCGAGCAAGTTGCCAGCAGTAGCGATAAGTAATGATCCATCTTCATAGACTTGTTACCTCTGGGATAGACGAGAAGATGAAGCGTTCAATGCTGACAGAAAGCTGATGAAAGAAAGAAAAGGGAAGAAGACGGCAATCTCTCTGCAGCAGTCCTAGCATCTCGCATGCAGCTTGTGAAGGAGCGACCGTAACGCCTAGTCCTCCTCTCTCCGCTGCTCTGTTGCATTCGTGCGCTGCCTCTCTCTCTCCTTCACTCTCTCTCTCTCTCATTTGCTTGCTCAACCTCCCCACCCTCTCTTCTCTCTCCCTCCCTCTCTTTCTCTCTACACTTATACACATCCATTTAAAGCTTAATATCTCTTGCAAATGCATCCTGCCCTACAATGGAGTCATAGAGAGGCAAAAGCTCAGGGTTTCACACAACCTGACAATACTAGATCAGACAGTCTACTTGTGCCCTTTGCTCAGCTTACTGCATTCAGACACATTGCATCCTCTCCTCTTTCAACAGATAGTTTCATGTTGCTCCACCTCTCTCGGCAGTGGGAGTAGCATGAGAATTTCATTCTTATTTCAGTTCCCTCAAATGTGTCCGGGCACAATGGAGTGCCATCACACTTCTGAAAGGGCTCGGTGAGGAAATCCTGGAAAAAAGATGATAAAGCTCTGGGAGATGCTATGTGAGGTTTACATTACTGATATATAACTGTACCACGATATTGTCCAATTTAATTTCAGCAATCTCTTGTGTATGTCTCATTTGCCATTATAAAATTGCAGTATATACATTGTCAGTTAAACGTTTGGACACACTTGACTAAAAATGTGTTTCTCATGATCTTAAATATTTTTATTTAGGGGCCAGGGCTCACTGAGGAGTCTCAGCAAACAACCAAGGGGATAAAATGATGAAATAGAAGACAAAACACATATTAAAGGTAATAGGTAACTTTTTGTTATACTGGTTGAAACACTCATTCACATTCTGATAGCAATCAATAATACAAGTGGTCTAAATTTTAAAACATGTATGTACATCAGTATACCTTCTGTGGAAGTCTCAGGACCAAAAAAATGCGGTTAAAATGCAATGATACAATGTCCCATACCTGCCTGTCAACATATCTATCTCCATACCTTCATGGACCCAGCTCGCCAATAGACATCACACGTCATCAGCGCATTAAGTCACGGCGCCACAAACAAACAGCATCTGCCTTTTACAGTTCCTCCTGAAACAAAACAGCTTATGCTGCGATTCACGTATTATAAGCGCAATTACAAGATTACAAGGAAACCCGTGACGTTCTACCCGGAGCCATTTACGTCTTCTGACTCGGAGGCGTTTCTATGGCAACGCTATCAATGTCGAAATAAATCTGCAGCAGTGCGGTGGAACAAGTTAGAACTTGTAAGTTGGTTACGTTTATTATTATTGGAATGTTATGCTCTTTAAGACATGAGGTAAATTAACAGCGTCTCTTGTGACGCTTTGCAGACTCTGTTTTGGCTGTACGTGTTCATGTGATTTGAAGGAGGCGTGGCTTTAGAGGCACTCTGAAGGAAGGGTGGGATCACAGGCTTTCAAAGCTAGCTTGCTATTGCAAGCTTCTCCGAAATTGCCCACATTCCCTTTAAAGTAACCTAAAACAACTCAAACAAAATCAAGATTTAAAATCACCCCTCAACATTTTTTTTTCCCAGTCTTGGAAAACCTGCATATATATGAGGTAGCCTTATTTTAAAAGTGTTATTTTCAAGACCTGGAAAAGTAATGTAAATTTTAAAACTCTCAGGGGATTCTTTTTGAATATTAATATGCATTTTAGTATATAATTGTATTATATTATATTTTTTATTATTTTGGCCAAGACGTAAATTGTGAATACAAATATTTTGATAAAGATGTCTTATAAAAAAAAATATTGCTGACAATGTGAGGGTCTCGTCAAAAGTCCAAAAGTTTGAGTACCAGTAATCTAAATACTTCTTAAATGTCTGAAAAATGTGTTTCTGTTGACATTAACCCTTCCTACGCATGCATTACTTTGCAAAACTAATATTCTAATTGGCTTTATGTCAAATGGACAAACAGAAAAACAGGTCTCATTGCATCTGCTTGTCAGAGAAAGTTAATGACAGTATGTGCTGATGGTGATACTGGTGACGTTTTATTCGATTTAAATATCTAAATGTTAGTGAGAGAAAAAAAAAACTTTTAGATATCAATTTGCATATGCGATGGACATCGTTTTGGTCATCTTTGCAATCTTGAGTAAAATGGCTCTATATTTAGCACATACAAAAGAACTGAACTGGAGGCGATGCAACCTGTTTTACAGAATACAGATGTTTGTTGTGCATAACCCAATTGTTAAGGATAACACAGGAAAAGCGGTCAACAAGTTTGCAGCATACATACCATTTAAAAAGTATCCCAGCATGCACTACATGAAGCTGGTTGATGAATGTCCAGAATGTGTAGAGCTGGAATCTAGACAAAAAGAGCGAATTTCATTGGTTTGATCAATTCTCGTACTTCCAGTTGTGTAATTTCATAGTTGTAATGACTCATTATTATTATAAATGTGGAAATATGAATAATACAGAATGAGTAGTAATCTCTAAACTTTTCATTGGTGTATACAGTAATCAGCCATCTTGATCTCTACATATCAGTAATGGCATAATCCATTGAAAACCCATATTAGTCAACCACTAATTTACATTCGCAAACTGTTCTTTGGTCAACATACTGTATTATTCATGAGGACAAAGGTTGAATTCAGCAGAATGACACTCATCCATTTAGCATTTATAACGACTGCGCATTCCACTGCTGTCTTGCGGATGCAACACACATGCCTTTGACTGGGGTCCTGAATGGCTTGTTGTGCTCCACCTAAAATAGAGGGATTTGATTGCATTGGTATTTCTGTCTTGTTTACCCTGTGGAATTAAGCATTTGATGTAATGGCATACTGTACACAGTACACACATGCATGTAAACATTGTCTGGTTTCAATTATAGAGCAGGTGTTAAATTCCTCACTGAAGTGTCACGTTAGGGACAGATTGAAGGGATGTGCAATTCCATTTGGAGCCACTAGTGGCACAAACATTACACACTTCAACTCCATAGCAAATTTATAGTCTTTTTTGGTTTAAAATGAAACACTCTCTTGGCCGCCTCCAAAGATTAAAAAAGGTCTAGTCTCCAAAGAAGAAATAGTTATTGATAGCTAGTGTAATTCCCAGTGATAGCATCTGTTATGAGGATTGAACTAAGGGGGTTTTCGGGGCATAATGCTTGATTCTGTGGAAGTATTACAGTTTCAATGTAGCGAATAGAAAAAACAGGTACTCTCATACAAGAGGAACTCACTGGGATTGAGTGAAATAAGCCAAAACGACAGCAGAATTGATTCCTGGATCCTCAAATCAATGGATGTGTTACAGCTGGAGTCTTCAAAGGTGTTCTGGGAACAAAATTAAAAAGTCTACTTTAAATAAAAAAGAAAAATATTAGAGATCAAATTTAGCTACATGAAACAGGGCCTCAGGATTGTTTCTATCTGTGCATTTTCTGTGTGGATGTCAATTTTCACTTCCTGTGACTCCCATGGGACATCTCAGAAATGGTCAAAGGTCATCTCTTTGACAAAGGAAAATGAATTGTTACTACTCTGCATTCAACAGACTGTCATAAGTATACATGACATTATTATATTAATTGGACATGTTTTTTTTTCTAACTCTAATTAACCAAAGTTTCTGCTTCTACAGTGACAGCAAGAAAGATTTTATGAAAAGTTTGTTAGCGAAACAGCTCAACCAAAAATGAAATTCTGTCACACACACACACACCATCATGCCGTCCCAAACCTGTGCGTCTTACATGAAACACAGGTAGAAATGCTCTAAGTCTTCAAAACTTATTTGATTACTCTTTGGAAAGTAAAAAACTAAATTTAGGTCTTTATTGGCTGAAAATATATTCTAAATCTATTTCACAGTTCTGTATATTCAAATTATGTGCATGAATACAAATTTTAGTCCAATTTGGAGCTTGACAGCCATTGCAACATTATTTAAAATGTCTTTTTATATGTTCCACAGAAGACAGAAAGTCATCAAAAATATCAGTTCAATCCACAACGAGACTTTATGCAATAAGGGTATTTCCTTAACAGAAAAAACAAAACACAGCAAGACTGAGTTAGTAACTCATGTGGAGAAATGAATTATTGTTAGAGAGGCTGGAATTACAGTGAGAGCTATTGCGTCATCCTTCTTGAGTCTTTCAATGAATGATTGAAGAAGATGGGGAAAAAGCTTTCCTGCAGGTCTCTGTTTTGGAGTGAAGTATATTGCAGTAAAGCGCAGAGGCCAAAATACTGTAACATGCTAAAAATGTACACTAAATGTACCTAAATGCAAATGAAATCAAATGTATCAAAATACACTTCTGATATCCACTACATAGAAAAACACTTGTTTAAAGTATATAAATACTTGTGCTATTTTTCAGTAAATATGGTTTAACACAACTTAACAATAAGGCTTAGCAGCTCACACTCTGAAATGTATCATTGCGACACGATAAGAGCAACTAAGGGCTGCACAGTGATGAACAAACTGGGAAGCTTTTACTGTGAAAGCTACGGTGCAGTAAGTATCCATTTACATACCTTACAGGAGGTCAGTGAAGTGTGGGAATAGTCCAGGACCATCAAAATTTGGAGAGAAGTTGAACACACTGAATTCATCCATGTCAGCCTCATACTGCAGCACACTGGGAAGGATCCTCAGGAAAGTCAAAAACCTAGAAAGTCAAAGCATATGTAATTTTATAACTAATTATAACAGTGATGACATTTTGCAACCTTTTACAACTGAAACATGCATAAACATGACTTTTACAAGCAGGGATGCTGTTTCAGTGCATTATCACGGTAAGAAATTGTTCCAAAATTATAAATAAAATATAAATAAAATATATATATATAAATATAAATGAACTAAATTAAGAACTTGAGTTTACAACAAAAATGAAACTTCACTGAACTTACTTAAGCTGGACTGTGACGGTATTTTCTTCTGGAAACAAACTTTTTTTGCAATATTTTCCTGTTATCTCTGTAAAGCTGCTTTGAAACAATCTGTATTGTAAAAAGCCTATACAAATAAATGTGACTTGACTTGACTATGAGCAAATGGGAACACACAAACACACAAAAAAAAAATAATAATAATAAATATATATATATATATATATATATATATAAATAAAAATACATATATTATATATATATATATATATATATATATATATATATATATATATATATATATATAATGTAGTCTCTCATTCACCCAATGAAGTTTACCAAACTACGACGACTTGCGGTTTGAGAAACCCTGAGATATGAAAAGGTTCAATTAGTGATTCAGTATCTACAGTACACCATCATCCATATCACTAATGGACGTGCACCATTAGACAGGTAAGGTTATAAGGTTGAGCAAAATTGCTCTTTAGGAAGCAAGTACTCATTCTCAAATCCAGTTTACTATCCATAATATATATGTTTGGCAGTCTGTGCAGACACTATTGAGAAATTAAATGTGAAAGCTCACAACTCAGAAAGGGATAAAAAATCTTCCAAACTTCCCAGTTAAAAGCCTTGAATATGAGATCGGGAATGTAGTCGAGATAGCATTTGACAGCATGCTTAAAATTCAGAGCACAGCCTTCTAAAACTACTAGTCCTCTGGGAAGACAACCAGCACAACACACTGGATCCATTTATGCGACAACTGCAGAAATCTACCACTAAAACACATTCAACCCTCACCCTATAAAAGTCAGACAGTCTTCAGACGTCGCCAAGATAAACAGATGAGAAGAGGCACCAGTACAAAACACAGCTTAAATAAAATAATTGCCAGTGAAGTGTGTTGGACTAGTGAAGCATCTTTAAAGGTACAGATCTATTTGACTATATGGAGTTTGGGTTCTTGCCACTGTCGCCTTCTCTTACCCTACTTTACCCAAGCTCTCACGTCTACAGTACCGTCGACAACCGCTAAGTCTCGCCCCCCACTCTACTCATGCTCTTACATCTGCCTTGCTTAGTTGGGGACACTTAATATGCAACACCATTTCTGATCTAACTGTACTGATGTGGTTGTATGAGAGACTGAACTGAGCTGCTTTATAGAAGAAATAAACTAATTTAATAATTAATGATCTTCACAACAGAACTGAATCAACACTGAACTGACTTACTGACAATAAACAACAGCGAAATACATAATTTTACTGTTTACTGCCGTAAAGCTTCTTTGAAATAATCTGTATTGAATAGGTAACTATTTTTCATTCTGAGCAGGTGGTGCATAGCAAGTAGATTACCCCGAAGCTTGTAATGGATTTCTTCCTAACCCTGACTATCTAGCGTCCACAAATCGACACTTAATATTTCTTTATACTCTACCTCTATGCATCTACCGTCGACAACCGCTGGCTGAGTCTCTTACTCTACTCTAGCTCTCGCGTCTATCATCGACAACCGCTGAGTCTCTTACCCTACTCTACTCTAGCTCTCATGTCTACCGTCGACAACCGCTGAGTCTCTTACCCTACTCTACTCTCGCGTCTATCGTCAACTAATAGCTTCAAGTTCTCTTCCCTACTCTACCCAAGCTCTCACATCTCCCGTCGACAACCGCTGAGTCTACTACTCTACTCTACTTTAGCTCCTCATGTCCACCGTTGACAACTCTAGCTTCGAGTTCTCTTATCCTACTCTACTCAAGCTCTCGCGTCTACCGTCGACAAACAGCTTTGAGTTCTCTTACCCTACTCTACCCAAGCTCTCACATCTCCCGTTGACAACCGCTGAGTCTCTTACTCTACTCTACTCCTCGTGTCCGCCATCGACTACTAGCTTCGAGTTCTCTTACCCTACTCTACTCAAGCTCTCGCGTCTATCGTCGACAAATAGCTTTGAGTTCTCTTACCCTACTCTACCCAAGCTCTCACATCTCCCGTTGACAACCGCTGAGTCTCTTACTCTACTCTACTCTCTCATGTCCGCCATCGACTACTAGCTTCGAGTTCTCTTACCCTACTCTACACAAGCTCTTGCGTCTATCGTCGACAAAGAGCTTCGAGTTCCCTTACCCTACTCTACTCAAGCTCTCACATCTCCTGTTGACAACCGCTGAGTCTCTTACTCTACTCTACTCTAGCTCCTCGTGTCCACCGTCGACTACTAGCTTCGAGTTCTCTTACCCTACTCTACACAAGCTCTCACGTCTCACCGTCGACAACCGCTGAGTCTCTTACTCTACTCTACTCCTCGTGTCCACCGTCGACTACTAGCTTCGAGTTCTCTTACCCTACTCTACTCAAGCTCTCACATCTCCCGTTGACAACCGCTGAGTCTCTTACTCTACTCTACTCTCGTGTCCACCGTCGACTACTAGCTTCGAGTTCTCTTACCCTACTCTACACAAGCTCTTGCGTCTATCGTCGACAAATAGCTTCGAATTCTCTTACCCTACTCTACTCAAGCTCTCACATCTCCTGTCGACAACCGCTGAGTCTCTTACTCTACTCTACTCAAGCTCTCACATCTCCTGTCGACATCCGCTGAGTCTCTTACTCTACTCTACTCTACTCCTCGTGTCCGCCATCGACTACTAGCTTCGAGTTCTCTTACCCTACTCTACACAAGCTCTTGCGTCTCTCGTCGACAAATAGCTTCGAGTTCTCTTACCCTACTCTACTCAAGCTCTCACATCTCCTGTCGACAACCGCTGAGTCTCTTACTCTACTCTACTCCTCGTGTCCACCGTCGACTACTAGCTTCGAGTTCTCTTACCCTACTCTACTCAAGCTCTTGCGTCTATCGTCGACAAATAGCTTTGAGTTCTCTTCCCTACTCTACCCAAGCTCTCACATCTCCCGTTGACAACCACTGAGTCTCTTACTCTACTCTACTCTACTACTCTACTCTCGTGTCCACCGTCGACAACTAGCTTTGAGTTCTCTTACCCTACTCTACACAAGCTCTCACGTCTCCCGTCGACAATCGCTGAGATCTCTCCCTACTCTACTCTAGCTCTCACGTCTTTCGTCAACAACTGCTGGGTCTCTTACCCTACTCTACCCTACCCTACCCTACCCTACCCTACTAAAGCTCTCATGTCTACCGTCGACAAATAGCTTTGAGATCTCTAAGCCTACTCTACTCAAGCTCTCACGTCTACCGTCCACAACTAGCTTTGAGTTTTCTCTTCTCAAACTCTTGCGTCTACTGTCCGACAAATAGCTTTGAGTTCTCTCTACTAAAGCTCTTGCGTCTACTGTCAACAGGGAATCTCTCAAGAAAAAAGCAATAAGCATGGCCGGAGGACCTCAGACAAATCCCATTGAGAATCCCACCAGTAAACACAAACACAACAGTTTTATAGAATAAGGAGGTATGGCAAAAAAAATTACAAGAAACATTACTTAATTTGGTTCTTCATAGACAGCCTTTGGTACTAGGTAACAAATCTCTGTTTTTAGTTTTGATACACCTGTCTAGTTTCATTTCCCATATTTGTTATTTATACACACCCACGCACACACTTAAAGTCACAAGTTTTCCATTGGTTTCGTACAATACATTTTGTTCAAAAGTTATATATCAACTTAGGTTAATGTTAATGTTAACATGGTTTAGTTTATATATATATAGTTTAAAATTTCCACCACATGCTCATAGCAAAAATCATGTAGCTAAGTAAAATCAAGTAGCTAAAAGCAGTAAACAAATACAGTACACACACATTCATACATAAATATATAAATGCCATTTAGTTTCAATGCATGGTTAATGCTAAACTCACTTTGAATTTCTTCTATATCATCAGATGTGATATAATAAAGAGCTTGCATTATACAGTAAGTCACAGGTAGCAGTATTATACTATATACAATATTAGGTATATAGAATTAGTAATGATGGTCCGTGCACTAAAACCGAGATACAAGTCTGAGTTTGACCGGCAGTATAAATTTAGGCACAAAAACATTGAATGTGCATCTTTAATAAAAGTTTAATCTCTGCTGCAATGCCGCTGGAGTTTCTCTCTGCCCTCCAAAACAATCTAATTGATGGATGTGTGTAGTCCACACTTTTATGCAGATAAAACGCGGCAGGCCTGCTGCTGATGTTATTACAGGGACTGTTATCGTGTGCTGTGAATGAGCGATGGGCGGCACTGAGGACTCTGGGAGCAGGGGAACACATAAACTTTCGCTTGCATGTGATTTTTTACCTCCCTGGAGGGACTCTTCATTTGAGGGTCAGCTCTCTATAAGCAGCCTTTGCTTGTCACAGTGAGCTTTGGTAAACACACATACCATCATGATGTATTAACCCCTACAATATTTACCATAGTAACCACAGTTTCCAGTATACATTTGTATGTATATGTGTTATAATTCTATTTTAGAATTCTATTTTATTATGTTTTTTAAGTATATTTTGTGTGAATACATTATACCGTTTAAAGGTTAAGTCGTTTTTAATCTTTTAGAAAAGAAGTCTCTTTAGCTCACAAAGGCTTCCTTTATTTGATCAAAAACACAGCAAAAAAAGTGCAATATTGAGAAATATTATTAAAATAGAAAAGAACTACTTTTTATTTGAATACGTTAAAAAAATTAATTTATACCTGTGATGCAAATATAATTACTTTTTGGCATCATTACTCAGAGTCTTCAATGTCACAGTTTCACATGAAATTGTTCCAATGTGCTGATTTATTCAAGAAACATTTATTATTGTTTATCCATGTTTACTGCTTAATATGTTTGTGGAAATACTTTTTTCAGGTTTCTTTTTCTCTCCAGATTTATTTGCATTATTTAATTAATTAATTAAATTTATTAAACTTAAAGCATTTATTAAATATTTTGTAACATTAAAAATGTCGTTACTTTCAAACAATTCAATGCATCCTTGATAAATAAAAGTATTAATTTATCTGTTTTTTTTATCTTACCACAATTGTTTGCAAGGCTTTGTCATTTTCAAAAAAATGTTGAACAGCAAAAACTGTTTTCAACATTGATATTGAGAAATGTTTCTTCAAATCAGCATATCAGACTAATTTTTGAAGTCTGATCATGTGACACTGAAAATGCTGAAAATTCAGCTTTGATCACAGGAATAAATTACACTTTTAAATAATTATTTTAAATTGCAATAATACTATTACTGTATTTTTGATTACATGCAGCCTTGTTTAGAAAGTAATTTTTCAAAAGTTTTGACATATACCATATATGAATAAATATATCTACAAATGATTGTTACTTCTTGACAGCAAAATTAATAATATGGATGTCAAATAGTGCAAAATGCTTTCCAAATCTTTTGGTCATTTTAATTTCTTATTTTGGTGACATTATAGCGGCAAATACCGCTTCTGAACAAACTTTAACAAAACAAGTACCAACTTGTATGCTGTCAAAAATAATAATAATAATAATAATTTGTGTAAGCTAACTTGTTATAAAAAAACTAAGCGTACAGTATAAGCTAGCATGATGTATGATGTACATTCTGGGATGTGGGGATATATTGTGCAGATAAGCTCCCTGCCTAATAACATTTGACAGCATGTTTCCGTTGTTAATGGCAAAGCAATGGAAAGTGCTTTGAGTGCAACTCAAGGAGAACATTTAGAAGAAAAGAAAAAAAAACAACAACTGGGGAGTTTTAAAACAAAACTTCAGGAATGTAAACCTCCTTAAACTTGAGACTCTATTTGCATTTAATGTGCACATTGTCTTCAGAGATACTATAGAAAAATGAGACATTATTGTCCTTCACATGTT
Organism: Hybognathus amarus; assembly: GCA_030378365.1. NCBI lineage: Eukaryota > Metazoa > Chordata > Actinopteri > Cypriniformes > Leuciscidae > Hybognathus > Hybognathus amarus. The sequence goes on from JAQIUQ010003288.1 coordinate 823,990, forward strand.
TTATAGCTGCTAAAGATGTCAGTTCTAGTTGCCATGGTTCCGATCTTTCTAAAAGAACAAGGATTATTTCTTCTCCAGTGATTCAGATGTTTCTGTGATAAAGTACATTAGCAGGTTAAAAAAGAAACAGACACTTCTCCATACTGACTCCAGCAAAAAAAAAAAAAAAATCACTCATTTTCCCATCAGCCCTTATCTCTTTCTAATTCAAAGGAGAGTTTCCCTCATGCAAGTTCTCCTCTCTTGACTCATCGACTTGATTAGATTTCAATTACGCCACCCTCACACCCTTTCCAGGACAGACCAAATGCTAGCAAGAGGAAACCCTGCTGAGTCCAGTATTGATATAGAGATAGAGAGAGCTGGATATAAAGGAAAGAAACATTATTTATTCATGATGACTCTATAATGATTCCTATTACCCAAATTGCCTGCTTTTAATGGCCACTCTCGTTTGCCCCATCTATATTTCCCCTCCATCATTTTTATTCACTACAGCAAAAAGTCAATGCGGAAACAGCAGACACTGCTATAGTCTGAAAGTGAAGTCATGTCAGCACGAGATTCTGAGCCACTATAACAGAAAGCAAGATGTGCAGTTTGCTTATTGTTTCATGACATTTAGGGTCGGGTAAATATCTAGCGTTGGATGATAGCAAAAAAGAACATTTAGAAGGTGGTTAAACATATCCTACCTTGACCCAAACACCACACTCAGCCCTCATCCTCCTCCTCAAAGTCTAGCCATGGACTGCTGGGTAATAATCCAATGTTAAGTCATCATATTTTCCGGTTTGGAGAGGAATATTCTACATCTGTGAGTTATAGAGGGGAAAACTATTTAGACATCCTACTTTTGAAGGCCTAGTAAGGTCAATGTTCTTACAAGAGTATTGATAGATGCATTCTTTATATTATGTTTTTGATTTTATATGGGTATTGCTCAGCAAGGCAGGGAAATTGTACTGGCCAATCAGAGGCCAGGACTGAAATTATCCATTTTATAAACATTTATTTTGAAGCTGCATTCATAGGAAAACACCAAACCCAATTAATCAATCAGTCAATCTATCCATCAATTCATCCATCCATCCATTCACCCATCCATCCATTCATTCACCCATCCATCTATCTATCCACCCATCCATCATTCATCCATTCACCGATCCATCCATCCATCGATTCACCCACCCACCCACCCACCCACCCATCCATCCATCTATCTATCGATCGACCCACCCACCCATCCATCCATCCATCCATCCATCCATCCATTCACCCACCCACCCACCCATCCATTGATACACCCATCCATCATCATCCATCCATCCACTCAACCATTCATCAACCGATCTATTGATTCACCCATCCTTCCACTTACTCATCCATCCACTCACCCATCCATCAACCGATCCATCAATTCACCCATCCATCCACTTACCCATCCATCCATCCACTCACCCATACATCCACCGATCTGATTCAACCATCCATCCACTCACCCATACATCCACCGATCTGATTCAACCATCCATCCACTCACCCATCCATCCACTGATCAATCAATTCACCCATCCATCCACTTACCCATCCATCCATCGATTCACCCAGCCATCCACTTACCCATCAATCAATCCATCCATCCACTCACCCATCCATCCATCTATCCACCCATCCATCGATTCACCCATCCACCCACCCACTCACCCATCCATCCATCCATCCATCCATCCATCCATCCATCCATCCATCCAATTGTTTTATCAACTGATATATAAAACTATTCTGGAACTTGGAACTCCTTCAAACTCAAATTGAATGAATCACCATCAGTTACCTTTAATTCATGTTTTTAAAAGCCCGACTCATCCACATTGGTAAAATCAGTAATGCACTCTTCTTCTGGCCTTTTCTGAAGACATGAAACATAAATCAGAATTGTGAAATATATGCCCAAATACAATTATATTACTATAAACACTTCCAAATAAATAACTGCAGTAATATAATCAATGCCACTCTCCATTAAAATGACAAAGAAATGCATCACGGCACTTTCAAAACATTTATATTTTTCATTAATATTTATAACTTTAAACTGTTGCTTTGTGAACAACTTTAATCCATCATGCAGAAAGAACAATGTGAGGCTTCAAAAAAGAGGATAAAAAAACAAACATATGGGGAACATCAAACCATAAAGAGTTAAACAAGGCCTTGCCAATCCAAGCATTTCCTTTCATTATGAAATCACTTAAAAAGAATCATTTGGAAATCTACAGAAAAACCTTCAGTTTGAGAAAGCCAGCACTTCAGGCTGTTAGTGGATAATAGATCTGAGATACGAAGCCCTCTAAGGGCCCCGCATACGATAAAGCTAAATTAACTCCATGACATCAGCCAGTAAAGAAGTTTCAGGGCCAATTACTTGATTGTTTCTGACAACTGTTTACCAATACGCTCTGGTTATTTATGGAGTGCGCTTCTTTAAACACACCAAAAAATGTCTTAAACAGGTCACAGACCTTTTGGATCATCCACAACTTTCAATTGACGCAATTAGAAAACAATGCAGCAGGAAGGAAAATCTGTGCACATTCTCATATCGCCATTGGAAACTGGGTCAAGTATTGTAGTGGCTCACATATCAGCTACTTTGATTGTATAAATGGTTTAGTAATCTGAGAGCGGTTTCTGGTCAAGCCATGATTTGTTTTGGAATAATGTCTTGGACGTGCCTATTATATGAATGTCAATGGGGTTGAAGCATTCAATTGTGCATCAGTAGCATGACCTGAACCATTCATCTTACCTTTGCCTGAAATAGGAATCATGAGCTTTATTTTGTTTGCAGTGGACATTTCGCCTAAGCGCAACATCAACTTTTTCAGGACAGCACAATGTTGCATGAAAAGGCGGATTTGGTCATGAAATCAATATGACCTCATTCAGGGCCGTTCACTGACCCCTCGTCAGCACCGATCCCGTATCTCTTTCATTATCATGTCTGACTGTGGCATGTCAACCTTTCTTAAGCCTCCAGTAGACGATAGATAATGGATGAAGCCACGGACTGACTGTGCCGCCACTGCCACAACGCAATTTAATCTTCCACTGCGGCTGCCTGACGCAAAAAGCGTTTAGTGTTTGTCGAATCTGGTCACAGAAATCTTCACTGTACAATTGCAATGGGACATGCATCCTGAGCGTAAAAAGAAATATTGAAGAAAAGGCTGATATTGATGTGCATAATTTCGTAGAATCACTAAACTGAATGGCAAAAATAATGACTGTTTTTAAAAGATCAGCACTCTCCTCTGCTATTAATTATATAAAGAGATTCATTTCCCAAACTCATCATCTATAAAAGAAAAAAAAAAACATGTTATATAAATGCATTACTCATAATAAAAGCCACTGCATGACTATAGAAGATTTGGAACATCATATTGTCCATATTAAGTCATATTACATGGCAAGAGCAACGTGTACATATACGACACAAATTTAGAACATGGTAAATAACAACAGAATTAGCATTTTGGCATGAACTCTTTAAATAAAGTAAATAGAAAACTTATTTGAAAATGTAACTCAAGTATATGGCTGAAACTACTGTAATAAACTGGAACACTGAAAAAAATCGTATTCTTAATGAGAATGTTTGTCTTGTTTTCCATTAAAAATATCTAAGAAATTCTTCAAATAAATTCATTTGAGAAATAGTGTTGTTATTGTTTACTTAAACTGCAACATTAACCATTAAAAATATTATTTGTGTTAAAATAAAACGTATATTAGTTGAAAACTTAAGCTTAAAGAAACTTTAAAATTTGAATTAAAAGTGCTAAAACGACAACTGAAATAAATTAATTAAAACTAGACATGAAAAACTAAAAATAATTAGTTACAATATAACAAAAAAAACTAAAAATATTACAAAAAAGTAAATTCTAAATATTAACAAATGCTATATGAATAATACTAAAATACTAAAGTGTTTCATAGACTGCATCTTGAATATAATACTATTGTCTTATTGCACTGGCATGTTTTTCCACTTGTTTTTAACTTGTTTATATGCAAAACAAGTGAAAATATCAATAAAATATCTGCAAGTGCAGTATTAAACATACATTCTCTGAAAACAAATCTCGACACCTTATCTCATTACACTAGGCTTCATTTCCATTTTAAAAAAAACGATCAAAAACTTATTAAAAAGCTATTTTTGCAATGCAAATATAAAATATTTTTGAAAAGCATGATATTTTTTTAAATATGGCCAGTCAACAAACAGTTTTGTTCTGCATCCTGAACAATAAAAAACACATACACACAGTTTGGTTTAGAGATTAACAGAGGTTGGTTGCTCTGGCCAGGCAGTACTACATTTAAACAAGGAGTTCTGGGCATCGAACCGCGTCTTGATGGAGAATTTAATGGACTGTCACCATCAATAGAAGCTCTGCTCCAGTGCATCACGGGACACGGTTTTACAAGCGCCCAGAGTGGCTAATGAATTGGACAGGGTGAACAGCCCATATGGAGAAGAGAATTGAAGAGGGCACTTCTGTGGGATAAAATTGACCATCGAGTTGAATTAGTCATCCCGTGCGGACTCCAAAACAGTTGTCATTAAGTTATAAATGTTGTCGTTCACAGGTTAAGCCGTGGGGCCTCTGAGGTCCGAATTTAACCCGGGTGAAAGTCCCATCTGAACGTGTATTTGGTTCCAACGGGCAGGCTCAAGTGACGGATCGATACCCAAACAAACAGATAATCTCTGGCCACTTCAGAGATGACGAGCCAAGAGCTGAAATTCCATCCAGCGATGAGGCCCTCCTTCCTTCAGAGAGGACTGTAAAGTCCTTACAGTCAACAGTCACAAAACAGAGGATTCAGGAGATGCTGCAAAGACTGACACCTCCAGAGCTGCTGATGAGAGCACGTGGGTTTGGGCTTCGGAGATTAAGCCGAATCAGATTGTCGGTATTCATTTTTGGACGGTGAGTGTGCGGGCAAGCCTTTTGTTTCAGCGGCCCGATTCAAACCGACAAGCTGCGGTTTAGAATCCACACACAAAACGCCATCTGGATCATGGACGAATCAGAAAAACTTTTGTTTTTTTCCAACAAACATTCACAAATGTGGTCTGTTGTGTTCTAACTGAAGATGCTGTGCAAGGCATCTTTTTCTTAACCCCTTAACTGTCACTTGAAAGTATACGGGCAACCTAACTTTTTCACTATATTACTATTAAATCCTAATCTAGTCATGACAAACTATATATCGTTGGAAAGGTCTAAGACTTCTAAATAGATATTTTAGGTCTGTTTTTTTCTTAAAAATTAGAAATGAAGAGTAATATATTAATTTATGGCAAGAGTGCGTCTCAAAAAAATCGACGTCATTACTGGAGTTTCTGACCTTTGTCACAAAAAGTCGACGCACACACTTTTAATGATTAAAACTTTGTTTTTTAGTGCTAAAAGTTCATAATAAAACATAATTAGTATTTGTCAATAAAAAAAGATACAATTATATTTTAAAAAGTAAGGTAAGAAGTCCTCTAAAAATAGTATAATATATTATATATATATATATATATAATATATACTTTTTAATTATTATTATATCACATATTTTAGTAGTTGTCATAAATTAGGTATCATTTGAAAGCTTACAAACTCAGAATTCATACTTTAATTTTTTTAAGTGCTTTCACTTTAGTAATAATCTGCTGATTGTTTTCTTTAAAACAAGACCAAACTTAGGTCTATATTCCAAAGCATTCAAGAATTACAACCATTTAATTTTGTATAGTGCATTTTTATGTCAATTATCAAAAAGGGGGGTGACAGGTAAAGGGTTAAAGAGTAATTTTGTTAAATTTACATTTATTCATTTAGCTGATGCTTTTATCCAAAGCAACGTACAATTGCTATATGTCAGAGGTCTCACGCCTCTGGAGCAACTAGGGGTTAAGTGTCTTGCTCAGGGACACATTGGTATCTCACAGTGGATTCGAACCTGGGTCTCTCACACCAAAGGCATGTGTCTTATCCACTGCGCCATCACCACCGCCAAATTTATATATAAGAATAATTGGTAACACTAAGGGTTCCATAGTTTTAACATGCTACTAACGCAACTCAACTTATTCCTTTATAAGCATATGTCTTGGGTGTTCATTACCTAGAGAAAAACTATATACAACAAAATCTGACATTTTGAAACAATTTCTTTGGTGCAGTAAACTTTGAAGAGTAATTTACAATGCTAGAATGTGGCTCAACCAATCAGAAACAAGGACCGGGACAATACGTTTTATAAATGAAATTTAACGCAGAACAATCATGATGTCATGAACAATTCAGCCTGCCTAAAAGCGACTCCTGAAAATTCTTTTACGTTCGGTTACATTTAACAGTATACAATCAAATCTACCAAATGTGGAATTAAATATTCCTTGTTCCAGTTGTTTCAGTTAGTTTACTTTTTGCAAGTAAACCACTCAGCATTCTTGGCCAATCAGCCTGCTTAGCCTATACACTACATATATGTTGAGTCATACATTTCAATACACATTACTGGTTTTTGTTTGATCAGGCATTGGAAATAGGGGGCCTAGATGGACTCAACAGACAGACAAATTGTTCATGCCAATTAATACCAAATTGGACAATGACAGGGATGAGAGGAGCGACTGCGAAGATCTGGGACACAGGAGACTAATTTTTTCATGCATCCACTGAATTAATATTTTATGAATCTTCTCAATGAATATTTACATATTGGAACGAAGGATAAATTGTCATGAAAAAAATAAAAATGTTTTACAACCCAGACAGTTTTACCCCTATGGTTGGAAGTCCAGTAGGAAAATCCTACAAAAGACTTTAAATGAAAAGTATCATAAGATAGGATGCTTTAACTTTGGTACTTTGGCTATTGGTTTGTGTGCACAATAAAGGATTTCAATAATTATCACTATCTGTGACTATAACAAGTGTCTTCATATCAAAACTCAAGGAAAAAGCTTCCCGCTATCTCTTCTGGACTGACGTATACGATCAGTTGGCACAAAAATGGAGCCGTTTCAAGACCGATTTCTTATCCTTTCTTGATTTAGACTATTCTAAGGAACAGATATAAACAGTTCTTAGGAACAGATTTCGATCTACAGCACCTTGATTCATCCAGCCTCAATTGAGAGGATTGTCCTTTTCCTGTGTCCTATCACTCTGCTGCAACGCCACGGCACGTGTCCCAGTCCGGCAGACAGTCCATGCATCCTTTTCCAGTGTTTTACACCAAACCTGCTCAGGGCACAAAGACAAGGCAACAACCAACAAAATCACTTGGTAGAGCAATACCTGCATTTATTTTGGTATTGTGACAAACTTAAAGGTGCAGTAAGTGATTTCTGAGAAACACTATTGATTTTCAAGTGTTGCTCATTGCAGAAAAAGCCGTCCCGTTACTATAGCTAACATTACAACAACAGCATATCTTGGTTCTGTGAAACAAAGCAAAACCCAGACTGTTCTCATGAAATGGCGTATGTATGACACGCCAATTCGTATTATAATTTTTGCGTGCTGTCAACACGCATAATCGCTTTTCAGCATGTTTATGAACGCCGTTGACTTAACGTTACATTCCTGTATTATACAAATATACAATCTACCCCAACCCCATCCCTAAACCTACCCGTCACTGGGGTTAATAGCATTTATGAGTCTTCCCCTACCATCCTAGAAAAAATATCGCTCCCCAGATGTAGATCTACAGTTTGCTTCGTTTCGCTCGGACATTTAACGGCGTCGATATAGCTCAAAATGCATATCGATAACTTTTCAAGTCAAGTGGAGTGTAATGTTTACGCAAAAGTCATGATGCCATGTTACAAAACCAATGTTACTGATGTATGGAGCGGAAACAACGCAACCTCTGCGTCCCTTTTTTGGCCTTCTCTTTTGTAATGTCTCTTAACCATCTCTCTTTCTAGTCTTAAAGAACCCTCCTGATTGGGGCTATTGCTGATTGGCTACATGTGTGTTATGATACTTTCAGCAGCGTTTCTCAGAAATCGCTTATACCACCTTTCTCAATCTCAAAACATGTGAGAACCAATGGGCTAATCTAATGCATGGCTTCAGAAGACTTGAAATTTAGTGCACATCTCGACTTTGTTATTCTTCTAGGGTGCCTTTTGTCATTTTGGGAGCTTGACAAGACTCTGCCCTTCGGTCAAACATCTCCTTTTGTGTTGCACAGGGAAAAAAAGTAGGATTAAAAAGCAGATTTATAACAACATGAGGAGTTTTTTTAGATGAACTATTCCTTCAACTTCCTGTTCTTCAAGACATCACATGAGGATTTTTCCAGTACACATAGTCTCATTAAAAAATGATGCTGGCGTAATTATGAACCTCAAGCAAACATGTTTAGAACGACCCAGAGAGGGAAATGAACTACAGTATATAATGAACGTCTGGATGGGAGCTGATCTCAGATCATCCGGGAAGAGTAACATGCGTCAGGCCGTTTAATACTTTAATGGGAGCGCAGAGATGAGATGCAGACATGGTCCTCCCATACAGATGTCCCATGTTTCTTTGTTAAGCTGAGAGAAGGAGCTATTTATAGATAGCAGCAAAAAGAAATCAAGAAAGTAGTAAATTTTTAACTAGTGACTCAAGACTCCAGGCCTCTCTCACCTTTCCTTCCCTCTGCTCCTCCTGTCTCATCTCTGTTATGTCTGTCCAAAGGAGACTAGACACACTTTGAATCAGACAACGTTTTAAAATAGCATCAAGGTTACATCACATCCACAATGGTGACATCACTTCCTGAAGTCCAGGGAGGTGTACGAAACATGCAAACTAGTTTAAACGGAGATCTGTCATTATTTACTCACCTTCATTTCATGTATGCCGTTATTTTTCACTCGAACACAAACGATTTGGGCAGCTGTATAGAAAGATAATTGTTATATAACATTTTACATACAATGTTAAACAATAAACAAATCTTGAACAGCAGCGTATAAACATGGTTACACTTTATTTCGATAGTCACTTTAGACATTCTACTAACTATAAGTAACTTTTCAACTACATGTCAACTAAGTGTCATTAGAGTATTAGTAGGCTGTAGTAGACTGTCAGTAGACTGTTAGGTTAGGGTTAGGTGTTAGACTTTAGGTTAGGAGAACAAGTTGACTTGTAGTTGCTAAGTTACTTACAGTCAGTTGAATGTCTGTTGGGGGACCAACAAAATAAAGTGTTAGCAGATATTAAGCTGACAGTCTACTAATACTCTAATGATAGTTAGTTGACATGTAGCGGCAAAGTTACTTATAGTTTGTTGAATGTCTAAAGTGGACTATCAAAATAAAGTGTTACCAAACATATTTGCACAGAAAACATAACATGCCTGTTTGGAATGACATGGCTGAACTGTGGCTTTAAGGAAATCAAGCCCTGTACATGATCAGTATTAGGTGAAGGATATTAAGTCACAACTTACATTACAGTCTTCATGTTACAGTGTATTTTACAAAAGCAGATACTCAATAATTCTAATTAACTACAAGTCCTTACTTAATGTGTAAGGAAACCAGAGCTAATCACACTTCCTGTGAATATTCCAGTTTCTATTCCTTAAACGTAAGAGCTAATTAATAGTGATGTATGTCTCGAGACCACTTTTACGTGATCTCGAGTCTTGACGGTCTTTGGTCTTGTCTTCAGTCTCGGACCTCACGGTCTTGTCTAGGTCTCGCTGTCTCAGACCAACATAGTGGTTGGGGGATTCAGCAATACAATACTACAATATTCACGACGATATCCGCAACAGATATTGGTCTGTCTTGGTCTTGGTCTGTCTTGGTCTTGGTCTGTCTTGGTCTCGATCTTGGTCTCGACTGTCTTGGTCTTGGTCTGTCTTGGTCTCGGTCTAGGTCTGTCTTGGTCTGTCTTGGTCTTCAGTCTGTCTTGGTCTCGACTTCTTGGTCTCAGTCTAGGTCTGTCTTGGTCTGTCTGTCTCACTTGTCTCGGTCTGTCTTGGTCTTGGTCTGTCTTGGTCTGTCTTGTCTTGGTCTGTCTTGGTCTCGACTTGGTCTCAGTCTGTCTTGCTTAGTCTGTCTTGGTCTTAGTCTGCTTGGTCTGTCTTGGTCTTTACTGGTCTTGGTCTGTCTTGGTCTCTGTTAGGTCTGTCTTGGTCTGTCTGGTCTTGGTCTGTCTTGGTCTGTCTTGGTCTCGACTTGGTCTCTGGTCTGTCTTGGTCTTGGTCTTAGGTCTGTCTTGGTCTGTCTTGGTCTTGGTCTGTCTTGGTCTGTCTTGGTTCTCGGACTTGGTCTCGGTCTGTCTTGGTCTCGGTCTAGGTCTGTCTTGGTCTGTCTTGGTCTCAGTCTGTCTTGGTCTTGGTCTGTCTTGGTCTCAGTCTAGGTCTGTCTTGGTCTGTCTTGGTCTTGGTCTGTCTTGGTCTGTCTTGGTCTTCAAGCTTTGTCTCGGTCTGTCTTGGTCTCGAGTCTAGGTCTGTCTTGGTCGTCTGTCTTGGTCTTGGTCTGTCTTGGTCTCGACTTGGCTTGGTCTTCGTCTTAGGTCTGTTAGTCTGTCTTGGTCTTGATTCTTCTCAGTTCTGTTAGTCTGTCTTGGTCTGTCTTGGTCTTGTCTTGGTCTTGTCTTGGTCTCGATACCCTCTGGTCTTGGTAGTGTCTTGGTCTCGGTTTAGGCGGTCTTGACTACAAGTCTACTAATTAACACTTCCACTGTCATTATCCTGGAAAAAAAGATACAGTTCATTAAACATCCAGTGACAACACACCCCTATGGCATGAATAAAGTGATTCCAAATATATTGATTTATCCACATAATAAAAGCAATGGCAAGCCAGGAAGTCCAAAATCATACCAAAAAGTATAACATTATATAATGCATAATGAATGATGACCATCATGAGGTCATAAACACATACAAATGTTCAATCAAGTGAGATTTTCACATACGGATGTCCTGGTGTGACACATTCTCCACCAACAGCTTGTGACAGATCTGTCCACACATTTCAGCATAATGCACGCACCAGCACATCTTAGCTGGCACAACACGGATTCTTAGATTTTGCGCATTCAGTGTGAAAGTCGTTCCACTCTGATGTCACGTTTAACATTTCTCATCCGCTGACAAGAAATAATTGAGTTATATTTCGTTGTGATAGGCTGAGGACAAGTGAATGATTGCCTCCATTTTTCTTTATCAGTCCATTGTCTGTTTGTGTTGTATAACACATCTGCTCATGGCCAACAAGTGCTGAAGGCATCAGACAAATCCTTTGACCAGCTCCTTAAAGGGATAGTTCACTTTGAAATTATTTTTTGGTATGTTTTAGCTTACTTCAAGGGCATCCAAAATGTAGGTGTCTTTGTTTCCACAGTATTTTCAATTTTGAAATATCTTTTAGGTAAACCGTTCTTGTCTATCAGTCATATTATGGAGGTTTATGGTCACCACCTCAAAGACCATGCACAGAGAAGTCCAAATTAAACATCATTTAATGACTCGTAAATGTAAGTACACATTGATGGCCTAAGACATGAAACAAGCAGTTTGTGTGAGAAAATGAACAGTATTTATATCGTTTTTACCTTGTGTAACCACAGCCACGTCCAAGTGATCTGAGGCAGCGGGCCGTGATCTGTTTAATCTGGACTTCTCTGTGCATGTTCTTTGAGGTGGTGACCATAGACCTCCATTATATGACTGACAGACAAGAATGGTTTGGCATAAAAACATCAAAATTGAAACTACTGTGAAAACAAAGACACCTACATTTAAAATTCATTTCAAAGTGAACTATCCCTTTAAAGTGATAGTTCATCCAAAAATAAAAATTCTGTCATCATTTACTAACCCTCAAATTATTTTAAACCTGTAGTATCATCAAACAATATGGCAAAAATAATGATAGGAAATTAACAATAATAATATCATTTTTATTTTATAATTTTAATATTAATTAAAATACAACTAAGAAAATGATTAATAAAAAATAGAGAGGAAAACTTTTAGCATGCAATTAAATTAAATTAAATATTACTACTAGTGCTACTGTTGCTACTCCTACTACTAAGTTTGAACAGATTTTCAATTTAATTATTTAACATTTTGTGCCCCATCATACACTCGGCACAATGTGGCGTGCCTCAAGTGTTTTTTTGCTAGTTTCAGCCCGACGCTCTTATCATTTTTACGTCTTGCGCCACGTTGTTTATATAGCAAATGCATTTGCGTCCATCTGTGCGCCCATGTTTATTGCACATTACGCCCGAAACACACCCATTACTCATAGAATAGGGACAACCCTTTTAGTCCATGCGCACCAACCATTTTTCCCATCATTAAACAAGCAAAAGGGGATTCAGACACACCCTAAGTGCACTTGCGCCGTGTGCTTCAGACCATAAGCTTAGATTGTTAAAATAGGGCCCCTCATAAGCAAAGCAAAAGAAAAGGACTGAACAGAATGATAACAAATAATAAATAAATTTTACTAGAGTACCAAAACTAAGAAAACCTCATGGACAGATGATGCTAGAATAAAAAAAAGTATTCATTTATTAAAAATATATATTGGTTGCATTAATTTTCAATGTGGCTGTGTTAATCAATCCCATGACAATATTAATGTAGTCTAATAGTTTATATTTATTGCACACAATAAAAGCAGTAAAAGTAGTGTTGCACTGACCTATTGTAATAGACTAAATAAAAATATAAAAAAGGAACAAAAATGCATTTTCTGTGACTATATTCACAATATAGCACAGAAAAAACATGTTTTTGACCAATCAGCATTTCAGCTTTATTTTGACACAATGTGTACTCTGTCAAAGCGGTAATCAATGTAGCTAATATGCTGAAATTTCCTTCTGATAGCAGAAATCTAAAAATAATCTTTCGCCCATGAAATATTAACCCTCGAGTGGCCACACGGGCAGTGGAAAAGCACAGCATGTGTGAGGGCGAGACGGTCAGAGACATTTGAGCTTATGCAGCACAATCCATCCCCTCATGAAAGAGGCACATCACTCCTGCACGACACGAGGGGAATCGCATACGCTGCAGGCCGTTTTATTCATTCTCTGAGTTTCCTTTATGGAAACTCTCTCCCAAATGCCCAGAACTACAGTACAGTTCTCTGATGCTGTTTATCATCAAATATGAATGAAAAGACTTTTGTGAAGCTTTTGGTCAGACAGTTGCTCCATATGCCAGTCTGCTCTTTTTAAGGTAGGTACACGGTCAGAGGTTATTTTTGAAAGAGCTATATCATGTATATCAACATTTACAAGATACAAAAACTACCCTGGAAACCGAGAGTGTGAACTTAGTTCATCATCAACATATGCCATAAATATAGAGTAGAAAAAACAGCCAGATTAATTTTAAAGTTAAAGGTGCATTGTGCAACTTTTCATGTAAAAAAAAAAGACCAATTTTTCTAACCCATACATGCTTAAACAATTGCCTTATGGGCTGAATGAGCTCTTCTCTGATCACTGCCATTGCCTCTATAATCCTGTACAGTAAAATAAATAAGAGGGATTCGGGACGGAATTTGAGACTGGGGTGACGTCATGTGCGTTCACGCTCACCTGGCTCTGTGAGCGTGAACTCGAGCGACAAAACTTTATTCAACTTTCGACAAAAGTAGAAGATGGATTCAAAGAGACCGACTTGTAGTTCATTCCAAATCCCAACGCAAATTCCACGTAAGACAAAGAAAATAAAACTTTTGTCTAGTGCCAGGCGTCGGAATAAGGCGAGAGTAAACATCGGGAAGACTTTCAACAAATGGAGAGATCTCCGATCTGCTCTAGGGCTCAAACGAGATCCTATCCAAAGTAAAAACGTATATTGTTCATGAACGTATTTCCATAATAATAAAATCATAAGTGGAGACAGTAAACACATAAAACAGTTCAACATGGAGATAGAAGCAAAAACCAAAGTTTTCTACTACCCCCGTTTTCCCCTCACACATAAGTGTGTAATTTACTTAAATGCCTTTCCTTTCATATATTTAAAATGACTTGCAGATTTATAACTTTATAACCTCTGAAGACATTATGTGTGTGCGTGTGATCCATGAGCGTGCACACCTCTGGTTGCAGTTTCACTTGTCGCCAGAGGGGTGTAGTTCTGCAAAAACTCTGCACCTTTAAAATGAAATCAAAATTGACAATATTTTTTTTTATTATTCTTGTTCCTAAAGAAGAAAAAATATATACACAATATATATAATGTATATAAATAATGCATGTATATTTTGAGTTGTTAGATGAATGACATAAAAAATAAAATGTTACAAATGTGTAAAACATTCTTGGCTAGAGTATAAAGAGCATATCAGATAAAATATCAAGAAATACTCACACGCTTTCAATAACTGAAGCAGCAGAGAAGGACTGGGCTGAAATGAGAAATGAGATGTAGTTAGTTGATCGTACATTGAAGGCCGCTATCTAAATCTCTGTGTCTGCAGCAGTGTAATTATGAAAGTTTAACACCAGGCACCTCATCATGCCGCCTTTAATTAAAAACAGATTTCAAAGGTTGTTGGAGTGTCAGTTCAATTAGCCTTAACATCTGAATTTGTCGATTTCTTTCACCAGATGAACTAAAACTTGAGTTCACCTTAAGACACTTTTATTCCCAGTGGTTAAAAAAAAGGAAAGAAAGATAGAAAAAAAACACATACAAAAAAGAACGTGAGAGCTAATCTTTATGAAAGTTAATTTTTCATTAACACAACACACTCATTACGCTTGCTTTATATTCACAACTATGTCTCTTAGGCAAAGTAATTTAATGAGTCCAAAAAGTGTCTATTGAACATTGGGGAAAACAGATGTGTCCTATAACAGCGTGAAAAATCCAGCCAAACAGTATGCTGGACGGATACTCCAATAAAGGATGTTTTACAAAACAAAATGGACCACTTTCCACAAAAACGGCACAAACTAGTGAATATTTTTTAAATAAATTTCTCAAACAATGGTTAATGAAAGGAGGTGCTTAATCTGGGTTGGTGCAAATCATCAGAACACCGGAATAACAGGTCCACAGCGTTTCACAATACTTACGCAACTCATTAAACTAGCCCCTCATATTCAATATTTCATGCACCTCACCTCGTGTTAATCTTTAATGGTCTGCCCTACTTCAGTCAGAGCACATTTTTTCTTTGTGTATCTGTCAAGGATATCAAAACGTCCCAGTGCAGGGTCACAATCCAGGGTCATCTCATAAGGGTTTTAAATACATCCGAAGCGATTCAACACCTAGTACCTTTCCAGAGGACGAAGGAAATGAGATCTGTTTGCTTTCTAACTATGGAAATGTGCTGGCAAAATATTTTGGGAACACTGAAGAACAGTACAAGTCTTTCTGGACCTATTGAATGCTCTGATCGAATTCCTCAAACGCAAATATAGAAACAAAAACTTGAGAGCGAAGCAAATGATTTCTGACAGCTTCATTTCAAATTTGTCCTGTTCAATTTGATAGCCTGAAACAGCTTAACTCTGGGTTTACAACTTTATTAACTATTAACCCAGGGTTGAAAACATACATTTTCAAGCCAGGGTAAAGCAATGCTTTTTACTTTTGAAAGGCCGCTAACATGGCATACCCAGGGTAATGAGGCATGCTAAATGTTTTCCATGTGAATAACTAATTAAGGTGAAGTATACAAACAGCATGATGTAGAACAAGATTCTAACCTAATTACACTCAACAAAATTATAAACAACACTTTTGTTTTTGCCCCCATTTGTTCATGAGCTGAACTCAAAGATCTAAAACTTATTCTATGTACACAAAAGGCCAATTTCTCTAAAATATTGTTCACAAATCTGCCTAAAATCGAGTGTTCAGTGAGCATTTCTTTGCCGAGATTATCCATCCACCTCACAGGTATGGCATATCAAGATGCTGATTGGACAGCATGATTATTGCACAGGTGTGCCTTAGGCTGGCCACAATAAAAGGCCACTTGGATTGCTTCTAAATTATAACAGTGGCCTAGAAAACCCAACATTTTTATGCATATTATGATATTATGTTGAAATTACTTGACCAATGGTCTTTTTTTATTGAATACTTACCTCAAACCAACATTTTCCAAAGAACATCAACTCAAGTCAGCATGCAGTAACATCTCCTGACCACATGGTTGCTCCAGAGCGGATGGGGGCAGCAGAGTGGCTCATGCATCATTATTTTTTTAGGAAGACATAAGAACTGAGTAAACAAAACATTTAGAAGTGAACAGGCCTGTCGTAATACCCGCATTTGCAGTCTTTGATCTCAAATCACTTGTCTACTCGCATAATGTATTTCTGGTATTTGGCCAAAGCATTAAGTACACAAATTTCTAAACATGATGAATGATGGGATATGCTTAGTGTCCAATACCACTCTGAAACCACATTAGAGATTTTAATGGATTTAGGATTTAAATGCTAAGGTTGATAAGCGTTGGCATTTTTCTTGTGAAGTCTTGAGAACGTACGTCCTGTCACGAGCACATGATCTAAACAGGCCAAGACTGCACATGTGGGTGTTCAGGACAGATCCAATCTTTAAAAGATCATGTCAGTAACCCAAATCAACCCATGACACTCAAACTGAAAACATAAAATGGCATTCACAAACCATTTTAGTTACATAACTAAATGGGTACCTCAGGGCTCGGTGCTTGGACCACTTCTGTTCTCCATCTACATGTCATCACTAGGATCTGTCATTCAGAAATATGTTTTTTAATAAATTTGAGGCAGGCTGGTTAGGGGTTAGAGGGTTGCCCGAGATAATTTTGGATTTCTCTGAACTACAGATGTGCATTTTAAGATGGTGTGAAGGCAAATAAATAAATAAATAAATAAATAAATAAAATAATCGATAATAACAGCTTTAAAACCATGTCAGTGGGCAGCTTATTATTTTTCTCTCCTCGTCAGCATCACACTCTTTTTCTCTTTGTTTTTATCTTGCCCTGTCTCTTTCCCTCCTAAAGTTGGATTTTTTTAATTTACTAAAGGCTACAATTTGTATTTTATTCTCAATATGTACACACACTGTGCCTAACATGATAAAAAAGGCTTTGTTCATGTTTCTTGTCCCCTCACAATGACAGTAGCCTAAACTACTACACGTAGGCCATATGTTACATAGGCCTATTTTCAGTTAAAAATGGCGAAATTAGACAAAACTATATTAGTTTGCCTAATTATTTTTTGTCATTCGTTTAACATTTATGACCAAAAAAACTATCAAATATATACTTACATCTTATCTCGCACGTACTTGACCGTACACTGAAGCGTCGAGTTGCACTGTTAAAATTCGCGCTCAGCGTCTGTGAACATAAAGCCCGCCTACTTCGATTTGATTGGTCATCTCAAATATTCTGACATTGACGAGCGGTGACAGACCAATGAGGCTCTGAACACACACACACACCCTGTCAGCTGTTTCTGACGTGCTCTCTGCTCGGTGCCGCTACGGATTGAAGATGAAGAACGCGCTGAATCTGATTATAACAAGAAGTTTGAAGATCGATTTTCATTAGGATATTTTTGGTGCCCTACGCACAGCGCGTGATGCGCGTGGTGGGAGCGGCGGCACTGTATACAACATTAGGAAGATCAGGTCCTTCCTATCGGAGCATGCTAATTTAATTAACTCCTTATCCAAACTCTTGTTTTATCCAGACTGGACAACTGTGCACCATTTCAACAAATCCAGAAAGTTACAGCAAAAGTGGTCTTTTCACATTTCACACCTCTAGTCAAATTGGTTGCCAATTGCATGAAATTCAAGCCATGGATGTTGGCCTACTGAACAACCTCTGGCTCTGCACCCTTATACCTAACCTATTACTTCAGACTTACATGCCCTCCGGAAGCTTGCGTTTTTCAAGTGAATGGTGCCATCTCAAAGAGGTACAAAATGACTTTCATGAACTTTAACATTGACTGTTTCAAGCTGGTGGAAAGACCTGTCTCAGCAACCCGAGTCTTTAGCCATTTTCAAGAAACTCCTGATAATGCATCTATTCCATCAACACTTGGCCCATTTAAACTAACACTCAGCGATTCTACATCTATTTATAAAAATAATACAACCTTGCTACATGTACTGTATAGACTAACTGGGACTAGTCACAGCACTCAAAACTTTTGAATATTATAGGATAATGAACACTTTTTAGGAAAGTAAACAGAGGCAGTTGTGAATCAAAGCACATTTTGACTTAAAGTAGTGAGTAATCAGTGTTTTGGTGACTGTTGGAAAACCACTTACCAAAGGCATCGATGGGAGCATCATTTCAGAATGGATGTTCTC
Organism: Hybognathus amarus; assembly: GCA_030378365.1. Taxonomy (NCBI): domain Eukaryota; kingdom Metazoa; phylum Chordata; class Actinopteri; order Cypriniformes; family Leuciscidae; genus Hybognathus; species Hybognathus amarus. The sequence continues at coordinate 842,413 of JAQIUQ010003288.1, forward strand.
CAACACCCTTAGGAGTAATTCTCCAACCCTTTCCATCAACTGCATTCAATTTCTACAACTTCCGACGTCAATACAATATAGTTCATGGCTAAATTACTGCAGCAAAAGACACAAAGGCAGAGTTACAACAGTGAATTTGATATTTCTAAGGCTTCAAAATTAGGGCCAGATGACCCTACTGTGTATTCTCAACAATAACCAGAGGCAAAGACAATTATGTGAAAGGAGTGCCAGTCACCTGTAGTGATAAACCAGTCAAAAAATTTAGAAATACAAGAAGTTGGACCTCACAGGAGAGCTTTAACCATGACATAGTGTAATGTCCTGAGGTGTTGCGTAGGAATATAGACTACGAATCGATGCTTTAATCATTTCACTTAAGATGCTGAAGAGCCCCTTGGCTACATTAAATCAGCAACTTGTAAAATAATGAGCGACCACGAAGCGCATGCCGAAATGATTCAGATCCCTGCTATTTTTCTGTCCTGAATGATTCCCTTCTTTATTAGGTATTGATTGGAGTCAGTCCACTAATGCTCAATTTAGTACCTGTGAGTGTCAAACAGTGTGAGTTTCAGTGACCTGGACGACTTCCATTGCTTTTTGTGCCATTAAATAAAAAAAGCACTTTATAATTGAGTTCAAGATTACTGTTTTTGGCAGAGGGGGCAGTATACTGTATTTACATTGATTTTCGTAAGGGATAATCCAAGGCTAGACATGCATTAGTTGACTTTAATGGACAACATGGAAGCAAAAGAACCACCTGATGTGAGTTGGTTTATTTAAAATTAAGCAATTTCACCAGATTCACTGGATCATGCTGCTCGCAAATTATGTATATATATATATATGTGTGTGTGTGTGTGTAGTGTAGCGGTATATATATATATATATATATATATATATATATATATATATATATATAGCGGTATTTTTTTGTTTTGTAGCCATGCAAAAATATATATTAATATGTTTTAAGCCAGTTATTAACATGGTATCTTTAATTGGTGGTTAGTCTAAATTGATCTGTTTAAATGTAGTTAATTGCTGTCATTTAGATTCTCATTGTTTTTGCACTAGAAAAATGCTGGTCTGACTGATATTTAAATTACTTATTTTTTCAACAACAACAAAAGATAACGGTAACACTTTACTTGAAGTGGTTGTGCATAAGACTAACATGACATTTACACATGTTATTAATATTAAGGTTTTAAATTTTATGTACGTTTATGTCAACTGTCATTAAGTGTCATTCGCTCAATTATGACATTTTTAATGCAAATATGACATTGTTTGAGATGTCTGACATAAACCAATACATCATAATCTGTCACATTTTGTAAGATACCATAAAGCCACTATAATGAGAAACAAAATCGTAATTTGGTTCAAAAGTGTTTTTTTTTACTTGATGCAGAAACAAGCTTCATAAAATACTGTTTCATGACCGATAATAAATATTTATGACCAGTAAATTCTCAATTCACTCACCATTGGCAGTGTGGCAATGGTGATCTATCCATAAATGTGAGAATATCATAAACTGATATAAAATTTTAAAACCTTTCAAGTCTTCTCAAAATGGTCTATTTAATATAGGACATTGTTCATTATAAGGATGAAACCCAATGCAGAGCAGTGGAGCCCTTCAGCATATAGTGTTGATTAGAGATCACACTCTTTGAACAGTAACAAAGACCAAGATGACTGAAGTATTTGAACAACTCCAATTAAATGCTGCTCAATGATTCATGTCATTTGTTTGCACAGATCTCACAGGCATCATTGATAGTGCGGTAAACACTGCTTGTGCTCAGAGGAGAGATTAACGAGTGTATTAGACAAACACTCCCGAGTAAAATGGGGGCGGGCTTGTGTGTTTAGTCCACTGACCTGGGAGGAACCAGCCTTTATTATTCCAAACTTGCACAATTTTTTTTTTAAATGCCCTTTTCTCATTGTCCATTCAAGGAGTTAATGGGGTCCAATGTTGTTTTAGACCCTGATGACGGTTAAAGGAGTAGATCACTTTTTAAAAAAAACTTTTGCTGATAATTTACTCACCCCATCCCCATGTCATCCGAGATATCCATGTCATTCTTTATTCAGTCGAAAAGAAATTAAGTTTTTTGATGAAAACATTCCAGGATTTTTCTCCATATAATGGACTTTACTGGTAACCAAACAGTTCAAGTCCAAAAGACCGTTTCAGTGCAAACTGTTCAAAGGGCTTTAAACGATCCCAGATGATGAGGGTCTTAAAGCGAAACAATCGCTCATTTAAAAAAAAGTTTAAGTTTTATAAGCTCAAATGGTCACCTTGCTCTGTTCTGTGATGCACGTTCTTGACTCTCCTGTTCAAACTTGTTTATCAAAATGAACAAATCTTTTCCCGAGTTAATTCGTTCATTTCGTTCTTTGAATGAACCAAATGACACAAAAAAGATTCGTTCATTGTGATAAACAGAATACGTCTGGAAATCGTTTAAAGCCCTTTGAACAGTTTGCAGTTTGCACTGAAACCGTCTTTTGGACCTTGAATCGTTTGGTTCCCATTGAAGTCCATTATATGGAGAAAAATCCTGGAATGTTTTCATCAAAAACCTTCATTTCTTTGCGACTGAAGAAAGAATGACATGGATATCTTGGATGACATGGGGGTGAGTAAATTATCAGCAAAAGTTTTTTTTTTTAAAGTGAACTAGTCCTTTAATGCACGACTTCTTAAATATATATTTAATAAATACTTTTGTGTTCCACAGAAGAAAGTCATACAGGTTTGGAACAACATGAGTAAATGTAAACTATCAACTAAATGCAATGCACTTTTTTCATAAGTTAAACATCAAGAAAGAAAAAAAACCTTTGTGATGTACGATTTGTGGTTCCTCTAGCTCAACTGGTACAGCATGACATTAGCACACCAAGGTCATTGATTTGACTCCCAGGGAACACCTGTGCCATTAAAAAAAATAAATAATTATACAATTAAAAGCATCGGTCAAATGAATAAAATGTACATTTTGAACCAACCAGATGAAGTTTGACACTCAGACACGTTTTATTTCTCCAGCCATTCTTTATTATCACTGCAACTTATGGAAGTCTGAAGATGACAATGAAATGCATATAAATAAATATTAGCCATAGACGTAGTGGGAGAATGGACATCAATAATAGAATCTGCTTGCATTTAATTAGTGATGATTAACCGATGATCTTAATTAAAGAAAAGCATGTTTAGTATTAGATAAAAGGCAAAAACTGCAACAACTCTGAGCTTTAAAGGCAAACATCCTTCATTCTTTTAAGCACAATGGTCTGAGTGAATTTAGGTATGTCAGTTTCCTCAATGGCAGTAATGAAGAATATCGTTTTTCTACTTCTGCATGGTAAAACGGATGCAATATGGAAAAGCATTCTGTCAGGATTACCTTTAGAAGTCAAAGAGAGAATTTAACAGGCATTTAACACACCATGCACAAACGTCACTCATGTGCCAAGAACATGGAAACGAACCGTTGTCGAGATAAAGCTAGATCGGTAATCCTTCACATCTCATAAAACATAATTTTGCCAGGTAAATACATACGTATATCTCTAAATTAATACAGAACCGCTGATAAATAAGGTAGATGCAGAATCCATAATCTCATGTGACTAAAACGTTCAATCCACTGAACGAACTAAAATAATCATCTCATAGTTGTTTGGTCAATATTCATTCTATCTAAAATGATGAATGGACCTCGGGTAGAGTAGATGCCATATTTAATTTGACAAATGAAAATCAGGCTGATATTTGATCAACTCAATAATGAGTTTTCACTTTTGTTACACATCCTTATAAGAGCTGTAGAAAAATCAATACAAGCAGTCACACTGTAAAAATATGAAGTGAGCCTGAGGACTGACGGCAAAATATTATATGACCTCACAATTAATAAGCTCTAACCCTCTCCAAATAAAACACTTCCGTGTGTGACAGAATTTAAAATGTTCACGAAAAGCGGAATGCATAAAAGCGAAATCATGTCGACACACACACGGGCCGAACCTGTTGTTACACTAAAACAGGCGGCTAGCTTCTCACGGGAGTCGAGCAGGAGTCAAGCGCGCACTATGAGAAATTGGTCCGTTTCCCAACAGCACCGTCAGTTCTGAGACAGACAGAGAGGTGTCAAATTGAGTCGTTAAGCTGCGGAGAGATTGCTGCTTAACTAGAGTCGTCCAGGGAGCCGCTTTCTTTCACGGGAACGTTTTGAGAGCCCCACAAAAAAGCTCAGATAATTATCGCAGCAATTAAGCGCACGCTCTCCATCTCATTCTCGCAGGAAAACGTTGTGGATTTTTTGATATAGTGAACCTTTCAAAAAGGAGCAGCATACCGTAAGATGTAGACATGATGATATTTGGATTTTCTGGCACAAATAAATACAATTTAGATCCGTTCTACTCCCCATATACACACATTCACGCACAAAATAAGTGTCTTTAGAGAAATCAAATATACAAAACAGGCAATATAACAGTGATAACAGTTTGAGGACGCCAACATCGAGACACACGCTTTCCTGAATGGGGGAATTAGTGGTAGGTAGAGCGGTCCTACTTGGACCATGCCACTGTCCCGAGCACACGGTTCACTTCACGGATATCAAGCAGCCAGGGTTTGCTCGACGGCCACTTATCCACCAGTTCTTTTCAGTCACAGAGAAACAACATATAAAGTGTTACGTTACATTCAGTAGTATGTAAATCACAGATAGACTTGATCTGTTTCAACCCTCTGTGCTCCTAGTACATTGTTGGAGGACTTTGTAAGAGATGGATGTAGTTTCCTCCTGGTAGCCGTGAAGAGATGAGAGAAGGAGAAAGAGAAGGATACGGAATCATCGGATGGATCATGTCCGGTTTTAGCCCGTGGCTTTGGAGTTTTCCGCAGGGGAGGCGTCTTTACTCAAACGCACAATCTCCTGAGACAAAACTTCCAGATCCTGCAAAACAAACAGAGTGTTTAAACGTGATTTTGATACAATTATTAAAAATGTACAGTAGTTGCATGCTGTTAATGCCGCCCTCCTGCTTTACACATTAGCTTCCACCCAACCCATAATATCCCTCTGAAAATGTGGATTTTAAAACGAAAAAAGCCATGAAGGACCTATTAGGCACTGTCAGTTCAGCTTCAATCTCACATGGTATTATACTATGATTCTCTCATGCAACAGCAGAGGCAGCGTCTGCATGCACCGTGTGCTCACTCTCAAGCGAAAAAGCCATCAAATATTAAGTGGGCTGTTTGTTTCTGGCATGACGGCCCCAACTGCCAGTAAATATGCATGAGGTAGTTGCTTGCGGATTAGAGAGAGAGATGTCGAAAGTCCACAAGCGTAGACAGCGGACATTTTAGTCTGTAGTTATGGCTTCTCCATTGATGGCATATATTATATATGAAGTATCTAATGGGAAAAAAAAGTCCAGATGCATAAATGAACAGGTGGATTTGGGTATTTAATTGTGGGGAGAATGTTTTTTTACAAAATAAATTTAATTTTTCAAAAAATCAATTTTCTTTATTAAAATATAAATATTTATAATAGGGCTGTCAGTTAATCGTGTTATTAACGGCGTTAACGCAAACCCATTTTAACAGCGTAAAATTTTTTATTGCGCGATTCAGCGGCCTTTTTGGCTTAGCAAACTTTTTCGTTTTTTTTTTTCATATGCTTTTGCAACAGGATCGTGGCGCTGCACTCTGAAACCCATTCAATACAATGGCTTGTGTCGCGCGAGGACGTTTTGTTGCTTCGTCGATCAAAGCGAAAGCGGATCTAGCTAGACTGGAAACAAAACAACAGGCACGCGCGCGCACACACTTGTTTAGGCTTGCAAGCTGGCCAAATAGTAGGTTAACGTTACGTTTTGAGTGGATGACGAGTGCGAGACGCCAAAATGAATGCCAATAAGATTCTGAATGGAAAGTTTACTTAAAAAGTTGCCAAATGGTTCAATTGACAAGACCAAAGTGATCTGTGTGTTTTGTCGTTGTGAACTGAGCTATCATCATCGCAGCACGTCCAGTCTGAAATACACTTTGATTGCCAAGCACACACACACGATGATGCCAATTCTCCGGCCCCTCGTCAATATCAGGACCTTGTCAGTATTTCTTTCACCCTTTTATTGATGGACAGTGTTACACTGAGAGATTATTTGCTCCAAGTGAGAATGTTAGTGTGAAATTGAACACAGTATATGCCAATGTTGTTTTCAATCAAAAACATTTGCACAAAGCAAGCCGATCCACTTTTCCATGTTGATAAGAGCATTAAAATGAGAAAAAAAATGTGAAAAAAGAAATCAAGAGACATTTAGAACAGATTAAAAAATTTGTGATTAATCGTGAGTTAACTCTGACATTAATGCGATTAATCGCGATTAAATATTTTAAATCAATTGACAGCACTAATTTATATACTTTGCACTTTTAAATTTGGGGTGAGATGTGACAGACATCATGTGATTTAGCCTTTTGTAACGATCACGGGACATATATTCTAAAGTGGCATCAGTGTCATATAAACTGAAAACACACTTTTTTGGGAGGTTTTGAGTGATGAGCACCATCAGAGACAGAGAGAAAAACAGGGAGTGTGTGACCATGTCTTGAACTGCTGTAGATTGAGCTCATCAAGCAGTTTCAGATTTTTCTCATCAAACTGAACGCTTAATCGGCTGTTAATGACCTCGATCTCATGGCACATGTTCACTGTGGCAGTAAGTGTTGCCGTTTTGAACACCATCTAGAACAACAAACCCCAAGTTCATGTAATCCAAAGGATGAATGATATATAATGAAGTTAAGGCTTTTAACTATGAAGTACCACTACTAAATAATTACATTTAGTATTGATAATAAATTGGCTTACCCATTTTAATATAACTATACTAAACTGGACCAGACTTTACCCTTCATATGCTTCTCAAGATGTTTGCAAATCGATTTAGAAAGTTTCCTACAAAGCAAACCTTCCTGTTTTAGTAATGGACAAGCTTTGCAGAGGGATCATCACTCAATCTTGGTCTTAGTTTGCATCGTTTGTCTCTGCCAAGGTTATGGCAGGGTGTTTTTGTAACCTACAACTCCCCCTGGGCACCAACACACACACAAGACGTACTCCGCCAGATCCAGACTGTCTCCAGGTCTCACTTCGGCTCAGTTTGCATTTTATTCACATTCACAAAACAGAGTACCAAGCATCACATATTGGTGCATTCATAAAGAATGTAACAGATGTGAGGTTGCAGGTATGCATTTAACGTCTCTGAAAGTGGCTCATCCAATCAAATTTATAATGTATTACTGTTGAGAGTCTTTTGTTTTTAACTCAAGACTTATATAACATGAAGCCACTGTTTTTACACTCATGCCAGAATTATTTATTTTTACATGAACAGTCTTCTGGTTTGCATCCATCCAGTTCTATAGAAATATTCAAATAAAATTAAGAACATTTCATCCTTGATGTATTCAAATCACTGGATTATACAAAAAGTAGGCATTACCAAATGGTTATGTAATCTAGACATTTTAGGTAGAATTTACAGCTAAAATAAGCATATTGTTCTATATACCACACATGTATTTTAGCAGATTATTTTATCCAAAGCGATGCAGCAAAAATGCATTAAAGCTACAGACACATTTGAACATATTCAAGGTACAAATATATTTTAACTGTTTAATGACAGCATCATTACTCCAGTCTTCAGTCACATCATCCCTCAGAAATCATTATAATATGCTTGAAAACAGTTGTTCTGCTTAATATGAGGAACAGTGATGAGTCAATTTAGTGATGAGGCACTGTGAGACATTAATGTTACAAAAGATTTCGATTTTATGAATGTTTTATTAATCAAAGAATCTTGAAAAAAAATCTATCACAGTTTCCACCAAAATAGTAAGCAGCACAACAGTTATCAAATGAATCAATCAATCAAATCAATTTGCCCTGAGGAAGGCCGAAGAGGCCGAAACATGTTGGCATATGTTTTTTAATGGATAGCCAAGTTTAAATATTGATTTTAATATTCTTAAACTTATTAAACTTATATCCTAAACTAAGCTTTTTAGACTATATCCCTTCTGAGTCCTCAACTTCCTGTTTATTTGAGAAACTATTTGGATCTCCAAACTGAAGAGCACCAAAGGAACACATTTATCGACACCCAAGTAGAACTCCTAGTAACTCGTTTGTGAGTTATCAAAAAAAAAAAAATAAAAAATTTTAAAAAAAGTGTTTCTTGATCAGAAAATCAGCTAAACGATCATGTGACACTGAAGACTGGAGTAATAATGCCGAACATTCAGTTTTGCATCATTGGTATAAATTAAATAGGCTATACTATTATAGCAATTTATCCAATTTTATCCAATTAAAACAACAACAACAACACATGGCTTCACTACAGGAACAAACCTCCCATTAACGATGTGTGGCTCTGGAAATATCAAGAGGGGTGTGAGAGGTTAATTGTCATTAGTCAATCTGTGTGATGGTGTAATCCCATCAAACGCATCACCCTGCAGGCTGCCTGACATGCACTTTCTATTCCTACTCCTAGAAACATTTTAGCATTAACAACACGCCCACCCTCTGGTTCCTGATGAATAAGACCTCTCAGTGGAGTCTCAAGACCGCATGAGAGGAAGCCACTTACACACACACACACACACGGTCAGAGGGACTGCAGCCACCTTCTTCTCTAGCAGGTGGAAAACTCATGGTCAGTTCACCTCAACTCAACTGAATGAGTTGCTCATTGCTCAGACACGGATCAGCTCTTTACACCCAATGAAGCTTCAAATGCATCTTTCACTTTTTTAATCAATGCTATGCTAAGAAACTAAGACCCAAATGAAATCAGCTGTATTTTTTTGCTGTTCCCACAGTGATTTGTAGAATTAGTAGTTCTGTGTTAGAGACAAATATTCAAATTTGCATTTGCTTTTTAAAATAGTAAATTACCAGAATTATAAATATGCTTGAACAAAACAACAACAGTGTGAGGCGCCCTGCTAGGCCTAACCAGAGCCCGTCTAATAGAGAGAGCCTTGGCACTTCCTATTAGCCCCATTGTGTATCAGCTTGGTTGCAGTATCATTAGAATTCCACTGAGAGGTGATCACGGGCGAGAGCAGAATGAATGGGAGTCTATGGAGCTAAACGGCTAAATCATGTGTCTCTTTCTCCCGCTTGTCGTTAAATTAACATAGATTTTATTGTTGATTCTGCAAGTTCAATATAGATTATAGGCCAAAAGTCGAATGAACGAAGTACTTTTGTCCTTTTGATTTCTTACAGGTTAGGCCGTTGTTGGCCGGAGCATGCTGAGCATTCTGCTATTGTGTGACGTCATCACATTTTTGAACGGATCTTAAAAATGTGAACTTAAAAATGCAATTTTCAGCTGAATGTATTATTTTAGCCCTCCCTTTTGAATGCAACTTTCAAATTACTTGACAAAAAATTTCTGGGGTGAAACCCCAGTAGACTTCTATTCATTCTGCACTCTGACCGTGAGCGCACCCGCATGGACAGAGACGTGTTACTGCAGTCAGTTCAGAAACCGTAAGTAACCAGCCAGTGCCAATTCTCTTCAATTAGACAATCTTCTGGCCTAAACCCAGCTTGTCCACGTCTGTCGCCATGGTTACTATGGCAGTACGAGAGGAAACCGAGGGTAACGCTGATATTACGCCATTGACTGGTGACTCCCTCACCCCTGCTGACACGTCCCGTTTCCTTGGTTAAAATCGTAATTTTCTCACAATTTACAAATAGTTGGAAACATTGGGGATATTGTAAGTAATCAACTAAACAAAATATTTAACATTGGCATAGTGGTTTTTGGAAATTTGACTGCAAAAATACTTTTAAATTTCACTAGAAATATAAAAAACAAACAAAATAAAATCTATTTTTTAAGTTGTTCGGATTGACTTAATTGCAGAGGATTAAAACATTACAAAAAAGAAATTGCAATCATGAGGAAATCCAAAAAGGAGCAGAATATTGTTCATGTTGTCGTGATGTTCATATTCTGCTGATATTTACTGAGCTTTCTTGAAGGTATGTAAGCATAGATTCTATGTGGGCCTAATAATAGCCTTTCTAAAGAAGGTTTTATAGCCAACCTAAATGGACCTTGATCATAAAAGATGTTCTTCCCATCCCAAGTCCCTCTATTTACCTTCTGTAGGTGCATGTTCTTTGTCAGTTGCTCTTCCAGCATGTTCTGCAGCTTTTTGTTCATCTCACGCAAATTCTCATCTCCAGGTTTTACCAAGTCCCTCAGCACAGAACTCAAACCTCCACGTTCACCCTGAGCACCGTGGGCCACTCCATGGAGTCCTGATACATCTGAGAGAAGAGAGAGAAAAAGGAGAATTTAAACGATGCCAAACTACGATGGCATATTGCATTCACTTGAAGAAAAAAAATCCACTCTGTTTTGGTGGATTGTGAAGATTCACTCTCTCTATGTAGAAGCGTTTTGATGTGCTCTAGTAAAGCTGTTATTATACAAGTGTAATTGATTCATGATTAAATTATTATTACTCTGTTTTTCTGAATTAACGAAGTTCATTTTTCATGAGAAAATTTTTTTGCTCTGTTTTTCTGAATTAAATAAGTTAATTTTTCATGAGAAAATTTTTTTTTTGCTCTGTTTTTCTGAATGAATGAGTTAATTTTTCATGGAATTTTTTTTGCTCTGTTTTTCTGAATGAAAAATTTTTCTTATGAAAAATTAAGTCGTTAATTCAGAAAAACAGAGCAAAAACTTTTTTTCTCATGAAAAATTAAGTCGTTAATTCAGAAAAACAGAGCAAAAACTTTTTTTCTCATGAAAAATTAAGTCGTTAATTCAGAAAAACAGAGCAAAAACTTTTTTCTCATGAAAAATTAAGTCGTTAATTCAGAAAAACAGAGCAAAAACTTTTTTCTCATGAAAAATTAACTCATTAATTCAGTAAAACAGAGCAAAAAAAATTTCTCATGAAAAATTAACTCGTTAATTCAGAAAAACAGAGCAAAAAAAATTTCTCATGAAAAATTAACTCGTTAATTCAGAAAAACAGAGCAAAAAACATTTTTCTCCTGAAAAATTAACTCGTTAATTCAGAAAAACAGAGTAGATTTTTTTTTCTTCAAGTGAATGCAATATCGCCACCGTACCAAACACTCTATCACCCCAGCTTGCGCTTTTTTAACCATGTTTCCACCAGTAATGCCTCAAAAAACCCATGAATAAAGATGATCTCTATCAGAGGGCCATTAGTGTCTGCTGAGTGAATACAGAGTGCTTGCGTTGGGAGGAAACATTTATAACGGCTTCTCGTCTAAAACGCCACAACATTTATGAGCACCTCGAGTACAATCATCCGCAGGTTTGATGAAAAGCCACGCACGTCTTGAAGTTGGCAAATAAACACCGTTGCTCATGAGAGCCGCCGAGAACGAATTCTAGCGTTGAAGAAATTCAAACCCCAGTTAAGGAAGAGAGACTGACAGTTAGGATGGAGTCAAATTAAAGGCAGCCTGACATGGTCTGTCAACAGGGTTCATGACAGTAATACACAACCACGGAAATGACCGTAAGCAGGGGACATCGGTGTGGGGTTGTAACTGGACAAGGTGGCGTGTTAAAAATGAAAGATGTTGCTTAATTGATGATTAATGGAGTTGAGTGTGCGGAAAGGCTGAGATATCACAGGCCTCTTATCTGCACGTTGGAAAGCCTCCTTAAAGCCTGGCTACTGAAGATGTTGTCAAGTTCCCAGTGAAATGTCAGATAGTTTAGTGGAGTTTTTCCGCTGAGGGAGGACAGGGAATCGAGCTGGCCGGCCTCTGCGTGTCAAGGGCAAAAGCAATAAGTTCGATTCGAGCAGCTTCTTTCTCGGTTTTCACTTCATCTGAGTGAGTGGAGACATTCAAGGTCAGCTCAGCAGTGTGTCCCTAAACGGTGCTGTCAAATAACTCTTACACCTGTGGTCTGATGATGAAGCATATGGGAAATGTGTCACTTCCTGTAGGTGTTTAAATGCAGTTTCCAATATAATCTATGAAATGGCAAACACCCAAGTGAACACCTTTGTTAACTGAAATACAATAAAAATGAACATCATTTTCATGACTCCAACTAAAATAGAATAAAAAAAATTTATTTAAGAAACTTAATGCAGCTATTTAAATATCAGTTAGGCCCTGTCCCAAATGGCACACCCCGGACTTGTGGACTTCCTCAGAGTCCACACTTCGGTTACGTCATGAAGTGCAGACCTATAGTGCTCTTAGCGCGAGTCTTCGAGGGCGCATTGAGAGGTATTTTTGGGACAGACTCGATCGTCACGCCGGAAACAGGAAGACGGTCTGGTTGTTGCATAGACAGTATAAGAAGTACAAAAACAGGATTTATTTTATTTTTTCAAATCTTATGTCCATGTGAAATACGCAGCCTGCTTTTAAAGTTCTATAATTGTATATGCCACCTGGGCATTACAATAGATGTCATGGTTATGTAAATGATAAAAAAAGTTGTACATAATAATACATAATGTTCAATTTTAACACAAAATGAAAATGAGATTAAGAAAAATGTATAGGTTTCAATATTCATAATACGTTTATGACTCAGTAAAGCCAATACATTTGGTTCTATTTATGTAATGAATCATATAATGCGATCGTATTATTTAACACTCTTTTATTATGTTTGACATATCAAACACTGGTATCTAAAGGTCGAATAGACTGTACAACTGGTAAAATGTACGCCTATGTCATAACCATAATGATACTTACACCTTGAATATTCTATCTTTATAATCCGTGAGTGAAATCTCCTCCCATCTGTTGTCTGATTAGCCTTTCGCGAAGATTCCTGGGTAGTTAAAGTGCGTGGAGCCTGCATCTATGCACCGCTTCAAGGGTACAAAGGGGGCGCTGCTGAGCACACTTCAGAGCGTTAAAATGCCAAATGGGACAGCCTACGGACTCGTAGACTCGGCGAGCATGCGCAATTTACAGTCCACCAGACCGCAAGTCCACGTGAAGTGCACGATTTGGGACAGGGCCTTACTAAAATTCATTTGAAGTTGGGGAGTAGTTAACTACAAGTAGTGACGCTACTAACTTAACTACATTTTTCAGTAGCTTTTAAACTGTAGATTTTACAGTAGGTAACTACTTTTTGCCGCAAGTAGCGGTGTAGCGCAAGCAAAAGCTACATTGCGTTTGTCGAGCCTGCGCGAATCAGCGCGATGCAAGGATTTTCTTCTTTTTGTTAGATTACAAACGAATTTTTTGCAATTACCGCCACCTGTTGTTTAATCACGCATCTTTCGGCTAACGGTTCACTGACGTACAGAAGTGGGTTGACACACCCATATTATGATTAAACGAAGACGTGACGGCAGATTTGGAGGATGGAGAAACGTTATTTACCCATGGCCTTATTTGTCCAAGTTCAATTGATTTTTGAGAAAAAGTTCTACATGCCATCTACTTTGGATGTATATTTTGTTCTTGCATTGTTGTAGGCTATTTGTTGCAATTTTGGACTTTTGACAAACAGTCTGAGATATTTGAGTGTTGTATGTAAAAAAACAATACTCTTTGAAATCATAATTGTATTGCATTGTTTTTAAACACTAAATATTTTACTTAAAACATTCCTCAGACACTTATTCAGTTATTTATAATATACGTTGTTCAAAAAGCAAAAGTAGTTTCAATGTAGCTAGACCAACTTTTTGATAGTAACTTGTAGTGTAGCTAACTACTTTTCCAAAAGGGTAGCTTGACTGTAGTTTAACTACTTTAACTTACGAGTACCTTGTCAAACTACAGTTTCAGAGAAGCTTCCCCAACACTGCTAAAATTAAAACACATCCTAAAACTAAATAACAAATAAAACACTGCAAAAACAAACTAAAATTCTAAATGATAATTTCCCTGGCTATAACAGCCACTTAAGCAACATAAATAACATGTTTCAGTAACAATATTATGCATATCTAGTGTAGAGTAGTTAATGACAGAATTTTCATTTTTGGATGAACTATCCCTTTAACATGGGTTTAACATTACCTTGCTCAATCGACCGTGACCTGTTCTCATGGTAGGCCATGACACAGTTAGTTGAGAAGCTTAACGCATTGTTACATCACAGTATATCAAGCTAAGCACTAGCAATCTCACGCCTCTTTAACCTTATTAGATTGGCACAAGAGAAGCATATATGTGAGGCTAAGAGGATAGCCTCGCTCGTGTTCAACATTAGTGCAGCACACAAGCATTCCTGGTCACACCGAGCTAATGCTATAGCCTGGAGCCACGAAAATGAAGCAGAACGTGATGCATTCTTGCTAATTGAGATGTTAACTTCAGCCCCCAGAGGCCTGTTCAACCTTTGAATGCATGGCTTAAGCGTTGAAGGCCATGAATGACATTTGCCTCACCCTGAAGCCTGACAGTAAACACTACAAGGTGCAAAGCGCACTCTTGGGTCTTTATCTGGACTATTGAGATAATTAACCTTGTCAGCTCACAACAGAAGCATAAAATGAATACTATTCATCATAGTATTCATTCAGTTTTTTTAGTACTAATACTATACCTAATTAAAATTTGCAGCTATGACATTTCAAGTGGACACAGTATTGCTGTGGCTCAGTGTTATGGTTAATGAAAACGTGTAATTTAAAAACATCTTTGAATAAAAATAAATATAAGAAAAGTGGGGAAAAACGTAAAATACATTTGAATGACTCTAAACTAGGGATGCACGACATAAATCAGCACAATATCGGAATCAGCCGATAAAGGGTTAAAATGTAATAATCGGCATTGGCCTGTTTTATGCCTATATATACCTTGACAATAACAAAATAGATAACTGTGATAACTCATGTGTGCAAGGAGTGCACGCAAAATGATCAAATCAGCAGTCTGGTCATTTTTGAAGTGAAGTTTTGCATGTATGATGAATAGATGCTGGCTGGATTTTGTAAAAGTGTAAATATTGCAATAAATGTGTAAATATACCAATATCAAATATCTGCAAAATTTACATTTTCACCCGGAATTGTTCTTGCTTAAAACAGGGCCTTAAAAAAGTGTTAAGTGTTAAAAAAAAAACAAAAAAAAAACTGCCACCATAATGGAAAGGAAAGTGCATTAAGTTTGCAAATCCATGTTACAGCACTGAAACTTTTCTCTCCAAACTTGCTTAGCATGGCAGCCAAATGGCTCATTTCAACCAATGCATTGCTTCATTAGAATTCTTTTAACATCTACAGTATGGAAAAACACATCTTGAGATGTTGCAGTGTCTTCTTTCACCACAGTGTAACTCCCTCCCAGTATGAATAACACACACCAAAGTTAATGCAAGTCTTTGGGGAAAAACCTTCGGTGGCAACATCAATGTTGGTGATAATGACATTGCAAATAGAAAACTACACAACTGTCTGTAACCAATATTTCTGCCATACTTATCAGTGGCATTCATTTTAATTTGCTGGGGAGTAAGAGCGAGCGCACTTTGAAGACACTTTGATAAATCCACAAAGGAGGTTTACAAAGATGGCTCCCTGTTCTAATGGCTGGAAAATATTGGGCCGATGGCTTTCTAAGGTTTGGAATGGCGCCAGGTGCTCTCACAGACTGGGTTATACTGTAGGACCAGCAGAGAATGTGAACGCAAGAAGCCAAGTCACGGAAAGAAAATGAAGATGAGGGATGGAAGGTACACTGAAGGCACGCAGATGTTCCCAACTCACGACTTGGGGATCCCTGATCACGCGGTCGGCTGGATTGCTTCAGAACAGTGTTAAGGTCACTACTTGCAGAAAATCAAGTGGGACTTAACAGGGTTGTGCTGTGCACCATTATGAATATCTTTTTAATTCCAATTGCAATTTTAAATGTATGGAAATACAACTGGAAATTATATTTTTTAATAACTGTTATTTCTGGTGTTGACCAATTTAATTCTAATTCAAACTTGTGAATTGAAGGGAGCCAATTCTTCAACTCTGAATTTTGGTCAATTCAGAGTGAAAAGCCCTTACTGCATGTAAGAGGAAAAATCTAAGTGAAGATAGTGATGATACAGTCATGAAGAATGTACTCTTTAAGCCTTAAAGCACCAACACTAGTTTCAAGTACAGCAAAACGCGTACATTTACCATTCAACTGAACCCCACTGAAACGGTTGCCACTTCTTTGCAAGCCTCATTGGGAATCTCCTCAGGCCAGTGCAGGAGTCAGCAGTCCTGAATCAGTCAAACTGGCAGATCCTGCAAGGCGGCTGCAACCTCTCAGCCATCTCTCACTGGAGACACAGCACTTAACTGAAACCTCTGCCAGGGGGCGAACAGGCTATTTCATCTCGACAACAAGGTTCCTTCCTATATCCAGCCATATGTTATTCCCAGTTACAGATGTGATCCCTTCTTTTGAAGGAATCTGTGTGGGTATCAATGATATGTTCTTGCAACCCCTGTAAGCAGAGTGCCCTGCTCCCAGTGGTGTAATTCGCTCTGAAGTGGACCAAATTTGCTTGTAGAGGGGAAGAAAAATAATTCTGCTGTGACTCACATTCACCCTCATTATCTTGGTGGGTTCTGGATAGGATTGGGTATTGAGAATCGAGTATCGATTTGGAACCGGGACTTACTTTTAGTTTTTCCCGGAATCGTTCAAAAGTAAAAATTTCGATTCCTAGTTTCGATATTCACAGTCCGCCGACCGGAAGAAGAAACCGCTGAACAACACCAACGAAGAAGCGTCTGACCGGAAGTGTCGGCATAACCGTGCGAGTCGAACATGAGGAGCTTACGTCTGCGGTCCAAAGTGTGGCTTCACTTTTCTAAAAATAACGAAATCTCGGCAAAATGCTAAATTTGTGACAAAAAGAGTATTTGTGACAGAAGGAGTATTTCCTTCAGAAGTAGCAAGGTTGGTTAGCAAGGTTAGCTAAACTTTTTTGACCCTGCCTCTTAAAAGAATCGGAATCGAGAATCGTTAGGAACCGGAATTGAAATCGGAATCAGAATCGTTTAAATTCAAACGATACCCAACCCTAGTTCTGGATAGGGCTGGGTACCGAAACTTGGTTCTAAAAGGGAACCAGTTCTGGCGTAAACGGTAGTAACCAGACCGAAAAGAATGAAAATTTCGATGCCTGAGTCTGTGGCATGTGGTAGCATGAGGCGCACACACTAGTGATGCGCGGGTCGACTTGTAACCCGCGGGCCCCGCGGGTAACCCGCGGGTCGGGTTGGGGCGGGTAAAGAAATTGTCACTTTATTTGCGGGGCGGGTTGGGGCGGGTCATTAATTATTTTTATTTATTTTTTTATCCATGTATGTTGCTTGCAATTTCCAGCCTATATTAAATATTTGGGAATATCTATTTTCATATTTTATAAGGTTATTTGATAAGGTTACAATACGATTGCTGTAGCAACGTAACTTGCGTGACGTTCCCAAACCTTTGGTGTCACGTGACACGTCACGGAAGCGGCGCGCCAAGCAGCTCCCGCCGCCAGCCTCGACAACAACAACAACGGAGAAATATAAGTGAAGATGGAAGACGAGGTGCGGGAGAAATTGAGATTGGGAATATACATGATTAAAAGAAAAAAGGTCAGGCTACTAAATCTAATGTTTGGGAGCGGTTCTCATAAGTACAGTAGTTGCAGGCTAGCAGGAGACAACAGATCTCGGCTAACGTTACCTGAAGTGCAACTCGTGTGAAAAATATACAAACAGTAGCGCCACAAAATGTCCACTTCCAGCATGTCAAGACATATTTGTGGGGGGTCTAAGAAATAAAAAAATGGTTTAGCCTATTAGATGAATACAAATGCTGCTTTGTAAATGTTGAAAATGTTTATTAATATGACCTGATTTATGGTTCATATTCATAATCGTCTGTTGTTGCCAGTTTACAAGGCAATGTTTTCAAGCACTTTCAGGCTGAAATAAAGGCTATTTTCATTTACATTACAATGCCTAGTAGCTGCTATGTCTATTTAACGGTCGCGGGTGCAGGGGCGGTGCGGGTTGTAAAATATAGACAGTGGTGCGGTGCGGGCTGGGGCGGGCCAAATAATTCCATAAAAGCGGGACCCGCGGGTCTGGAAAAAAAGCCGACCCGCGCATCACTAGCACACACGCAGTCTCTCGCTGTCTCCCTCTCCGACGTGCCGCGCACTATACGGTTTATTGAAGCACTGTCTGATCTGTCTCGCATGCGCGCTTGCTCGCTCGCACTAGATTCCGGGAGATTTGAACTAATTTGCGATCATCCGTGAGCCGTTATCAATATGCGGGAGACTCCCGGAACGTCAGCTGATACATTCTGATACGCGAGGGGATTAAACACGTTTGAAATGTTTGGCTGCATTTCACGTGTAAAATTACACGTCAGAATAACGATTGTCTATGGATATAGAATCACCATTCGCGCCGCCTTGCCGCTCACGTCGTCATATCATATTGCGCGCGCATCATCTGCTCCTCAGAGTCTCTGCCGAAAAGCAGCGAGATATTTGGCAGCGAACGCAGCGTCCCATTAAGACACAGTGGGAATGAAATATCAAACTGGCTAAGAGCTTAACTAGTAAATGACAAATAAACATGACTAGTTAAAGCAGACAAAACATGGGAACCTGTAGCCATGGCGATGTTATATTACCCTGGTAGTAATCTCTATTAATCTCCAGTATAATTACATTGTTAGATATAATATTGTTTTATTTGATATTATGTAATGAACTTTTATTTTATATTGGTTTATTTATTATAACCATATGTTACTTGTATTTATATTGTAAGTTAATATTGTGTCCAGTTTGGCCCTGTATTATTTATTTTTTGACAAAGTGTGCAGTTTAATTTTCTTAAGTACCGTTTCAAGAACCGTTTAGGCACCGGAACCGTTTAAAAAAAATACCGAGTAGGTACTGGTATCGGATAAAACCCAACCGATACCCAACCCTAGTTCTGGAGCTATAGGGCACACAATAAGGATAGTTTCTCCCTTAAATGATGCAGCAGCAAGAGACCAGAGTACACTGAAAGGTTAGCTTCACGCTTCAGTAGAGGCCTATAACAAGGTACAAGTAGGCTGGCAGAGGGTTTCCAGACTGCAGCAGCACCTCACCCCAGCTGACTTCCTCCAGCAGCACTTAGGCGGAGCGAACGGTGTGCACACATGACTGCGGTATGTTGCTGAATGGCTGATAAATGGAGGCTGCGCAAATAAACCATCCTAGAGCGGTCTTATATCACACACATGCAGAGTTCTACCTATGAACATTCATATGTCATTGCCAACCGCTACGCAACAGTTGACATTTTTAGCATTGGTCTCAATGAATAAGGAATAAATTTGGGATCGTATTACTGGGAGCATGTGCCCTGAAACACTGCAGAGGCAGATCCATGATTGCGCGAACTGATTCGCGCAATGTCTGTTGTGCCTTTTTCAATCTGCAGAATCTTCTATGCAATCCCTCTTTTGAAGGGGGAATATTTCAGAAAGTTCTGACAAGAGAAGGGTCAACAATACCCCAAATGTGGCATACGTCTGGCTTATCTGAGGCACTTCCTGAATTGCCATTTCCTCGGCATATAAGTAACAATGGAAAACTGATTCAAAAAGCAACATATGAGATAAAATGTCATTTGTTATATCACTGGCATGAATTTATGGGGAGCCGCACTGGTGTAAGGATAAAGTAAAAGGGAGGGGTGAGAGGACGGAGGAGAGGAGACAAGAGGGGTGCTTAGTCTTTCTGCTGCATTATTGAGGATGAGTGTTGGGCTCACTGAGGCATGTCGGCATTCTGAATCATTTACATCCTGCTAATGTCAGCTCTCATCTAGCAGTGCTAACTTCTGCATCCTTTCTTCATTTTTCTATGAGGTCTCCACCTCCCCATTTTTACATCTCCCCAGGTCTAGCCTCAATTATTGTAAGTGATAAAGGATTGTTTCCAATGCAATTCATAAAGACTTTCCTGGCCTGAACCTGATGGATATGGTTAAACCAAGCGGCAACATTCTAATCTGAAAGATGAAGCCTACCCGGAAGTGCGCTGAAACTGCAATACATCTCAAATCCGCTGAGAGGCCGGTCCCAAAAGGGAGCAAAATATCCATAGACGTCATGTTAAAATCTCCGTTTTCACAGCATGAATTCATGTTTACAGTTTGGTCGCATGGTCTTTTATTGTAATCTTCAATATGTTCCGCGTGCCTGACAACTGTGAGGGGTGAATTTTTTTCGAACTCGTTAGTTTAGATCATGTATTTAGATATAAAATGTATGTAAATAAGGGCGGTTAACTTTGATTGACAGCTGATAACGGGCTGCACCGAGTGAATTTGACGTCTCGCCATGATCTGACACAACACATCATACCACCTCTGTATCCTTTCTGAAACTTTTGTATTTGTATTTTCCAGTATGCCGCCCATACCCTCCATAAACAGCCTCAAACGTGTTCTTCAGAGAGTCTATGGGTGACGTCACAGTCCATATTTTTTACAGTCTATGGGTTAAACACAAGACTTACTGCCACAGAGAACATTGGGCCTCATATGAATAGTATAAGTGGGATATGGCCACATACATTCTATTCTTTCCCAGTTTGGATTGTTTTAAAAACATTGCGACATGTTGTTGTCAAACCTCACCACTATATGGGTATCTGCAATGGGCAAAAAAGCCTTTACATGAAGAAGCCTTTTTTTTAACTCTCCTGACACCCAGAGATCTTAAACTTTTATAGCACAGTATTTACAATTAGACAACAGCAGCCTTAATGGGATCTAGTATGCCATTAAATGTTAAATCAGTCAGTCATGAAATTAAAACAGGAGAACACATGGGGGAAAGACAGGAAGATGCAACATTACCACCTCCACTATGTTCTCAGGGAAACACAAGAGAAGCCTTGCTTAAAATGAAGCAAAAAAAAAGTTTGAAATGATCATCACAGTCTCTATAATTACCCCAAACACATTGCAGGATGCTGATATGTAAATGCAGCCTTTATGTATACAAATCTTATGTTTGTATCCAATCAGATAGTAGCTCAATTAAGATTCTGCCTGTCTACTGTCGATCTGAAATCTTAACGGGGTATGATGTCACAATCTTAAGCTCATTAAGATACAGCCCAGCTATTTTCACTCCAATTCAGTATTCAGCTTCTTTGCTCATCCTGCTGAAAGACAGTATAAACTATACAGGTTATTCAATAAGATGTCATTGCAACAATCCATTTTAATCATCATAAAGAAGGTGGAAATCAGTCATGTGATACTACAAGTCACTATTACCCCTTATCCACCAAAAAAGAACTGGTTCAGAACTGGTGCTGGAAAAAAACAATTGAAATACTCAAGTCTTTTAATCTTTTTGTTTGATATGTAATATTTCTGATAAGTTATGTATTCCTGTCTTGTGTATTTTTTTCTTTCCATTTATTTGTTCTATATTGTGAATGTTTTCTTCTTTGCTTATAATGTTTTAAATAAAAAAATAATACATATATATATATATATATATATATATATATATATATATAAACGTTTGCGCCAACTTCTAGCATAACAAAGGTGGACTCCATCGTGTTTCTGCAAATGTTTCTCCAGGCTTTGCGATGGTCAGAAAAGATGTTTAGAACACATCTAAACCCGCCCTCTACCCCCGACATAAGCATGACATGGTAAAGGAACGGTTCTAGTCCAGCAAAGAGTTGGTGCCGCTTTGAAACCAGTTTTCCTGGCCTGAGAACTCGGTTCTTTGCCTGTTGAAACACAAAGAACTGGTTCGCGCTAGGCACCGGCTTCGAACCGGCTCTCAAAATGCTTTTGTGGAAAAGGGGTACTAGTAGAGTGCAGAAGGGGGTGGTGACACTAAAATCAGTTTTTTTTTAAATTGCTAATTCATGTTTGCTCATAACAGTATTGGCCAATGTTAATTTATAAATAGAATACAATTAAGGTTAATAAATGCTGTAAGTATTGTTCATTGTTAGATACTGTATGCAATGTTAATGAATTGAAATTTACTGTTAAGTTTTACAAAAAACTGAAAATAAAAGGTGATATATATATATATATATATATATATAAATAATGGTGAAATATAAAAGTGAAATATAAGACAACTTTAACTTTACGCAAGTCTAACTTTTATATAAATCTAAAGTTTGTGTGTGTGAACTAGTACCAGTGCTATTTTCCCAGGAGACTGAAATGTTGTTTTTTTACTAGATTAGTTTGTGGGCTAAAATCCAAAGCTTTAGACCAAACTTCTCTGAGATCAGACCTGCCGATATTATTGAATTTGACTGCTTTCCAGCGCACAAGCAAACCAAGCTGTCAAAAGCTGCAAAATCCAAAAAACAGGTCATTGTGTCAGAAGTGTGTTCAGTACACTGGAAAAGTGACTGTTACTTAAAATTCACAAAGAAAGAGCACTAAAGAGTTCATAGAAAAAGTAAGAAGTTTATAGACAACTTTCTAAGCAATATATCTACTAATATATTATATATAATGGCAAATTTAAATGGAACATTCAGAATTCCACACAAGTTCAAAGTTAAGCTACTGACAGCATTTGTGGCATAATGATTACCACAGAAAATCCAGGTAACAAATATCAACACAATGGCTAATTTGGTGGGTTTTCATTCATAAATTAAGTTCTAACTTTGCTATGGCATCGCTGTCAGAGCCCTTCCCCTAAAAAAAGCATCAAACATTAGAAAAACAATGCACAAAGTCTCATACTGAGAGAAACACCATGCAGCGCCAAAATCATAACAGTCACTCATAGTTTTCCATTAAAATACACCGATTTAGGACAAATATATGTCAGCATGGACTTCACCCTATGAGATTTGTGTATTGTGCATTTTTTCACTAACTGGTTTGTTTTTGTGGTGGCTAAATAATTATACTTGGACTGCCGCCTTGAGAACACGAGTACAGAGTGTGTGATAAGCAACTTCCCGTCTGCTGTGCAACCGCTTAACGCTCCACCAGAGCCCAAGGAGACAATTAAGAGGCCACTTTTTCCAACCCCTTCTCATAAATGCAGCATTTCCATGACTTTGGGGGAAAAGCACTCTATGTGCAGGTAAACTCATGGCAATTATAAGAGAAGTCACAGAGATTTTCATTTTTCCCCCTCAGATTTTATTTTCTGCAAACTAAATCAACTATTATAAGCTAAAAGAAATACAAAAATTCAGAATCAGAATAATATATTTAAATCTAACCTGTGACTTGGATAATCAGATATTTCTTACATTTTTGTTTTGGATAGTTGAAGATCTAACTGGCTACTGATAACTTAATTAGGACCCAAATTGGCTGGTTAAAAGTTGTACTTCAAACCCTGTATATAAATGATACTAAAACATCATTGTAGGCATTGACACTCATAAAACAATGTTAAAATAAAGCAAAATTAACAGGAAGTTACTGTATGTGGTGACTTTTGCAGTGAACTATACTTTTGGGTACAGAATTTTATATGAATAGATGCATCCTCATTTTGCTATTACATTTAGCACTGTCACATTCAATTGCCAGAATACAATTAGCTATTGATTAATCATGAATACAAATGAACCCCAGCAATATTCCCACCAAATGATTTTATAAATCACCAAAGCAAAAACTACTGCAACTAGACGATGTCGATGACTAGTCGATGTTTGTTAATTTAACTAAGTAAAGACAGAAAGATAACAAAATGGGATTGTTTAATTCCAATCCATCAAAAGTGTCATAGGAATAAACACATCTGCATTCATGCATCCCTTACAAAAAGACATGTGGCTGTGACTATTTTCAGCTGCAAAGTGCTTTTTCAAGAATACTGAGAAGTGTACAGTGGATCCAAAATAGTAGCGTTACAAAGAGAACCGATAAAACATTTAGCAGGAGATTATGCAAGTAGGAGTGCAGAGATAAAAATAGAAGAAAAACACACAAAAAAGAAAATTATGCAATTTCTCTGTATCAGTCTAAATGATTGCCTTTATTTTTAACAGACCCGTCCTATTGAGTTAATAGCACAAGGTCTTTATCCGTGCAGACACGACAAAGTGACAGCCAAATGTTTGATACTCTTTAGCTGTCAGTTTTCCTTAGAATAAAAGCATTATCAACATCAGCTTTCACCTGACCTCATCTGTAAACCTTCACATCATGTCCTTTCATAAAACAAGCACGTCTTCGGCTGTGAAAATTGACAAAGAGACAGAGAGACGCTTACCTCTTCTGCTGTCCATGACGTACGTCTCAATAATGGAACTCTTTTTACAGATGTCATCGGCCATTGAGGCACAGCTGACCTCCAAGTGTTTAACCTGAACCGAGAGCACAAAGATAAGATCTGCAATAAACTGCCAGACACCACAAACACACAAAGGTGTGATAAACCTGATACAAAAGCACACAGTTCTGGACACGGTGAGCACTGCCAGCTAAGGTTCATTTTCATACAGTATTTGGTTTTAGATTTAGAAAATGTTCTTTCAATTTAGTCAGTATATCATGTGAAATTGAATAAGTATCAATTAAATTTCACAATCGAAAAAGCATGTTATTTTAACAATATAGCATTCAACAATAATTAAATTAAGAGCATGTGTCCCAAATTCAAACATTATGGTTGAAAAGTTTTGGATCAGTCAGATTATTATTATTTTTTTTTTAGAATAAAAATAAAGTAAAACCAGTAAAATTGTGAAATATTAATCACAATTGAATCGTTTTGATAAAAAGAAAGTATATTTAAAATTTATTTTGTAACAATGTGAAAGCATTTATTGTCAATTTAATGCATCGTTGCAGAATAAAAGAATTACTTTTCAAAAAATTTCAAACTTTTGAAAGGTAGTGTAATTTTTTGTTGTTTGTTTGATAAACCAATTATTAATTACATTAATTTAGAAATATTTTAAATTACTTTAATATTAATCTAAACGAATCAAACATACATTGTATAAAATTAGGGCTGTCAAACGATTAATCGTATCCAAAATAAAAGTTTGTGTTTACATAATATATGTGGGTGCACCATGTATAATTATATATATATATAAATATACACACACGTGCTTGTATATATTTAAGAAATATTTTCATGTATATACTGTATATAGATTTATAAATTATGTATATTATATATAAATAAAAAAAATCATATATTATGTAAACACAAACTTTTATTTTGGATGCGATTAACCGTTTGACAGCCCTAAAATACAACTTATACCATCCGTGTGTTAGCATAATTTTAATAGACAGAAATAATGATAAAACTTTTTTAACATAAGTAAAAAAATTATAATGAAGTAACATGAAATAACATGTTCAATATGAGTGACATTGACATGTTTGAGCTTAGAGTGTCTATTTGCAGAAAGGGTGATGTAACTTGTCAAAGCCCTAACTACATATTTCCATTCCAACAGTTGCTAACCAAGACCGATCGATTAAAATGTGAAAACATCAATACCTGCATGCATATTTCATGACCCAAAGACACAATTCAGCACTTAAAGCCCCCGTGGAGCACACAGCAGAACTGTCTGAGTGAAGGCTTGGTGCAGGACTGCAAACCTGTGCTGTGCCATGCCAGTTAAACCTTTCCTAGTAACATGAGACTGTAATGATGGGTTAAAACGTCATACCTTCTCTTCCAGCATCCACTTCTCCTGCTGGACCTCAGCGAGTCTCTGGAAGAGCTCACTGACCTCGTCGTCTGAAAGGTCAGCGGGTCGCTGGGACTGAGGACTGCTGGTGTTGGACTGTGGAACGAGAAACAAAACTTTACCAGAACTTACAGACAGGACTCAGACAGTTATGAGGATTTTCACCAGAGAAAAGACAAAATGTAGATTTGTCTTTTCAGTGATTAAAACGGTCACATCTGAGACAGTAAGTGCATTCGCATCAAGTCATCATCAACTTAAAGGTTACAAAGTTTATTGTAGCTACGTGGGCACTCGGTTTCTCCTGTTGTTTAAAACATTTGGCAAAAAGATGGCAAATACTAGACTAGTTTCCAAAATGTGTGCAGAGCTTCACTCATAATTGAGGGTGTAGCTGAGTTTTTGCCACTGGAGTTATGAGGTATAGTCACACTCACAAGCTCTTAGAATAAAGTTCTATTCAAGCTCTGTATAACTTAAAGGCAAAAAAAGGTATGAAAATAAAGTTATTAACCAGTATCTTTTTTCTAATCAAACTGTTTTCAGAACGGTAATGTTACAAAAGGAAAGCATTAAAGGATTAGTTCACTTTATAAAAAAAAACTTTTACTGACATCCAAGATGTCCATGACTTTCTTTCTTCAGTCGAAAAGAAATTAAGGTTTTTGATGAAAACATTCCTGGATATTATCACCATTTAATGGACTTCAATGGGCACCAAACGGTTCAAGGTCTTTTTAAATCTTTTTTCGAGTCATTTTGTTCATTGAATGATCCAAATTTCATCAAAAACATTCATTTCTTTGCAACTGAAGAGAGAAAGACGTGGACATCTTGGATGACATGGGGTGAGTAAATTATTTAATTAAAAGTGAACTACTCCTTTAAGTACTTCAATACCACTGCAAAAAAATTGCTTTTAATAATTAAACATTACTAACAACAAGTGAAGTCAGTCAAATACACAAATTACAGAATATAAATATTATATATATATATATATACACATATACATACATACATATATATATATATATATATATATATATATATATTAATCTTTGTTAAAACTGTTTTGTTTTTTGATTAACATTAATGACATAGACGGATTTAATATAATGATGCATATCCGATTACTTAACTGTTTACATTCACCACCGACTGGGTTTACGAGAATACGATCAAGTAAAAGGAGACGCGAGAGAGGAATACATTTTGAAACGTGCCTGAATGATTTCAATTAACTGAATGTATAAATAGGCAAGATAAAACACAAGCAAATGATTTATTTTTACTCTATGATGGTTAAACTTAGCAATTAATTCACAAATCACATGCATGCCGAACGTGGCCCTGTATGGATCACGGATCAACTGCGATTTGTTGCACCCTAATATTTTTTTTTTTAGCTGAAATACAACACTGAAACAAAAATAAAATATATTACACGTGAAAAACATAAATTACAAATGTTGAATTAAAAACTAACATAAACACACATAACTAAACATAAATAACTTAATATAAAATTAAAATGGTTTTGGAAACAAATTATGACTGAATTTTTCATTTGGGTGAGGATATCTGAATTCAACTTCAACTTTTTTTAGAGAAGACTGTCTGTAATTTAACACCGTGTCATTCAATATCACATGAAAGTCACAGGAAGGAATTCCACCAGCCTCGATCATGTGGCAGTTTCTATTCTGTCCCTCAGTTTGTTTCAGGGCATTTCAAGGAGCTGGAGACGATCCAAACTAATGAAGGTCGTTTCGAATCCAAACAAATGAAGGTCAGAGACTCTCGCCGTCCCCTGTGTGTACTATTTTCATCCCTAGAGTCTTATTTCCCCCCTGGCTTAAAAAAGGACGGTCTTTTACTAAAGAAAGATGACAATACTCCTTGAACACATTTCAGACATGACTGATATCCATTATGTTTCAAACTGATGGCATAAAACAGAAGTCTTGACATGTTGTTCTTAGATAAATTCATTTGAAAGTCAATTAGATGACTTAAGAATGAGGCATCATTCATGTCTGTATAGCACAAATGGATGTTTTTCTACACTTAACCACACTCACATCCCTCAAGATAGCCCAGCATGTCCCGACAACCATTCTTTTCTCCCGTTTATTCACAGGCACGGTATATTTATGGAATTTACACTGTTCGGGTGTTTATTAATAGCTTTGTGAGGACGGAAAAGCAATGAACAGAAAAGCTCCTGGGAACTGGAGGAAAGGAAGCATCAACTGTGGCGACCGTATTAGCAAGGGTCGTTGGCCCCAGTGGGCGGCTCTACCTTATTGGTGCTGGGAGCCGATGCGCCGTCTTTCATGATCTCTCTGTAGCTGAAGGAGGAAATGCTACTGCTGTCACCCGTCTGCTGCGTACGGCTCGGGGAACTGATCTCAGACAACACCAGCTCCTCCAGACCTGCAAATACATACATGATGAAAAAAGAGGAATATTATAAGAGCATAAATCACTAAGCGCTGCAGGTTTGCGAGATAATGGCTAACTTAACTGGATCAGACGAGAATGCAAATGAAAAACTTAATGCATTTTTAACATGTACAGATAATGATATAACTGATAAATTATATAGACGTGAAGTTATGAACAGCACTGGTATGTTAAGTTATTTTTAAGAAGCGTTCACATCAAAGTATATCAATATAAATGGTATCGTCTTCTCCTATATCTTGTTTATAAATGTATCGATATACCACCCAGTCATCGTTACCACTTAATAGCAGATTCCAGATAAGGTAACTGCTATTATGATCAATAACTAGCTATTGCAAGGCAATTATTAGTTAGCAGCAATATCAGCACAAATGACATTCAGAATCTATAGAGTAAGTGAACAACTACTGAGATAACTACACTAGAGATAGGCATGCTAACATACAGGCTATTTAGCAGAATGTCATCCATTAATACCTGCATTCACGGACAGAGAATCTACAAGGTAACAATTCACAAAAGTTAGACATCATATGTTTTATGTAACATTTAAATTACATAATGTATGGAAGTACAGTACACTATCTTTCAAAAGTTTGCAGTCAGAACTTAATACTTTTCAAAAGTGAGGGTAAAGACATTAAAATTGTTACAAAAAATTTCTACTTTTGAACTTTTAACTCATAGAATACTGAAAAATGTAGTTTTCATAAAAGTATTATGCAGCATTTAACTGTTTTCAACATTGATAAAAATAAATGTTTCTCAAGCAGCAAATTAGTCAAGAAAATATTAATAAATCTACTTTCATAACATTAAATACCAGAAACACAAAACAATTTCAACTGATTATATCCCCCATTATTTGTGTACCATATGTTTTCACAGTATGTTAGCAAAATGCTAAGTCAGCTTCCATTGGAATCAATTCCATTGGAGTTTACATTTTAGTTAGACTATCTTCTAAGGCAGGGTCCTATCTAGGTAGTAGACAGCAAGCTCACTAGATATTGGACAGAAAGCTCACTAGGTATTGGACAGAGCTATATAAATAGAGGACAACAATGAAATCTATATGTATAGTGTCAAGTTATTACCCTTTTTCCCCAAAGATTAGGCCAGTGAACCAAAACACTTTTTTTAATGATGTGTGTATACTTTAAGACCATCTTGGACATTAGACAAAGATGAAGCTGCCTACTTTAAAATGTCTGATTCTAAACTTTCTGTACTGCAAACATTAAACATTTAGTTTACTTTCAATTATAAATGGCTCAAAGAGGAGTGCCCTGGCACTGCCAACAATCTACAGAGAGTAAATTCACATATGCATGGATCTGTAGCACATTTTAAGAGGGGCTCCATCAAATATTTACAGCACTCGCCTCTCCCGCCTCTCCCCTCCTTGTTGTGTGTGGGGTCCGTCCCCATAGGAGTTAAAAGTTTAAGGAACAAATGAACGAATGTACCCTGAAAATTTTGCGTTTGACCATTGGACGATTGAGTTGCAAATTATGTGGTCCAAATGTTAAATTTTGATTATAAACATCACAAGGTATAATCGCCTGTGCTCATGCCCTATTAAAATCACCATAATTACCAGTTTGCAAGAAGTAAAAAAAAGGTTTGACGCAAGTGGTCATTAACACACATACTGTATGTGCGTTTATCATTTGTACTGTGCATTAGGGTGTGTGAATAATGAGGTGTGGCAATAATCAGAATAATGAAGCAAATAATCAAAATAATGAAGACTGCATGTAAATGGGAGAGCTTGTGTCGCGTTAAAAAAATCCTTACTCTGATTATTGGAAATAATCACATTGTTGGTGCACATGAAAACAAAGTCAATATGTTTTGTTAAAAAATGCTATGCAAATAAAATTGACTTGATTTGATATCATATTAAAACAGTTAGATTGTCGCGATAACCGCAATATTGTAGTCAAGTCAACCGCAGAGAATTGTAAGTAACCGCAGCAACCATGATATTCACATTTTTTATAAGGCTATACCCTTCTTGTTTTGAACTTCATGAATGTGTATTGAATGTCAAACAAGTTCATAATGATAACAAGACTGTTTATCATGGTGATTCGTAGCCTACAGAGGCTTAAAGGGATACTCCACTTTTTTTGGAAATAGGCTCATTTTACAACTCCCCAGAGTTAAACAGTTGGGTTTTACCGTTTTCAAATCCTCATATCATATATTTAGAAGAATATCAGTAAGCAGACAGTTTCTGGCCTCATTGACTTTCATAGTAGGAAAAAAATATACTATGGAAGTCAATGAGACCAGAAACGGTCTGGTTACTGATATTCTTCTAAATATCAGAAAATCGGCTGAATAGATACAAAGACGCTAAAACTCAACCGTTTAACTCTGGGGGAGTTGTCAAATGAGCATATTTCCCAAAAAAGTGGAGTATCCCTTTAACACAGACAGTGAAAGAGAGATCGGCAGAGCGTGTGCGATTACCTGCGTTTGCCGTGTCAAAGGAAAGCAAAATATTTGCCGTATCATCCTTTTAACGTTCACGTCACAGGTATTTACCATAAATGTGCGTCAGCAGCAGCACTGGTCAGCATCTCACAGCGCGAGGAAATAAAATCTGCGAGTCACGCATCGAATGAATGCCACCTTGGTCTCTGATAAGTGTAGCATCAGCTTCAGCGTTACCCATACAGCGCATTGCCGCTATGCTGAGCCTTGAAAAGTGGAACTCAAAGTTAAAAATAATTAACACCTTGTTTCATTACATCTCTATTAATGAATCAGCTTTTTTGAACGTGTTCGTTGAATGAACGGTTTAATGACTCTCTCAAAGTCCGTTGTCGTAACAATGTGCAGATTGTGCGCGCTGAGTGAAAGCCTTTCAATGCGCATATAGACGCGGTTTAGTTTCGGTTACTGAAAATGTCCTTGTTTCTGTCCATGCTGCCCACATCGTAAACTTTATTTATATAGCAACAAATACATACAAATTAAATAAATAAAATAAATGGCGATAATACCGCAAATTGCCGCTATTGAGCGACTCTGACATTATCACAAGTGAAATTCCATAATCGTGACGGAGAATAACAAAAACTGTATTCAAAACCTATTTTACTCCTGTATTGATGAAAAGAAGAGAAATGGAGCGAGAGAATGTTATTCTTAAAACATTTCTCAGATTGTGCAAAGTGAGTGTTACATTCTAGAATGGAGCCAAAAATCTCCATGATATGTACTAACACCACTGTAAATGTGAAGAAAATAACATTAATGTAATTTCCCTTCTTGGAAAAAACTATTTATAGCCAATGCAGGAAAGTGAACTGCTCAACATCCCACAGGAACCTGACGCAAGAACAAAGCGGACAGGTTTGTCTCATTTACAGCGATTTACTGTAGGGGTGGAACCTTCTTCATCTGTTGCCTTATTTATGGACAGCAACACATTTTTATTTACTTTTACCTGCTTTAACATGAAACAGCGACTGCAGAGCCCATTGCAGTTTAAATCACCTGAGAGTGTTGCCGACCACTCTAAAAAGCCTTATTCCCTTGCATTTACAAGTGCTTTATATGGTGATGAAGGAGACGTGTCTCAAAATCTTAAGTGTATCACGTGGGGACAAAGAGAGTGTTCACCTGTTCGTGTCTTAGTGTTGGTTAAGATCTCCTGTAGCCGCTCCTGGAGCTTATCAGCTCTCTTTCTTTCCAGATGGAGCTGCCTCTTCAAGTCTTTCAACTGCAGACATAACATGACAGGCATTACATTTGACAGCAGATGGACATTTAGCTTGATAGACATTTAAGAATTCTAGTACATACATTGGCCCAAAAACTACCTGGACACTTAAGCTACACCTAAAAACGTCTGAATATCAATAGTTTACATAATTAAATAGCAATCCAAATATATGAAAGAGTTCAGATGCAAAAGCCTCTAAATGCCATTTGAAATTTTCTTCTAAAATGATCATTTTTATCAAGCTTGTATATTTAAGTTCAGTAATTTCACTTAAATGGCAATGAAGATTACCTATTAATTGTCATTTAAGTGAAATTACTGAACTTAAATATACAAGCTTGATAAAAATGGTAATTTTAGAAGAAAATTTCAAATGGCATTTAGAGGTTTTGGCATCTGAACTCTTCATATATACTGTATTGGTCCAAATATTAGACTTAAAAAATACATGTAAAAATCTAGACCCTGAATATAATTGGCCTAAGAAGAAAAAAACGAATCAGGTAGGTAATGCAGATCAAACACCTGTGTTTTTTGACATGTCAACATCTGTCTCTGTGCATACAAAGGTGAGAAATCAGTCATTGTGAAATCTACTGGAAATGAGAACTATGGTTATTTTTACGGTATGCCATAAAGTGTTTATTTTTAAATATGTATTTACCAGTATTTACCATATTTTCAATATAAAAACAGGAAAAATCTGTTCAAATAAATCATTTTCTTTATAAAAGACAAGATTTGTTTAAAGACCAAAAAGTCTTTTTGAGGACATGACTTTTTCTAAAAGGTATGCATGTTAAAAAAAAGAAGGGTTGTCTCATATTCGGAACAATACGATATACATCACATTAAGTAAACATCCTGTCCATCCATTTTGCCACGGTAGCACTACAAAAGCTTTTTTGTTTTTGTCAAAATGTAAAAAGAGGAGAAGATATGTGAAATTTTATCCATTCTGTGGCTAAAATCACTTCAAGCAGGAAGGAACTTTTCCGAGGGACTGCATTTGTAACCTAATAAACAGTGTGAATATATAAATAATAAACAATGGCGTAGCAAAACTTTGAGCTAAAGGCATGGGTAGCTTTTGGAGCTGTGAGCAGACATCACACAGGCAATCGATGAACTGTCAAACGAGATTCTATTGATGAAACGGCTAAAACGTAATGAAAGCTGATCGACCCTCATCGACGGGAGGTCTGGTTTCAGGTCTGTAGGGCAGAGAGGTGTCCTGCCCATCGCCTGGGACTATTTTAATTCACTTTCTGGGAAAAGGAGAGAGGGAAAGCCCTGACTCATCTCTTTTTTTCTGGCTGGATTGCCTACTTACCGCTGAACTACCTTTTTTTTCCAGGATTCTCTGTCCATCCACCGTGTCTTTAATCTCCTGAAATACACACAAATAGTTCAGCAAATTTATTTTAAAATCATTTTCAAATAACTTTTCAGCTTAGATTGAAATAGTTTATTAAGTTTCTTTCGTTTTTCTATATTTTAGACAATAAAAAAGCACATATGAAGCAATATTCATTTAAAGAGGAACTTCATTTACAGAAATTCTGAAATTAATTTACAGTAGAACTTAAATATTATGTATAATAACATATAATACTATAAAGTAATATAATGTTATGAGATTCATTTTTTGAAAAAAAAAAAGCCTGTTATGCTCAACAAGTCTGCATTTATTTGATCAAAAATACAGTAAAACAGTAATCATGTGGAATACTATCACAATTTAAAGTAATGGTTTTCTATTTTAATATATTTTTAAAAAGTATGAATTACTTTGTATGATTTTTTAAAATATTAATTTTAGTAAACCAGTCTTGGTTATTAGACTGATGTAAGATATTTTCTATGACAAAAAGGAAAGTCCTAATAAATCATCCTAAAAATATTCAGATGAGACAAGAAAACACCAATTTTGCAGCTCTGAAAACTAAACATCCCAGAGGGATTGCTGGCACCAGATGCTCATACAAAGAACAATCTCATCCTACTGATGAGTCACGCATCGTTCTTGAGTCACTTTTAAAATAACTGCTGAGCTCCAGCAATCACACCCACATAATATCCTCCATATCGGAGTCATGCCTTATTTAGCATCTTAAAAACACATGGTTCTCATCACGTCTGAAGAACTAAAGCTCCAGCAGAGCCACTAGGAGACCGCCCGAATAAAAGAGTGCATTCTGTTCCCACACCTGTTTGAGTTTGCCGATTGAATAGTTGAGATCTTCTCTCTCTTTCTCCATCTCAGTCAATTGCTGTTTGACTGCCTCCACCTCTGCAGCTTTAGCCTGAGAAAGGGCAGAAATATGTTCATTCCAAGCTCGAAACATATGGAAAAAAAGGAGAAACTAAGAATGAACAAGTTCATTTTTTGAAGTATGAACTATGAACTAAACTAGTTCATTTTAAAATGTGTGACTGAACTTGAACTAGTTCATGTAGAAAGTGAACTTTCCCAACACTGGTTCATTCATTCATTTAAAACGCACAATGGAAGAAAGTTTTCGAAACAGAATACACCTAATTTATTTGTTTAACACATATTCTGGTCTTATTGTGTATGATTTGTCAGACTTAAAAATGGGATATGATTTTATTGGTTAATACAATTTTTGTTTTCCATGCAAACTAAACTTTTATGGCAAAAATAATAATAAAAAATAAATAAATAAAATATAAAAATAATAATAAAATATATATATATATATATATATATATATATATATATATATATATATATATATATATATATATATATATATATAAAAATGTACGAACTCATTCTGAACTCAGATGGACATTGGCTAAGGAGGTAGGGGCGTTGTTTCATGTGATTTGTATCCGTGTACTTTGTTTTATTATCAATAGCAATTTTCAGATTGCAAATTGCAAAGTGGACCCCTTTATGTAGTTGGAAAACTATTTACTAAAATATATATTTCTTTTTAAAATAGACAGTATATTTTCTAAAAAAAGAAAAGTTCAGCTTGAATAAAATGATTTGCCGCTTGAATATGTCAGCAGAAAAGAAAAGTTCTCAAAACATTTCATCAAAACAACTTTCTCTGCTTCTGAAATAACTTTTATTTTATGCTGACATAACCAAGGAAGTGCAGGCTAGGTAAAAATAATATTAAATGGTAAAATCATATCCAACTTTATACGATCCAATCAAATCAAGTGGATAAAATCAAGTCACACCAGAGATGGACTGGCCATAGAGACCAACAGGATCAGGATCTTTTATTAGTTCAGGTAAGTAGAATCATAATGTACTTCTACTTTAATGAAAACAAAAGCAATTATATGAAATTTGAACTTGGGTTTTCATGACCTCATTCTCAAATGCCAATGGATGATATACGCATTTCATTAATTTGATAGTCTTTTAAGCTCATTTAGTAAAATTCTAATGTACAGCACGCATTCATCGACTCAATGAGACATGACAGAAGAAAGCCTTCTGATGTGAGGGTTTCTGAATAGGTTTGAAGACAACAAATGTGCCATAAAGACCAGATTACAGCTTATTACTTAATCTCCTTTAGCCTACTGTTTTCCATTAAGAGTTGTTAAACACACAAATGTGTTTTTATCATCACATGCAGTTTACCTCCAGCTGGACTGTGTGATCTTTCTGCACCCGCTGGATCTCTTCTGCATGGTCCAGTTTGTTCTTTTCCATGGTCTCCTGCTCACAACACACACAACATGGAAAATATAAATCAACTACACATCAAAAGAGTGACCGTTTTAAGATTAATGCAACATTTGTATATATAAATCCATTAAAAATGCTCTTCTTTTCACCTTTTTTGCATTTTAAAGTCTGTAACATGGTAACGACAAAAACAACACTGACATCATGTGGTCAGAATGATACTGATGTACCCAGACGTAAACAACAAAAGACAGTTTCCATCTCTGGCATTGCTCTGCAGTGAGAGATGGCTGTAAACACACGGCACCTCGGCTTCCTTGAGTCTGCGTTCAAACCAGCCCTTCGTCCCCTCCATAGACTGAACCTGAGCTTTCAGCTCCTCTACATACGGCTGAAGACCCTC
The DNA here is from genome assembly GCA_030378365.1 of Hybognathus amarus. Classification (NCBI taxonomy): domain Eukaryota; kingdom Metazoa; phylum Chordata; class Actinopteri; order Cypriniformes; family Leuciscidae; genus Hybognathus; species Hybognathus amarus. The sequence continues at coordinate 878,542 of JAQIUQ010003288.1, forward strand.
CAGCTCTTTGGAACGAGCCTAAAATAAAAATACAATTGTGAATGGAAATTTAGCAGAGCCTTTTTCTCTAAAAGTACACTTCGTACAGAGACGATCCACCAGGAGCAACCTGAGGTTAAGTGGTTTTATTGAAAGTTCATGTCTTTCAGTGGCCGGCCCAGAAAGGTTCCTTACTTTCTCATCTCGTAGCTGCGAGCGAATCTCCTCTTCCATGCGGTTCTTGTCCTCGTGGAGGCCGCGGAGCTCCTTCTCGTGAGCGTCCCCTGATGCTCAGCACCTCCTTCTCATGCTGCAAACGCACGTTGCCGAGTTCCTCTTTTTGCCGAGATTTCTCCTGCGCAATCTCAATGGCCAGTTCATCCAGCATGACCTTACGCTTATCTGCAGTCTGAAAGAATAGCGTGCAATTTAGTTTTAAATAAAATATGTCGGTTTCAAAGGTCCAGTCATTATCAAGATTCAATCAGTTTCAATCAGATTCAAGTTTGTAAAACATAAGGCACTATCTTCTTCAACAACTGGTATTTAGACAGGTCTATATTTCTCAGGTCTGTGAGGCTACCTTATACGCTGAGTTTCGGTTGCTTTATGAGACGATCATCAGTTCAGGCACCAGCGCCTCTGTGTCGCGATTAGCATATCCATTGTCTGCAATATTTACTTCTTATTTATTAAATCCTGGTAATTGGTTGATGAAACATTGATTAAATTCCCAGAAATTAAGATACAATTAATACAAAACGAAATGCTCAGAGGTGACGAGGGAGTTGTCACACACACACAACACACACACAAAAGCAATGTTTATTTCTAGCGAATTTGGTAAAGCTTTGTCAAATTTAATAGTCAATTAAATACCTTTACTCAATTATCTGGAGTACGAAACTTTGGGAGATTATTTTTGAATGTCCGTTCTTTGAAATTAGCTAAAAAAAATGTTATTTCATGGTTTTTCCACATAATCGGCCCATATCTTATAATGGAACATTGCGACTTCTAACTCATTTCGCCAGAGCGGGTCACATATTATGCTTTCTTTTTATTTCTTTTTTTACATTTTCAACTTACTTTAGTGTGTAACATTGCTATTTCAGATTTCTTTATAGTGACATCGTTTATAATAATTAAGCTAATTTTCTCCAAATTGACATTACTGTAACGTAAAAAATAAACATTATAAAAGTATTTCGACATGTTTTTTTGTACTGAATTTAAGTGATGTTCATTAAAAAACTGTTCATTCATGAGGAATTACAGTAACTTAGCAAAATAATCCTGATTAAATCAAATGGTCGGACAGACAGAGATAAATGATCATGTAAAAGTGTAAAAACTGGCTAGGAGCTAGAAACATTGACTAACATTGCAAATTTTAGAGGGAAGAAGAAAAAGTGCACAAAAAGAGGTGAATCTTCCAGAGCCCATTTGTGTCTAAATCCTATTTGACATTAATAAAGTCATTATGATGGTCAAAAGATCAGCGTATTAAGTGATGAAAGAATGAGCAGAGTGTACTGACTCACTAAAGAAGCTTAAATGACGTGAGAGATGGTGAGTGCACCAAACGTTTAACTACTTTCACCTGCTCCAGTGGGAAGTTTCTGACTTGTGAAAGGATTGGACGGTAAAAAAAGGGGATTTGTGTGTATCACCTTTCTGGCCTCCTCTAACTCCAGCTGTAGCTTGTCCTTTTCCACACCAAGATCAGTGAGCTGCTCCAGAAGTCGGCGATTCGCTCGGTTTGACTCCTGATCACCAAGAAGAATTTTAATCATTTTGATATATAATTTGAATCCAAATGCAACATTGTTTACTATGTTTGACTATATTAAAACTAGGGCTGTCTAATGATTAATCGCATCCAAAATAAAAGTTTGTGTTTACATAATATATGTGGGTGCACTGTGTATAATTATTTATATATAATTATATATATATATATATATATATATATATATATATATATATATATATATATATATATATATACACACACACTTACATACATTTAAGAAATATTTTCATGCATATACAGTATATAGATTTATATATAATTTATATTATATATATAAATATAAATATTTAATATATAAATAATATTTTTTCCGAAAATACATGCATGTTATACACAGGGCACCCACACATATTATGTAAACACAAACTTTTATATTGGAGGCAATTAATTGTTTACAGCCCTAATTAAAATGTAATTGCTGAAGTAATTAAAGTACTTCTAGCATTTAAAAAAGAAATTTTTAAATAAAAATTAAGAAAATGTTAAAGAAAATGTAAAAAAAAAAAGTTTAAAAAATAAAATAAAATTTTAAATAAAATTTAAAAATAAAAAGAAAACTTTTTTTTCTCATCAAAATGGACTCTGAATCTCCAAAACAAATGGACTTTTCTGCAGTGCACAGGGAAAAATAATATTAACTAATAACATAATGGCCTAATATGCTTCCTATTTAATCAAATAGCATTTTACATAGAATTACAATGTTTACCAACATACCTGTAGCTGTGAGTTGAGATCATCTCTCTGCGCGAGGAAGCTCTCCTGTTCTGTACGTTTCTGCTGAAGCTCTGCGTTGAGAGCCAGATTTTGCTCTCTCAACAAATTCAGTTCCTGAGTCTTCACTGTTTGGATCTGTGAAAAACACACACTAAGTTTCAGATATTTAAAGAACCCAGGACAACTGAATTAAATCTTCTTCTATCAGGGACCAAATGCCAAGAGAAGAGTTATGAAGGAGCGGAAAGTGCTTAACCGCCGTGAACAGCTGTGAAATGCAATTCAGCACAATCCAGAATTCAATAAATGTAAAACTAAAAAATATAAACCTTCATGCATGATGCAATATACATACATGTATGGATGCATGTATGCGTGAACATATTTAGACAAAATATCTAATCTAGCACAAGTACTACATGCATAGAAAGCAATATATTAGACATGGAAAAAATTCAAAACAGGATTTAATCAGGATTAAAGCGCAGTGGAAGTATAAACCAAATAAACCTATGCCTTCTTGGAGTACACATTAAATTATTCATATTTATTTACATATTAATATGTAGCCATTGCTCACAATGGGTAATGGGTTTTATTCCCAAGAAAGTGCAGATAGAAATGCTAAATATAACTTAAATACATTGTAAGCTACTTTGGATAAAATAAATAAGCATAATGAGTTTGGCTGGTGAGCCATCAACTAAAACAGTAATAACCAGTGCTGATTTATAACTGATTACATGTAATCTGGATAATGCAAACAGATTCCAAAATGTATAAACTTATATTACGTTTGAAAACACATTTTTTATTGTTAAATGATTATTTAATATTTACAAAATGGTGGTAAATTATTCATAATTCATTGATGTTCATTCATTCTTTTTATCTTTTAAATTTGCATTTCTAAACCAGCCTATTGCTCATGTATGTTCATGAAAGTCTTCTAGTTTTGTGGAATTACACAAGTCAGAGGCCACACAGCATTAACAAAATATTTTGTCTTTTTGTGTTTATTTTGATTGTTTTACATTTTTATGACTTAATTAATTATTACCTTTTCATAAACTTACAAACCCCCTGCAGTTCCTTTAAAACCCCAGTTTGGGATGTAGTTGTAGTGCAATGTTTAATGCACTTCATTTTGTTGACAAGATCTTACAGCAAAACAATGCATCTATATGAACCACCATGAATTGTCATTTAAAAAGACACTTTTTTTTAAGAGGAGAAATTAGAAGAAACTCTAGCATCAAACAATATGGTGTAAACTGAAAGTGATTTGTACATAGGCAATAGCATTAAAGCTGGTGAAAGTGGCATTAGTACATGTGTATTTTAACAATTAAATGGTACAAAGAGCATATGTGTTAGACCAGACATGGTCATTGAGTTAAGAGGATGCAGGAACTGGGGTTGATGAAGGTCGTGATGCTGTATCATGGTCAGGTACCTGTTCTAGGGCCGCTAGATTTGTCCTGAGAGCATCGTTCTCACCCAGCATGCCCTCCACCTGCTCCTGACTGACCGCGCTCTGACACGCTGACCTGTAGCTCCGCCCAAACATAAAACCACCCCACGAGAGAAGAGAGAGAGAAACCAATAAAGCAGAACAAAAAGATGACAGAACGAAAGAAGAACAAAATGAAATATTGAATGAAAGAACAAAAATAAAAGAGCAAGAGTACAAAGGAGGAGTGAAAACAAAATAAATAAACCGAAAAAAAATTAAAGAACATTAGAATAAATAAATATTTGAAAAAGTACAAAATATGATTGTAATAAATAGATTAAAAGAAAAAGAAAAGCAATAACATGAAAGAATAAAAGACAAATTTAACAAATAAGAGAATGAAAAAAAAATGTTTTAAATAACGTAAAAAAATAATTAATTAATAAACAAAGAAAACATTTGAATGAACAAAATAAAATTAAAATAATAGGAACATTTTATAAAGTAAATGTAAAAAAGACAGAATAACAAGCAAAAAGAAGGAAGGGAAAAATGAACAATGAGCAAAAAAGATTTAATTTTATGAAAAAAGTACAAAGTCATGAACAAAAAACGAGAAAAAAAAGAAAAAGAAATGATGAAGGGAACATGTACAGAGAAAGGAAGTGATGTGAAGGATGAATGACGAAATGTCCAACAACAGTATGGGATTGTAGAGGGAGTGTTGAAGATGAATTCAGAAAGAATAAAGCCCAAGGCGGTGAACAAGGGCAAGAGATAGAGGAAGTAGAACGCCCAAAACAAGTGAAAAGAAGAGAGAGGAAAACAGGCCAAGTTAGAAACTCCACGTCAAACAGAAGTCAAGCAGTTCTGAATGGAAAAACAGAATAGGGAGGTTCTTCATCCTTATCTGCTTGTTGCACATTAGAGGCAGTGGTTTAATTAAGATTTGTGACCTCATGGAGGAAGTGAAAGGCATTTGTGGTGGCGGGACCTGTAGTAGGGCCGATAGCGTCATAAGAGGGGTCCTTCCCTCAGGGGCCCCTGCAGACCGTGTGTGCCCCTCAGCCACCGGCACTGAGCCCCACTAATCCTTAATTACTCCGCTGAACCTGAGCACCATCGTCCAGAAATGCTCAATTAAACAGACTGCTCTCTGGGTAATTATAAACTTCTCGAACTTCTGCTTAAGCACAAAGAGTTTGCTATCAGCAGAAAGACCGGTGGGTCACAGTAAAGATGTCTTCCAGTTCAGCGATAGTTTACTCAAAAATTAACTCTAATTAATAATAAAAAAATTAAACTATATTTAAATTATTTTGAATTCATATTTAATTACTTTAAATTGAGACATATTAGTTGACATGTTTGCCCTCTAAGAGTTGCAAAATACATTGGCATTCATGAATATTTTAATATACTTCACTCCAGGATCAAAGTCAATTAAAATATAAAGCCATGAGCGAATATGACGAAAAATTGGCATTCAAAAGCTACACCTGAGGGGAAGATTATTAATGAATGACCAATTGACCACTTTTTGAATTTCAGTCTGTTCCTCTCTCAGAGTTATCAAGTGAGACAAAAGTCCTATTTTTGTGATGCCATTTTGTCCTTTTTTGTAGCTCAATAATGATCAGTCTTCATTCCCTATCACTGGATGGAGAAAACGCCTAGGACACTCTGCTAAACGTCATACAGGTCTGGAATTAAATGATGGCGAGGAAATGAACAGAATTTTTCTTTCTGGTTGAACTAACTTGATAAACTAATTTTAAAGGGGTGATGAACTGAGAAATCAAATTTTCCTTGAGCTTTTGACATCTAAGAGGTCATCATATTATAAGAATATCCTGTAAGTTTCAGAACTGAAAACGTCCTTGTAAGTCCAATAAAAGCCTTTATTGACACCAGGCTCAGCAAACGACTCGTTTTTAAAAGTGGGGAACTATGAGGTCAAAGAGGATAAAACACCACCCCGCAGAAGAAGATCAACGCCTATTTCAACATGGCTGGTTTAGCCCCGCCCACCGATTCACGCGCATTACAAGCATAGCTAAAGAACATAGGCCTACTTCGTGATGACAAACCGTATCGAGTTACCGAACAATACAAAATATTGTGTAGTGACAGTCGCTGCATAAGCTTCCTCTGGATTCCAATAGGACTGCATGGATAAACTTCATTTTTAATGACGTTCCAGCTGATGAGGTAAAACATTGTCCGTCTGTTCGCTTCATTTCACTGAGGATTGTTTTGTAAACAAGACTGGATTTGCAGACCGATTAAGAGTAAATAACAGTTCTGTGCCGTCTATATTGGATCTGACAGGAATTGTGCAACAAACGGACTCTGGGTCGAACATGTATGGGCGAATCATTCCAGTTTGCCATTTTACAACATTGGACGTTTTCAAAACAATTTCCCCACGTGCATCGACGGGTGAGTTGAAACTCATTATAATATGCAAAACTGTTATCCACTCACAGCAGTGGGCGTTAACTTCCAAGTCTTCAATGTGAGACGCACATAAAACGTAAAATAAAATAAAAAAGCGTTTTTCAGATAGGCTCAAAACTAGGGTAGAAAATAGCCTATTACTTATTAATTTTGATGTTTTTGAATGCAAAAACCAAGCAAACGTCACACGTTGCCCTCAGACAACAATATAATAAAATTTAAAAAGCCAGTTCATGACCCCTTTAAGACTGAAAAGCAAAGCTAAACTGCATTTTGAAACAGAGCTGAGAACGAAAACAGATAGTCTAAATAATCATAAACCTGCCTCCTGCCATTTAAAAAAACAAAGTCCAATTTTCATTATCTGATTTTTTTTTGCAGAACAATAAAAATTGTGTTTTACGCCGATAACAACACCCACATGAGCCTTTTACGGTTTATTTAATTGAATCTGTAGGACCCATTATCATTAAAATCACACTCAATTCAAGCAGATTAATTGTCTGCTTTCTCCCTTTTATAAACCTGTTAGTAAACAGCCAACCAGCAGATGTGGAAATTGCAGATTAGTTCTCTAGAGATGCACTAACGACCATCTGTGATGGAATAAACGTTAAAAGAAATGCTAAATGAACTATTAATCCTCTGTATTCTTCCTTTTAGTGTCTTTGGCAATGTTTGGAATGGAATACTAGCACAATCTGAAGTATAAACTGTATACTACACTACAGTGAACATTTCAAATGGTCACATGATGACTATTTCAGAATTTAATGTTTATCTCGTGCAAAAATGAGCCTTCTGATTCATTCATCATACCGGAAAAACTAAGTCAAGTACAGTAGTATACTCATCTAAAATGAAACTTTTTGCTGAATATGTAAAAGGAGGACACAGCTACCTGATCTTTGAGCATATGGATGGCCATCTCATGCTCTTTCTGTTTGCTGTGCAACTGCTCCTTCAGTTCAGTGACGTTCTGAAATCACACACACAAACCGTCAGGCAGGAAGATTCAATGCATTTTTAGTATGACAGTGATGGATGCAGCAGTGTGTCTACAGTCTATTATTTCCTGCAGATGTGCCTCAGTGCCAGAGTCTAATGCTGAAGCACTGACTACAGTCCCAAGGGTTTGCAAATGTTTATCATCATACTCCCTTAGTGGCCATTTATCGATGGCCCTCTGCGATGTGCAGCAATTTTATATCGGAAAATTTGGCAGGGCGGACCGGATCTCACCTGGTTAGCGGTCATTAAATCTGCCTGCAATTTCTGCACACGAAGGTTTATGGATTTGAGCTCTTCCTCTTTCCTCTGTTGGATCTCATCAATTTTAGTCCTGTAGAAACAAACGCATCATATGCTATCAGGGGTTTATTGTGAATAATGTGTGGTAGTGTCTTTTTTCAGGTATTGCGAAATAAATACCATAATAAAACCACAAATTCCATGTAGTATAGAACTGGCTTCCGGAAGTAAAAATGGCATTCAAAATCCTCACAGCGAAATAAAAGTTTAGCATTTTCAAATAAATTAAGAGTGAACTCTGAGATTTTCTGAAAGTTCCATTATTATGCTATTTAAGTCTCCTAATTTAGTTTTGTAGGTCTTTTACAATAGGTCAACATTAGGGCTTCCTGGAGATCTACCTTCCAGCAAAGTTCAGTTCCACCTCTGATCAAACACAACTGAACCAGTTGACCCTCTGGGGTTCTTTGTTTAACAGTCACACTCGGGACCTGAAAAAAATTTACCCAAAGGGCGGGATTCATATTTAAAAAAGAAAATCATAGTTTTTTTACTTGTTTTTTTATAATATTTTTTTCCTGTTCTTTTTTGGTGTTTTGAGAAAATAAAAAATAAAAAATTAGTATTAGTATTAATGCAATAATTATGACCAAATTTTCCCCCATTGAATATAATAGAAAACATATTAAAAAAAAAAAATATATATATATATATATATATATATATATATATATTTTTTTTTTAAAGCTGTATTTCATTTTGGAGTCAAGCCTAGGCCTCATAAAAGCATTTTTTTGAAATTAGATGCCATCTCGTGGACAAACTGAGCTTTTTAAAAATGTATAATCTGAATTTTTTGGTGTGTTTGTGTATAAAGGTGTGTTTGTGTGTGTGTGTTTGTGTGAAGTGTCTGTTTTGCACTCTTGATGTTTTATAGATTCACCCCTTCACTGTTGTGTGCTTTTTTTCAAGATCGTTGCTGATTTGTAGATTGTACGCACAAAAAAACTCAGTATTTTCAAATTTTTGCCAATTTCCCATTCATTTTCCTATGCGGGTCATTTTTGACCCGAAGGTCCTGAGTGTGACTATTTTTTTTACGACCACTTAGACTTTTCAAATCCTGTCCCCAATTTTTTGGGTGTTCATATACCAGGTACCATTAAAGTCACCAAGTTTCGGACTATTCCAATGAAGCTACGATTTGTAAAAAAATTTTTATTTAAACGCTTCGGGTCATTATTGACCCGAAGATCCCTAGAGGGTTAAGATCTTTGGGAGCACTTGATAATTACAGACAGGTGTGTTGGATCAGGGTAGGATCTAAACTAAAGTTTTACCATATCAATTCAACCATTTCCTCATCATTTTGGAAGTCCATGTAAAGTGGATTTGCAGCGCTGAAAACATGTCGACAACACAAACCAAACTCTACCAGACCCCAGTTACAACTACAGTGTTTGGGGGCAGGTCAAAGTAGACATTATTCGTGAGCAGCCAATGAACATCATAGGCTGGCATTATGCAAATTTGTTACATACATAGGTTTGTACAGGAACTAGGATTAGAATCATTGATGACTCGTTTCAAGCAGTTCACAATAGTTTCTTTCTTTTGGGAGACAATAACTCCATTTATCGTACACTTTGATCTTTGAAACTTTGCAGACCTTTTACATTCACAGCTATATTACACACATGAAAGTTAATATCCCAAAAAAGCACACAAAAATCCAAATTAATTTAAATGGAGCCAAATGGATACAAATGTGTAAGATCTGTGCATGAAGTACAGATCAGTTTAAAATCAAGCTGGATTATAGCAAATAGGATTTCTCCATTGAAATCAATGGATTTGCAACATTTAGAGGTAGTGTGTACGCATTAAATTCAGAAGTAGTACACTACCCACAATCCTGACTCAAATAGTAGTTCAAGTTCCCCATAAGACATACAGAGGCTCATACTCCTGCCTTGTTTTTTGTTAAAAACTATTTTTTACATTAGGGTTCAAGGTTTATAACTCCTCGTTGAGAAAAATAAATGGGAAATACATTTCTAAAAGTCAAGGTGCTAAAAAGCAGGCAGTCCCTGTCGCACAATAACTGCTCTGCTGGGTTTGTCTTTCTCACCTGCTGTCATTATAAAGTGCTTCCTTCTCAACTTGTAGCCGCTGGAAGCTGTAAGAGAAGCATAAAGAGACTTGAATCCTTATTGGCCCTAGAAACCCCCACACAGCAGTGATAAATAACAGGCAGCATCTCTTGCTCAGGGAAAACTGGCCCTGTGTTGACCAGAGGGATGCAGAAAGGAGGCAGTGTGTGCTGATACAGCAGTCTACTGTGAGTGCCAGAACAAGTTCACGTTCAGACTCATTACACTGACACAGTGACTGTCGCTAGGCCACAGCTGAGCAATCACAGCACCCGGGATGATGTCATCACACGGAGAGTTTTGATTGGTTACCGCACAGAGGAAGAGTGTATCGTGGACTTGATTTAAATGGAGGATTGAAATTTATCTTGTGCTTCATAAGATAAGGTGTTCAAATGGAACAATGTCGAATTAAACTGTCTTTAACTTTCATTCTTCCATATTTCAGCAAGTTTTACATGCAATCAATCTATCACTGCCTTCAGAAATGTTAGAAATGTTAGAAAATAAAGAAATGTTTATTTCTCATTATTAACATTATTCATTATTATCTCACCCTGGTGTTATTCTAATGCCACATGACCTTTACACACACACACATTGCAGTTAATCACATCCAAAATAAAAGTTTGTGTTTACATAATATTTGTGGGTCCACTGTGTATAATTATTTCATTTATATATATATAATATAATATTTGTATATTTATTTTTAAGTAAAATATTTCAAAATATTATTTTAAGAAATATTCCTATTTATTCACTGTATATAGATTTATATATATAATTTATATGAAACGTAAATATAAATATTTTATATATAAATAATATTTTTTTCTTAAATATACATGCATGTGTGTGTTTATATATATATATATATATATATACAAAATAATTATACACGGTGTTATACAATTATACACTATATATATATATATATATATATATATATATACAAAAGGTATATAGCACATAAAGAAGTTTATCTCCTTATATAGAAATGTAAAAAATCCCGTTTCATTTTACATTTCTTACATATATTTATATATACATTTATATACATATATTTATATAGTATATGTAAAATGATTCGGCTTTTTTTTTATTTTGTGTGTGTATATATATCCTTTAAATATCTATATGTTTCCTTTGTGTGTGTGTGTGTGTATATATATATATATATATATATATATATATATATTTATATAAAAAACAAAAGGAGAAAAAAAACATGTTTCATTTTTGGATGAACTATCCCTTTAATATGAAATATATGAAGCATAAAAGTAACTAGCACTTACCTATCTTGTTTTTTCTTCAACTTATCAGACAACTAATAAAAAAAAACACAATACATTATCACTTGTCATTTTTATCATCAAGCACACATGCTATCTGAAACAGACTTGTAATACTAACTTTAGCATTTTCTTCTTGCAGTTTTGTGATGCCTGTCTGTTTCAACATCTGAAAATGACAAGAAATGCATTAAAACAAGAAAAGGTTTGCATGAGGGATAAAATAAAAATAGAAAAAGAAAGTGAATAATCAAAGTTAGATAAATTAGCAGAAAATACAATATTTAATGCATGATAAATGTAATTTATTATATGATGTTAAAACTGAAAGAACAAAAAAAAACTTTTTTTTTTTAATATCCAACCTTCCAAAACATTCTATAGTCTGCCTCTGGGAAAAACACATTTTAAACATTTAAAAGGACGTTTCATCATAGATGTGGAAGTATTCTCTGGTGCAAGGTGAGAATAAATGTCTCCAAAATTAGCACCCACGGTGAGGGTAAAAATATACACTCATCAGCAAAATGCATCGTAGCATTCAGTCCTTTTGTCTGTTTTCTGCTGTCCTGGGTATTTAGAGGGTAAAACTGATGTTTTTACCTCTAGTGTCTGGAGTTGTTCCCTCAGTAAGCATTTCTCCTCCATTTCCGTTTGAAGCTTTAATGCCACCTCTGAAACCCAGTGTTAAAATATCTTGAGTTGGAGAAGTGTTCAACTGATGCTCAGTCAAAGTCATACCATTTTGCTGCTATTTGAACATCCATAACACATCCTTCCTTGGTTCTACTCCATCAACTCTTAAGTGAGTTTGATAAGGTCACAACTTTAAAAGGAAGTTGTCAGAAAGATGTACTCACCGCTCAGCTCATTATCTCGCTGTTCCGGTTTGACGCGTTGCACTTCGGCCTAAAGAACAGAAGGAGACAAAAAAATAAATTGAATTTTACAGTGAATTTTAACAGCAGTTTCTATAGTGGCAAGATATATAAAACCCCAGTAAATGCAGAAATCACTTGATGTTGACAGGAAAGCACTTTTTGAAAGCTAAACCTAAAACACAAAGTAAATTAAAATAAACCCAATTACTTTTTTAATAAATTTTCACAGACTTATTGACTTAAATGATGCAAGTTATTCTTCACTGCTCTGCTCTCGCATTTATTTAATGCAAAAATGTGTTTTGTGTGAACAGAGCCTTGTAGTACTTGCTGATTTAAAGCAAGGACATGCAGGCTGGTAAGAAATTTAACTAAAAACATCATAATCTACTTTTTGTGATTCAATCAAATCATGAAGGATAAAATAAAGACCCATTCTACATGATCTCCAGCTGGATATTCTTGTTTCACTCACTTGTTTCACTGAAAACCCACCACATGAAGTTAAAATCAGTAGGGAATGTTTAAAAAAAAAAGTTACACAACTATTTAAAGAATAGTTGTTTGGCAGCAGTCCTGATTTTATTCAATTTGGTCAAGCTAATGAATAGGGTGTGATTGTCAAACACTAGACTCCAGTTCACTGTCCTTCCATTCCCTTCCCTGATCTCACAGAAAAAGCTGATGGTGGCGTCTCTGCTGTGTCTGGCCACAGTTCACCCAGCATCTGTAGTCCCTGCATTAAACATGACCTCAGTGAACTCCAACACACTCCTCCAGATGAAGTGCAGTACTGTGTAGCTGAATAATTGATTCGCTCTGAAACTGTTAGGATACCCTGACTGCAACTTGTTTACTCAAACTTGAATTTTAGAAAGTTGCTTAAGTATATCCAACTTCAAACTTTGAAAACTGTCAAACACAACGAGACGCATGACAACCAAACTCGCTTGCTTAAAGTAGAGGGCTTCATTGATAGTCTTCTGAGAGTTCTGGTTTTGCTTTACTGTGACATGGACATTGTGTATCCCATGGACATTTAATTTTTATTGGCTCTCATTCAAAACCTCCATTGTATGGAACAGCATCCAAACCTTGATGAGATTGAAACCTATAATCTGTTACCTGATCAATCTGATCATTTCGAGGAGCAGAAGGTTCATCGCTGTGACCGCTGGCATCTGATTGGACACCATTAGTGCCGGCCGTTCCATCGATGAAGTCGCTGCTTTTCCATCAGTAACATCTGCACACTCTAGAAGAGCTGCATAGACACATACAGAATACTATATTTAATCCCGATTCAAAATTCTTATCCTGAAAGTGTTTGTGATGAAACATTGAGAAGGACTGGATGCATGAGCTCCCCTGACCTGTCAATTTCTTCTGCAGGGCAGAGTTTTCAGCCTGAAGGCGCAGGAGCTCAGCATCCACTGGAACAGAGGCGGTTCTTTCCAAACCTTGACCCTCCCTTAATCCTCGATTCTCCAACTCTAATTGCTCAATCTGGGAACATAACTGCACCAACACAGCAACTGATATAGAAAACTCTGATTCTGGTGTGACATCACATTATGGGCACAAAGGTAGAGTGTTGTGTTGTGTTCAAACATTATCTGACATGCAACTTTTGTTAAAGTGCTTACACTACTATCTAAAAGTTTAGGACCTGCAAGTTTGAAACTTTCTATACATCAAATAATCATGAACAATTTTTATCATGGTTTATCAACTGTTTTCAACATTGATAATAAAAAGAAATGCTACTTGAGCGACAAATTAGCATATTATAATTATTTCTGAAGGATCATGTGACACTGAAAATTCTGCTTTGATCGCAGGAAATAAATTACACTAATATCAAACAACAATAATAATACACAATATTGTTTTTTTTTTTGTTAAATAAACGCAGTCTTGGTGAGAATTAGAAATGTATCTAGCCTGACACAGTCTTTTGAGAGCTGCAAAGTTGTACAAATTGTCCTATTCAGTCATGTGACTACTGTGTGAGACGAATACACTTTGTCCTATTAGTCATGTGACTACTGTGTGAGACGAATGAAGTTCTGGTCATCCACTTTATTTTCAATGTAAGATTGGAAGCTGGCATTTGTAAATTGAATGTGCAAGGCTTCAAAATCCCCTTCTAGTTATTTTTAGCAGTAGAACCCAGCTTATTATGCTGCTTGATTATGCAAACAGACATTTCTTACCATATTATTAATTATTTAGTGTAAATAGTTACACTATTTACTATGCATTTTGTCATTTGAGTATAAAACGGTAAAAACGAGACGCATCTGTCCAGCGCAACTTCCTTCACAGCGCTGCGCTGTCGAGTTCTTCCTAAAACCCAAATGTACCATCAGAATCAGCACCGAAATCGGCGATTGTTACTCCTATGAATCGGATTTAACGTGCATTTGCTTGTGCCATGTAAGCAGACAAATCGGATATTCACCAGTAAAACTGAAGATCGTGCGTCATTAAAAACTGCGCGAATTATAGGCGCGAGCGCGCGATGGAAGAACGGACAGACACAGTGGAGCAATGCGGAGGTTTCAATGCTCTTTCTGAGTGTTTTGGGTGTAGAGTGCAGGCAAAAAGTGCAGGGTTGTAACAGAAATAAATCTGTATTTTTCATGAGATATATGAGGCATGCATCGTTTTAAGTGCTCGTGGCTACAGTGCCTCGCCTTGTTTTTCTCGCTGTGAGACCAATGTTTTGATGACTTTACAAAATATTGAGGAAAGAAACACAATGGATAATTTTATTATCATCTGCATCCATTGAATTACGTGCTGTTTTACTTAATTTCCCGGGTCAGGAACTGCATTTGGTAGTTTCAGTGTATAGTGTAAATACAAAAATCAGATATGGGTCACTTTTAAAAGATGATGTAGCAGGTCATCGAAAAAAATCGGATATAGTCAGAAAATCGGATTTAGGCATTAAGACCTGCAGTGTAAATGCAGCCTAATAAACCTGCCTGACGAATCAGCCATTAATGCAAATCAAACAAAAGGCAGAGAAAATCACTCACAGCTCTATAAATAAGGTTATAATGTCAACCAGAAAGTGACATCAAAGGTTGTTTTTGTTTCATAAATTGGTCTGATTAAATTTGTTCTCATTCTAGGATAGTGTGATCAATAGCCGAAAGATTTGTATGTTTCAGTGGCATAAAATAAAGGAATATTAACAAAGAAAAAAATAGACAACATCTGGCATCGGCCAAAGTTGTTATGTTAAACATCGTCTATCGGACCCAGAATTTCCCAGTGGTCAGTGCCTATTGCCAAAATAGGCATTACTGTGTTCCATTAGTAATTGCTATGAGTGTGTAGCAATGCGTTTCTGGTGTACTTGTGCATAAGTTGTCTGGGTTCACATGTTCATGTCAGGGGTTCAATGTGTGTGTGCTCAGCACCTTGGACAGCTCTTGCATGAGAGTGCTGTTCTGCAGCCTGAAGTCGTCTTCCTGACTGTGTAACTTGCCCTGAAGCATTTCATTCTCACTGAGTAAGGCATCTACCTCCTGAAAATAGAGAATACAGAGGGATTTTTCACTTACGACTCTCTCTGGATATCATATCATTGCATTTGTATTCATAGCGATTATGGTCAAAAATCAAAAGTTGATTTTCAGAAGAAATCTCACCTGTGCTTTCTTGCTCTTGTTCAAAGCCTAAGGGTGAAAATAAAGAAAACATTATCTAAACTTATCTAAAACAGAATTTCATTAGATTTCATCAGTGAATGGACAACTTCTTTCAATATGACAACATACACAAGATGAAGAAACAATAACTGCACTTTTTAAAGATTTTTAAAGTCACCATGAAATCAAAATAAATGTGGCGTATCCGTGCACATCATATTTTTTATGTGCTCATAATCTTTAATCAAAATAATCCCTCCCTCTTCTCAGCAACATCTCTTAATGAGACTTACAATTGCTATATGTCAGAGGTCGCACGCCTCTGGAGCAACTAAGGGTTAAGTGTCTTGCTCAGGGACACATTGGTGTCTCACAGTGGATTCGAACCCGGGTCTCTCACACCAAAGGCATGTGTCTTGTCCACTGCGCTTTTGCTTATAAAAAACCCTTTGACCTAAAATATTTACTTATTATAAGCTAATATATCAATAATTGAACACACATTTCCACTCAATCACCACCCCGTGAGGGCGAGACAACCTGTCACTCACATGAGATACCAATAGCAAACCACAAACATCAATTCCCAGTCATAGTCCTGTCCTAAATTTTTCCATTTCACTCAAATATATGTCACAATAGGTAAGAAAAGACTATCGCAACTTTTGTTTCATGAGAGCTTTAAAAGTAATGATGTTAAAAGTAAACTTTAAAATTATTATTATGAACATTTATACACCACTTTCAGCAATCTACTTCACTATCCTAATTTGGTTTCTCAAACTCGGTCCTGGAGGGCCACTGACTTGCAGAGTTTAGCTCCAACCCTAAATCAAATACACCTGAGCACGCTAATCAAGGTCTTCAGGATCACTAGAAACTCACAGGTAGGTGTGTTTGATCAGGGTTGGAATCTTAGGCCATCAATGTGTACTTACATTTACCAGTCATTAAATCATGTTTAATTTGGCCTTCTCTGTGCATGCTCTTTGAGGTGGTGACCATAGACCTCCATTATATGACAAGACATGAACGGTTTGACCTAAAAATATCAAATTTGAAACTACTGCAGAAACAAAGACACCTACATCTTCGATGCCCTTGAGGTAAGCTAAAACATCCCAAAATTTATTTCAAAGTACACTATCCCTTTAAGGACGCAATGTACTGTGCTACATTTTGATCACTGATAAATTGACCTTTATCACATGACAATGACCTGCTGAAAAATCAAGGTAAACACTACCTTCTGCGCTTTGATATAGTCTTTCTCCAAGTTCGAGGTCTTCTGACGGACACTGTTGAGTTCTGTAATACAGAATATGAAGTTAACATACAAGATAATACATACACTTGCATTTATTACTTTTGACAGACAGCTGCACAAGCATAAACTGCTAAGGCATTTTGTTAATAGTAATTAAAAGGATACTCCACTTTTTTGGAAACAGGCTCATTTTACCACTCCCTCAGAGTTAAACTGGGTTTTACCATTTTCGAATGTATTCAGCCGATTTTTTTTTTTTTTGATATTTAGAAGAATATCAGTAACCAGATTTCTGGTCTCATTGACATCCATAGTTTATTTTTTTTCCTACTATAAAAGTTAATGAGACCAAACACTGTCTGGTTACTGATATTCTTCTAAATATCAGAAAATCAGCTGAATGGATTTGAAAACGGTAAAATCTCGAACTGTTTAACTCTGGAGAGTGGTAAAATGAACCTGTTTTCAAAAAAGTGGAGTATCCCTTTAAGAGGCCCATTGAGAAGGAAGTGAATAGTTGAAAAAGTCATTATTTTTGTATGTTTTTGTGCACAAAAGTATTCTCGTCGTTTGATAAAGTAAAAATTGAGCCACTGAAGTCACTTGGACTATTTTAACGATGTCTTTAATAATTTTTGAGGCCAGCAAGTTTCAATCCCTCAAGAAGCCTATGGACTAGTATGGAGTGAGCTCTCAGATTTCATCAAAAATATCTTAATTTGTGTTACGAAGATGAACTAAGGTCTTACAGGGTTAGAACAACATGAGGGTGATTAAATACTGACAGAATTTTCATTTTTGGGTGAACTATCCCTTTAAACTGGACTTACAACTAGTGCAACCGGCCTCAGACTACTCAGAAATGGTTGACAGAATTAGAATGCCTATCTTTCTATAATTTCTACCTCCTTCACATGTTCAATTATTAAATACTTTTGTATAATAATTTGATTGTGCCTTCCAGCTGAAGTTTAATTCTCAGAAGTGTTTTGACATTTAAATAGACAAAATACAGCACTTCAAATAACCACAGAAAATGTTAAAAAAGTTCAGAAGAATAGGTGCAATAAGACACCTGATTTTAATAACAAACTGCAATCTACCGTGTTAATGAGTAATGACGCAAACAGGTCAGCTGGTCTGTCAGGTACAAAGGTGTAAAGTTACATCTCTCTACTCACCAGCTGTATTTTTTCGCAGCTCATCAGATAGTTGGTAGTTCTGTGTTCTCAGCTCCAGAGCTGAGCCTGACCAAATACACATTAAAAGAGTTTAACGGAGCAAAAGATTGTTTAATGGTGTTAACAGGGCATTTAATTAAAGTATATATTGATAATTGCAAAACAGAAATTATGACAACACATCATCATAAAAGCATAATTCAAATCTCAGCGTCTTCATATGCAATGAATCATGTTAATACAATAACTTACAAAGTGTAAATACATAATGGAAACATTTAATTAAAATGTCTGGTTGCTATAACTGAATATTAGATGCTTCTGGAATTGTAAACAAAAGAATGGGAGCGCAAAACAACAGGGATATGCTATTTAGCGTCTTAACATTCACTCGAAACACGTCTCCAAAACTAAATATATATTTTTAAAACCCGTCAGTTGTGTAGAAAAGCAATATTTACAGCTGTTTGACGTGCTAACGGTCATTAATTAACAGGTTAGCATGCTAACGAGCTAAACACATCTGTATTGTACGTCACAAACTCGTCATATATTTACCAAATTCCGTGTCATTTCAACAAACAGTTGTTTAATAAGCCAATCTATTACATGCGTTAATGAAAAATATCGTGATAGTCAATTAAAACTATTTTCGGCCTCATGACAGTTAACAGTTAGCTTGGCAGGTTAACGGCTAGAGCTAACGTTAACACAGAGTCCCAATCCGCTCAGATGAATGTCAACTTCGGCCATAAAATATACCCGCTTACACATATCACCAACAAATATCAATGTTTAACACATTAAATATCTCGTATGTGGATTAAAAATTGTGGTAGATGTCAAATCCAAGCGCAAATAAAGAGATTTGTACCTGCATACGGTGGAACTCCTCCTCTGACAGTGCTTGCGCCATCTTCACTAGAGCAAAACACTGCTGGGCAGAATACAACTCTCTCTATCTGCTATTACGTTGTTTTCTGGCAGCTTTGTATAACCGAAATAATTGTCATTCTGTTAATTTGAAGGTTAAGCTGCAGCTTTCTGATGTCGCCCATTTAAACTCATTGGCTTGCTGAGAGAAAAACGCCACCATGAGTAATGACGGCCCATGTCCTGAAGATGGCGCACTCAGACAATGTATTCATGGGGACGAGTAGTTCTGGGGACGAGTGACTTGTGAGCGGACAACCTCGAGTCGACGCCACAATATTGTGCTCATTTGTCACAAATTATTTTTATTGACAGATCAAGCACTCACATAGATGAATGAATTGAGACTACATTCATGATTTTATGGTCTATGTCACCACAGTCAAAGAGACAAACAGTGTTGACAAAATAACCAGGTTAACATCTCTTGGTTGTGACCTTACAGTCTATGGTTGTGACAAAGGATGAAGAAAAAAAGGGTAAATGTTTCTAGAAATGACTGCTGTTGCAGGAACACATAACAGAAACCATATACTCTGACAAGGTTTGTAAGTCAATGAACTTTACTGTATCTGTAGAAAAAGCATGAGCAACATCTGAGTGTCACGTGCGCAGTTAACAACTTTTACAAGCAGTAAATACTTCTCCGATTTATGATTTAAAGTGGCATGGATAAAAAAATCATCCTGCTTTTGGATGTAATTCAGCATTTTATAAATTGTTAATAATTTGCACAGCTTGGAAAAATAATATAGTAGGCCTATTGAAATATTTAAGAAAACAGTTTTTTATTTTATTTTACAATGAAACATTTCTTATTATTACATACAGTACATTCAGGATGATCTAGACATACGCATAAAAGTCATGATTAAACTCACGATTCAACAGAGGCGCATGCATATATGTACTTTATTATTAAAACAGTCAAACTATCAAACTACTATCATTGCAAACTATGTTGCCAGCAGAACAAGGACTCAAAAGTTGAACTGAAAAATGAACATGAATTTCAGAACTTTATTAAGGAAACAAGCACCATACGAACCCACAAACAAGGAAGACTTGTATGTAGCCACTTCTCCCATTTCAACGAACACACTGAATTTACCATGAAACATGGATGTAAAACAGGCCGGTTACACAAGGCAAGCAGGGCCATCCCTCAGTCCGACAACGTTTGGTTTGGGGTCCCCTCGGTCCTTTTGAGATCTGATTCCGGGGTCGGCTGCACTGGCCTATGGACGGCCCTGGCTACAAGAGAGACAGAATGCCAGTGTCTGATGCAATCTGTCTATCTGATCTCCCTCTGTCTGTAGAACTCCTGCCTGGCTGTGGGGTGGAGTATTTTGAGAGATTACAGATAAAGAGACGTTCCTCTTCCTTTTTGATCCAGCGCAGCAGTTTAGTGAGTTCACTGATTGCCGATTTCTTAGTGATAAGAGGAGTAAAGCAGGCATACATCTCAAACTTGCTAGTGACCTATAGAACAAGAGGGCGAGTTTAGGAAATACAGACTGTAAATATTGAATACCATTTCTTAGAAGAAAAGGTTCTATATAGAACCTTAAAAAGCTCTAAAACGCTACATATTTGGAACCTCTAAAATGCAATGCATGTGAATGATCACAAAATTCAAGTTATGGGGGTTAAAAATGTAATCGAATATCTCACGAAGAGTGACATTTCAGTTTTTATCCTCCAAAAATCAGCATAATTAAAATGTGATATTGTTACTACAACAGTTTAATAAACAATAACTTATTTACAACTACAAAATGTTGCAGAATAATGTAATATATGAATAATAGCCTATAAAGAATCTTTGTACCAAAAGGGTTCTTTCTTGTCATTATAGAACATTTTAGCATAAAAGTTTCTTTTGGAGTTGAGTAAAGAACCCTACGCTTCATATATAGAACCCTAATGAACACTTTTTTCTAAGAGTGGGGTTGGATTTTTTAAAATATTTTTGAAATAGGTCACTTATGCCCACCTGGGGACTGCATTTATTCAATACAGTAAACAAATTAATATTGTGAAATATTGTTACAATTTAAAATAGCACCAATTGATTTCTATTTGAAAATATATTTTAAAAACTAAATTATTCCTGGGATATATATATATATATATATATATATATATATATTAGGGCTGTGCAAAAGTTAATTGCATTAATCGCATCCAAAATAAAAGTCTGTGCTTACATAATATATTTGTGTGTGCTGTATATAATTATTTTGTATATATAAAT
Source organism: Hybognathus amarus (assembly GCA_030378365.1). Classification (NCBI taxonomy): domain Eukaryota; kingdom Metazoa; phylum Chordata; class Actinopteri; order Cypriniformes; family Leuciscidae; genus Hybognathus; species Hybognathus amarus. The sequence goes on from JAQIUQ010003288.1 coordinate 899,856, forward strand.
ACCTATACATGCATGTATATATTTAAGAATTATTTGCGCTTAAATTCTGTATATATATATATATATATATATATATATATATATATATATATATATATATATATATATATATATATATATATAAATACATAATCTATATTATATAAATATAAATATTTTATTTATGAATAACACATTTTCTTAAATATATACATGCATGTGTGTGTATTTATATATACAAAATAATTATATACAGCACACACAAATATATTATGTAAACACAGACTTTTATTTTGGATGCGATTAATTCGAATTAATTTTGCACAGCCCTAATATATATATATATATATATATAATTTTTTGATTTTTTATATATATTATTTTTTTTTTATATAAAATTATTTATTTTTATTTTATTTTTATTATATATATATAAACTGAAAAATATATTTTCAGTATACACATGCACACATACATATACGCACACAATAAGAAAACCTAGGTCAGTTTTGTTTTCTTGTTGAATGTTTTAAACCTAGAACATTCTTTCAAGGATCCTGAACTTAAGTTCTTGATTCTTCTAAAAACAGATACCCACATACCCACATGTCACATACCCACGCCAGCAGAGTTTCTCTTTCTGCAGAATGGTAGATGAGTTTAAGGGGCCGTGACACACAGTGGATACGATTGTGCATGTTTCGATACAGATCCAGCAAACGTATCTTCTCATCCTGTAGTTCTGTATGCCACATCCATCTCTGGGCTGAGTGAAGCGATATAAGAAAAAAAAGATGGAATCATTTTTAGCATGATAATAGTGTGCATCATCGATTACAAGACATTTTTCACGGAGACATGTGACCTGATCACACCACATACAATATTACAGTGGCAGAGATGTGACTTATGAAAACATAGGCTGTCAATGCAAATCAGATGATGAAAACCCAGAACTCAGTTTCAGTCAATTTGAGATAGACACAGATTAAACAGACACAGACTGTTTCCACACATCATGTGGTCTTTGATGCTTCAGTCTAATCATTCAGTTGACCATATTTGCTGGCATTTTTGCATAAAAGGCACCTCTTGAGTCTCAACTGTGTCCACACAGGGTGTGAAACATTTCAGCCATGTGATTAGCCGAATCAAGTGATTACTGTTGTAGAATTCATGGCAAAGTGGTCTAATCTTTTGCAGAATGTGAAAATCCTGGATTATAGGCCATCGTTTATCCGGATATGAGACCCATCTGGTGTTCCCGCTGGCAAAAGAGCAACTGATTCTGATAAATGAGTCAAAACACTAATGAATTGTTCGCGCAGCTTGATTGGATGATGAAAAGCGGGTGTTTTCAGAGTCAGATCTTAATACTCGCTGCTTTTGAGAAGACTTTTTGCAGAAGAATTCACTCTTTTTTGTCATTATTGTTGTAGCATTTAGAAATGAAGAGTTCAGATGCAAAAGCCTCTAAATGCCATTTGAAATTTTCTTCTAAAATGACCATTTTTATCAAGCTTGTATATTTAAGTTCAGTAATTTCACTTAAATGACAATTAATAGGTAATCTTCATTGCCATTTAAGTGAAATTACTGAACTTAAATATACAAGCTTAATAAAAATGATCATTTTAGAAGAAAATTTCAAATGGCAACTTTGCATCTGAACTCTTCAAATACTTAGAATAAATTATAATTCAATTACTTTTACGATGCCTATAGCTTTTTCACTGTTGGTTAACATTATTTTTCCTGTCCTCTGAGGCCCATGTCATCCGAAAAGAAAAGTCGGTAACACTTTACTTTAAGGGGTGTGCATAAGACTGACATGACACCTTCATAACCATGACATGACATATGTCTTGAATATGAAGTAGGGTTTATGCAAATTTATGACAACTACTTTCGCTCAATAATGACATTTTGAATGCAAATATGACATTGTTTAAGATGTCTTTGTCATGACAACTTGCCATAAAATTAAGTTAAACTGTCATGTGGTTGACCGTTTGAAATGAAACACAACAAGCTACTCACCATGTGAACTGTGGAAGCTGGCGATGGTGGTCTTGCACATTTGAGGGCTTGTACAGGAAGTGCCTGAGATTAGCTACTTCAATGTTATCAAAACAGCTCATCTGAGTGTTTGCCACACACTGCAAGGCATTCTGGCATGTGAAAGCTTCTTCAATTTTCCTTTTGCACTCTGCCATGGCATAAAAAGCTTCTTTATCTGTAGACAAAAGAACAAGGCATACAGTACATTCGGGCGGGTCAAGATATGCCACATAAGCATAGAAGTAACAGTCATGATTGAACAGAGGCAAACAGATGGGCGTCCATATCTCTCCAGCCTGAAAAGCAGAGGCTCTGATGAGGTTGAAGAGGAGATGAAGGTCACTGGGTTTTAGCCTAGCGTCCTCCAGGACCGTCTTCTCCTGAACGATGGAGACGAGACGGTTATTGGCAATGAGAAAGGAAAAGACCAGATTCGGGGTGACGGCTTTCTGTAGGATTTGACTGAGAACGTCTCTGGAAGAGGATGGCAGAGGCAGGCACTGGACCGCCGAGAGCATGAAGCCGGGATCAGAATCCATGACATCGAGAAGGCTGTCCAGAATCTTCTCTGAGCCAAACAGCAGACGCCGTAGGTCATAGTTCTTCCGGCGCTCGAAGATACGATTTATGCTGGCCTGTGTGAGCAGGCTGACTATCTGATGATAAACATGGAGGAGCTCACTGCGGAGCTGCTGCTCAGACTGGCGAGTGGAAGAAACGGACACAAACACCAGCGGCCCCTTCTGCAAAAATACCACTGTGCGATTATCTGAGAGAAACACAGGGAAAGAACATAGTAATATTAGCTGTTATGTGTTGTCATATCAAATCTTAAAGGGTTATTCCACCTCTGGAAAGATGAATGTGTATTTAAAATGGGTCATTTATGTAGATGAAATGTGAAATTATTTTTCAATTTGGAGCTTTCTAGACTGAGAGCTTTCTATTTTCGGCTTTTGTTGATGAAAGACAACAACTCCCAGAATGCACTTGCTTCGCTGCCCTAGGAGTACAGGTAGCAGCGCACAGTAGTTAAACAACAAGTCTAGGCTACTAGTAAGTCTACGTGATGAGTCTGCCCGAAATGTGTTTCGAGATCGCCCAAAATGTCCGTAATTCGGCTTTTTCACCATCATATTTACTGTGGGAGAATGGTGCGAGACTGGTGGCGTGATTATAGATGAGAGACCGGTCTCGTATCACTCACAATTTTCTTAGCAATGTTAAAACGCACATCAACTGATCACTTGTTTAGCATTCATGTAAACACTACATTCAGGTTCACCAATACGCCTTATTCATGGCAGCGCCATCTTTGATTTTTAATGAGAATGAAAGTGAGGCTGTGAGGGATAGACATGCATCTCATCAATGGGATGTACTGTTAATTAATGTGTTTTCGGATTGTTCTGCTCATGAAACACTAAAAAAATATCTTTCTAAGAAATTTCAGTTGACAAAAAACTCCGACAATGTTAGCTGTGAAAAATTGTAAGTAATCTAGGAGCTTTATTCAGCTTTTTACAGCGGATGCCATTGGAAACACGGTTAGTCTATCTCTTACAGCCTCACTTTCATACCTGTCATGGCACTGCTCTGAATAAGGTCTATGGAATGAATTCAGTTAGATTGAAACAAAAGATTTGCATGTAAACAATGAATGGCAACTGCCGGACATGTCCGGGAAAAAGAGGGACGGTAACCCTAAAGTTACTACTCGGCTATACAGAACAAGAGCCTGCTAGCTTAGCTTCCAAAAAAGATGGCTGACACTTTGTCTAATCCCAATCCTCCTTTATGCATCCGTCTGCGTATTCAGTACCTTCGTCCATATTTTCAAAAAGTTTCCGGTGAAATCAAACGCACTGGCACTGATCTGTGATTGGTCTGTTAGCGCATTAGGCCCAACCCCCTATGGGCGGGTTTGAAAGGGTGGGCATCTAGTGTTTGTAGTCTCTTTCAGAAATCCCCCCTCTTACACTTCCTCCTACAATGACGTAAAATGAAGATTTTTGCATCATTGTAGGAGGAAGTGAAAAAGGTAAATAGCGGATTTCTCTCGTCTCTGGGGAAAATGAGAGAGTGTTGCACGACCGTTCAATAGTATAACTACTAACAATGGAAAGCTTAATGCAAATGGGTGGAGTGTCCCTTTAAATAATTCATAAACATATGGAAGAACCAATTAACATGCACAATTTAGAGATCCCGTAACAGCGTGTTCAATTTTTGTTTGGTGATATAGGTTTTTGGAAGTTTTGACAGGACAAATTGAAAGGCTTATTTTATTTTTGTGTTTCTTGTAATGAACATGATTCCCCTCATAAGAAAACGTCTATGTGCTTGGAAGTGTTACTTCTGTTTCTAGGTTTGAGTTGTCAGCCTGTTAGTTGTGCACTGTTCCCAGTTCAGTTTCCTTTGTCCCTGTCATCTGTTGCAACAGTGTTTGGTTTCCCCTCATGTGTCTCACCTGTGTCATGTTATTATCTTGTTTTGTCCTGAGTGTTTCTCTGTGCATAATTTATAAAGTTCTGATTTTATTGTCTTTTGTTGTTGTTCTGTTTCTAGATTTCCCAAGGATGTGAAATTTTGAGTTTATTCTGATTAAAGTTACTGCTTGCAAATTGACCCAGCTCTTTTATTGTTTTGTTTGCAACCAAATGAATACATCTCGGGTTTAAAATTCAGTAATATTGTAAAAATAAAAATTGAAACTAAATTGAAGTTTTTCAATTTAGAATAACTATTTTCTATTTTATTATAATGTAAAATGTCATTTATTCCTTGATACAAAGCTGAATTTTCAGCATCATTACTCCAGTCTTCAGTGTCACATGATCCTTAATAAATTATTCTAATACGGCGATTTGGTGCATTTATTTGATGAATTTCAATTTAATGCTGACCAAAAATATTAATTTCTTTAAAAACACACTTTTACTGACTCAAAACTTTTGAAATGTAGTGTTTACAGTATATTTACAAAATTAAATATTTGAATCCCTTAAATATTTAATATAATTTTAAATCATTTAAAATCTTTTTGCTATGTTGTCACAGCAAAAAAAATTTAAGTAAATGTGATAACAGTTCTTTGTGTCAACTTCTTTATACACTTGATGGTGACCTCTAAACTTTGATTTAAGGGGGCTTTAATTTATATTTAAATATATATATATATATATATATATATATATATATATATACAGTATAATATATATATATATATATATATATATATATATATATATATATATATATATATATATATATATATATATATATATATATACTGTATATATAAACTTTAACGTTCAACAAATATTCAAACAATCATTCTTTATTACTTTACTACAACCTGAATCTGAAGTATTTTGATTTGTTGCTAATCTTAAGGTGCTGCACTTTCAGACCTAAATGAAGATGGTGGATCTCACCTGAAAAAATAGATTGAATTGTGTTGCCTCCAGCCTGGACGAAGGAGACCAGCGCCATCATAACACCCATAGTGGAGGACAAGGCCTCCTCGTTGCCATAGCGCGAGTAAATAGGTTTACCCGCCTCGCTCAGCACAAACACATGCTTCCTGTGTTCCCTCCAACTCTCTGACATTATATCTTCATTCTGATAAGACGGACCTGGGACATCCACAGCACAAACTCCAGAGGGGTCCTCTTTCTGCCCATTGAGGTTCGCCTGGGCCAAGCAAGATGGAAACTCACCAGAATCCTCTATTAGGGTCTCCTCAGGTTGAAACTCCCAGCTTCCTCTATTCTCGCTCCTGTGCATGTCGCCTCTTTCTCATTTCCCTCAAAGTGAAAATCTTCAGTGTCTGGACTTGGTGTTCTTTTAAGGGTGTAAACACTTGTTCTATTGATGTCACACAAAGGATCTCTGTGGCTCTCCATTACTAACTCTGGAATCCAAGAGGTATCACATGATGCCTGGGGTTTAGAGAATGGTTAAAACTGTGTAATAGGATGAACATGATGCTTCGTTTCTTGCTGAAAGAACGTGTCTGTGCCATTGCTGACTTAGATTATATTAAAGTGGGACATAAAGCTGTTTGAATGCTAAAGCACTGTCAAAATGGAGTAGAAATGTGCATCCAGGTATACAATTAGAAGTATTTTGACAATGTTTTAGACGAGTTGATGAAACAAACCATCACACCTTAAGGCAACCTATTGATTTAGGTCTTAGATTTAGACCTCGAAAACAAGTCGCCTAATAAAAGGGAAATTGATATGATATATAAATGTAAAAGATGATAAACATTTATCAAAATAATTAATAAAAAATACAGTCCATACAAATTAAAGGCTGAATGCTACCACATAGCTACTGTAGCATCACAATCACAAATAACCTCAAACCCATAACCAATGTATATGACATGCAACATTAGCCTACTAGTAAGCTAGCCTAGCCTATGACTGATTATTTTGCAATAAATTTAAACTGTAAAAATCGTTAAATTAATTTTCATAATGACTGACAATGGTGACTGATGTTCCATTATAACACAATAAGCACCTTGTGTGTGTGTGTGGTCTATAATTTTGGCGAAAACTGTTCTATATTATAAGCTGGTTTGGTTTTGTCCCATAATGACTTTAGGGAAGATCAGTTCACCATGTGGAAGTTACAACTTATACTACACGTTTGGAAATAGCAAGTGTGTCATTATGTGATTGTGGTCGCTGGAAAAGTTATCTTTCTATTTCACTTTCACAATAGACGGCAAAGATTAGTGAAGAGCAAAAGTGTCTGTACTCTGTACTCTCGACGATTTCTCAGTTGTATTTTTATTAGTGTTATTCAGCGTTCTCGTGCTGCCACAAAGAATGATGGTAAATGTAAAGTTAGCTAACGTTAGTTTATTATTTTCACCGGCGAAATGAGGGAGTGTTTGTGGTTTCTCTCTTTACCGCTTCAGGTGAGCTTCTGACCGTGGATTGGCTGGAATGATAAAGTAGGTGTGGCTTCAGCTGATGATTGACAACGCCGTACATGAAGTTGACCATAGACCAACAACAATTAGCAGGAGAAACTTCCCTGTGTAAGGTTTGCTGCCTGGATAACTTTACCAAGACGGAAACAGGGCATATAAGCGGCTAAATTATCATGTATTTGTGGTAAATAAAGTTCAAAGAGTATAAAAAAGGACACAGTAAAATGCTGATGAGAGTGAGTATATGGTGATGGAAGCGCACCTGTTGAGGTTCGTGGAGCAGGTCCGCAGTTTGTCCGACCATGACAGAAGTGGAGACCAACTCATCTCCACCGAGTTCAGCGTAAGTCCTAAACCTTTATACCTCCCTTTTAGTTAAATAGCCGAGTTGGCAATTGCTTCATATTACTTACCAGATCATATAAGTTGACACACAGTGATATTAATATGTTTTTGGATATTGACATGATAATATGTAGGCTACAATAGTCAAAATGTCATTATAACAAGCTTCTCTTTGCTTGAAAAAAAAAAATTATTTCGTTATTTTTATTGGTATGTTGTGAAGCCTTACGGAAATTCTGTGGTGACATTAGCTTATGGTTCAGTGACGGTAAAACCATCCTTTGGGAAATACACATAGACTATGGCATTCCCAGGCAGGCTACTTCTGAGAATACCATGGTTTTACCATGGTACATTTGGAAAGAATGGTACCATTGAGTACTTCCTTGTAAGTGCCTTGGAAGGCCATGGTAAATGGATTTAGAAATCATATCAAAAGCTGTATACCACTGTATCATTGCATTACCATTTTTAGGCATGACACCATGGAAATGACATCAGTATTTGAAGTACCTTGTGTAAATACCATGGTATATGATTATGGTAATCACATTTCCATGGAATAACCATCATATACTGAATCATAAACGTGAACATGCTTTAGTTTTTAATTTTGTGACAATTTTTTTGAGTGAGAGTTAGTTTTACCTTATTGTTAAATATCTTTAGACAGCTGTTTATTTACATGGTTTTTTTTGCAAATGAGTTGATGACTGCATGCTAGATACAAAAAAATGTTCACATAACATTTGCATGAGCAACAGTAAACATAGCTGAAATATTTTACTGCTCATTTCACTCAAGATTTTTTCATTTCAGAATCTTAAACCAGGTGACAGGGAACCTTCTGGAAAGATTCTCACAAAGTTATGAACAAACGTTACAGTAATGTTAATAGAAAGTTCATTCAAAGATACGTGGTCTTTAATAACCTTCTCAAAACATTGGCATGCGCACAAAAAATAAATAAATAAATAAATATATATATGATATATATATATATATATATATATAGTTCATGGAACAATCTTTCTAACTTTTTTAAACATTGCTTCTTTCAGAAGTTTAGAGTTCATAAGTATTTCATAATTGCATTATGTTTGCAAAATGATCAAATAACATTCCCTTTATGTATTCTCTAACATTCTTATAACCAAGAAAAAAAAAGATTACAAAACGTCTTGGTTTAATGTTTTAAACTTTCAGAGGACATACAGAAATAATGTTTTCATAACTTAATAGGATTGTGCTTGTATTGAGTGCACTTTACGTATAATTAACTGCCTTGTATAGATGTGAGAGCCACATCATATATTCATATATGATATATACACATCATATATATAATGATGTAGGCTATGAGAGAGAGATATATCCATATATAATGTTTGAGACATTTATGTTCTCTGCCAGTGAACTTTAATAATCTAAAATCATAATTATCGTAGACTTAAAGGCATAGTTCACCCAAAAAATACACATTCTGTAATCATTTACTCACACAAGTTGTTCCAAACCTGTATGAGTTTCTTTCTTCTGTTGAACATAAAAGATGATATTTAGAACAACATGGAACTACCAAACAGTTGACGGGCTGAAATACTATGGAAGTCAATGGGGCACATCAACTGTCTGGTTACTGACATTCTTCAAAATATCTTCTTTTGTGTTCAACAGAAGAAAGAAATACAGTTTGGAACAACTTGAGGGTGAGTAACTGATGACAGAATTTTCATTTTTGGATGAACTATCACTTTAACTGTTCGTTATTACATACTACTTGTGGTTACAATGAGACCAGCGTTTTACAGAAGTATCTGTTGCTTTTTGACTCGTTTGACTGCATTAGTGAAAGTAAGAGGGCATTTGTAAGAGCCACAATCTACAGTTCCTCATTAATTTTCAAGGTTTTGAACTACTCAGAAGATAAAGCGCCTGTGGAAAAAAACACTCGAGACTCTATTGCTTGTGGTCAAGGGCATATAAATTGTTCGTGATGCTCTGTGGCTTTTTTACAGAGACTTAACCAAGAGCATTGTGTTGAAAATAACCCATGTGAGATGATCTCTTTTGTTTTTAAGAAGTGGAAGTAAAACAGAGCAGTTTATAGTGGGTGGCTACCTCTATTCACAGACATTCATTACCTGTTTGTTTGATATGAGTTACTTGGTGACAAGTGTGTTGCAGGGTCGTTGCACTGAACTGAAGCATATAAAGTATAAAGTTAGTTCAACTCAACTCAAACGGGTCATGTGTGAAACAGGAATGCATGAATGGATCGAAAGTATACCTTGAATGCAATGCAATTCCTTTTGCATAAAAAAGCATCTGCCAAATGCATGAATGTAATGTAAATGTTTTATTTACAAAGTCAATGTTATACTTTCAGTATGTTAAGTTGTTGCATAATAGCATTCATTCTGGTTTGATCTGTGTGTTTCAAAACCACATCCACTCTCAAAAAGACCCTTCCATGGCTTGTATGAGCTATTAAAAATTAAGCAACAGGATGCCACCTTGTGGTCAGATGTTGCAACTGTGATGTATATAAAAAAATATATATTTTGATGTCATACGTGTGTTTCCTCTTTCCTTTTTCAGTTGATACGACAGAAAAGTGCATCATTGAAAGAGGAATATGGCCTGACCACTGTGGCAGGAGAAATCAAAGAAAATGTGAAGAAAAACCGCTATAGGGATATTCTACCCTGTACGTAGTTTATTTTAATTTTATTAAAGGTTTTAAGGCTTTTTCTGGGTGAAACAGTTTCTTTAATTAAATTCAATGCAATTCACACCATGCCTTTGTTATAAGAAACATGTGTTAGCAGATAACATGGACAGGACCTTTATTGTCTTTCCAACATCAACGTTTTAGGTTAAAAGTTCAGTTAAATTCAATGCATTCAATTGGTCCTGCAGTGAGACTTTAAAAATATATATTTAGCATAATTCTACAATAAAAATGTTGCCAGTGCTTAACAATAAGGCTTTTTTGCTGGCCCAGTTGGACTAATATTTTCACTGGTCCCTCCACATACTACATTAAATTTAATTTAGCTTTTTTTTTCATGTCAAAAACAAATATTTATATTTTTCATTAAACATTACTTTTTGCAAAAGTGTATTTTTTATATAATAACTAGGGCTGTCAAACGATTAATCGCGATTAATCACATCCAAAATAAAAGTTTGTCTTTACATAATATATGTGGGTGGGTGCACTGTGTATAATTATTTATGTATATATATAAAGACACACACATGCATGTATATTTAAGAAAATATTATTTATATATAAAATATTTATATTTACATGTAATATAAATTATATATAAATCTATATACAGTACATGGAAATGTTTCTTAAATATATACAAGCATGTGTGTGTATTTATATATAAAATAATTATACACAGTGCACCCACATATATTATGTAAACAAACTTTTATTTTGGAATGCGATTAATCGCGATTAATCATTTGAAAGCCTATTATAACTAATAATACATTTTATAGCTGCAATTTAACTCATGTCGCATGAATTCACAAATGCACTTTTACAGAAAAACAATGGCATATATGGTGTTTTTTTAATTTTATTTGCAACCCAATCCAGCTAAGATTAACACTTTTTGTGTGCTAATATATTACATACTTTAATGTCCTATCAGGATTTTCCCATCTAACAGTGAGCTCAGATCTCATCAGCTCTGAAATATATGTGACTCACAGTTCCTCTCAGTGTGACACAAGTTATTTTACATGATTATCTGTCAAATCTGTCAAAACATGCCTCCTATAGTTATAGTACTGTTTTTTTAGCATTACAGTGCCAAAAGCATGTCATAATATTTCATAACTGAGTCTCCACAATGTGTTTCCTGATAAATTATTATGAGTTACTCACACTGATGGAGGAAAAATATGCAAATTCTAGGTATTTTTCTTTTTTGTATTACAGATGATCAGACCAGAGTCTGTCTAACTCCAACCACATCTGAATATGAGTCTGATTATATTAATGCCAGCTTCATCAAGGTACTTCAGTGTTTTAACTAGGGCTGTTAAAGGATTAATCGCGATTAATCGCATCCAAAATAAAAGTTTGTGTTTAGGTAATATATGTGGGGGCACTGTGTATAATTGTTTATATATATATATATATATATATATATATATATATATATATATATATATATATATATATATATATATATACTATATATATATATATATACACACATGCTTATATATATTTAAGTAATATTTTTATGTACTGTATATAGATTTATAATTTATATTATATATAAATATAAATATTTTATATATAAATATTTTTTTTTCTTAAATATACATGCATGTGTGTGTATTTATATATCTACAAAATAATTATACACAGTGCAACACGTATAAAATGTACACACAAACTTTAATTTTGGATGCGATTAATTGTGATTAATCGTGATTAATCGTTTGACGGCCCTAGTTTTAACTTCAACACTTCTTATGGAACATCGTGCACTTTTTTGTGATAGAAAAAACAGTTTTATAGGTTTTTTGTAAAGTGTGTAAAAGACCATCAGTGTAGAGGTAGTTTTGTCCAGATAGTTTTTGAAGCATTGATAGATTAAATTATTTTTGTTGTATTATTATCATTTTTTATATTTTTGGCCACTAGGGAGCTGCTAAAAACAAGATGTATATTGCCACCCAAGGCCCTGTGAGCAGCACTGTGGTTGATTTTTGGCGTATGATTTGGCAACACAATGTAAAGGTAATTTCTTTCTATATTTGCATTATAGCTTCAATGCATAATTGTATTGCTTTTGAACTATTTCCACTTTTTAAAGCCTGGCTGTTCTTTTTTTGTTAGGTCATAATCATGGCTTGTCGTGAGATCGAGATGGGGAAGGTAATCTTTATATTTCCTTGTTGTTGTTCTGTGTCATACTCCTGTCATTTTCTTGCCATTTACTGTTTTAACAACCGCTGTGTTGTTTAGAAAAAATGTGAAGTCTACTGGGCATCAACCACAGACACATCCACTTTTGGTCCCTTTACTGTCTCAACTGTAAGTGTTTTCTGTGCTTTTCAACAATGAACAATGTGTGTAATTCAACAGTTAGGTCTAAGAGACAGGATATTGATCTTTCAACAGTTCCTTTTGATGTTATCTCCACGCTTCATAAGAGTTTGTCAGTTTTTTGTCTGCAGTTTGATGCAAAGTGTAGTTCATGCAGTTGCAATGCCCCACTAGATGAAGTTCTCCTGATTTCTGTCATTTTTTTGTCTTTAGTTTGAGGAGTTGCGGCCAAATGAGGAAGTCGTTGTTCGGACGTTGGTGGTAAAATATTGTGATGTAAGTGGTGTGTCATTAGTAGATGTGGTATAGACCTGACGTAATGGAAGACTATATATATATATACACTACCGGTCAAAAGTTTAAGATCAGTAAGATTTTTTATGTTTTTAAAAGAAGTCTCTTCTGCTCACCAAGGCTGCAATTTTTTTTATAAAAAATACACACAAAAAACACAGTAATATTGTGAAATATTATGACAATTTAAAATGACATTTTTTATGTTAATATATATTAAAATGTAATTTATTCCTCTGAAAAAGCTGAATTTTCAGCATCATTACTCCAGTCTTCAGTGTCACATGATCCTTCACAAATCACTCTAATATGATGATTTTATGCTCCAAAAACATGTATGATTATTATCCATGTTGAAAATTGTTTTTATTTCAGGATTCTTTGATGAATAGAAAGTTCAAAGAACAGCTTTTATCTGAAATTGAAAGCTTTTGTTACATTAAACACTACCCTTTAAAAAGTTTGGGGTCAGTAAGAATTTGTATTTTATTTTTTGGGAAAATAAATAAGAAATCAATACTTCTATTCATCAAGGATGAGTTACATTGATCAAAAGTTACAGTAAAGACATTTATAATGTTAGAAAAGATTCTAATTAAATAAATGCTGTTCTTTGAACTTTCTATTCATCAAAGAATCCTGAAATAAAAATGTAAAAAACAGTTTTCAACATGGATAATAATCATACATGTTTTTGGAGCATAAAATCATCATATTAGAGTGATTTGTGAAGGATCATGTGACACTGAAGACTGGAGTAATGATGCTGAAAATTCAGCTTTTTTTCAGAGGAATAAATTACATTTTAATATATATTAACATAAAAAAGTCATTTTAAGTTGTCATAATATTTCACAAAATTACTGTGTTTTTTTGTGTAATTTTTATCAAAAAATTGCAGCCTTGGTGAGCAGAAGAGACTTCTTTTAAAAACATAAAAAATCTTACCGACCTTAAACTTTTGACCGGTAGTATATATATATATATATATAAACATACATTTTATATATATATATATATATATATATATATATATATATATATATATACAGTATATATGTGTGTATGTGTGTATATATGTATAGATGTGTGTGTATTTATATATATATATAGATGAGAAAATTGAAATGTTATGGTGAATTGTTCCTTTGAGAGCGTTTCTATTTAAAGAAAATCTGTCAAACCACAAAATTGCAGTGTACTTCATTTTGGGTGTCTTGTAAAACACTGTTTACTCTGAAGGCCATAACCTCCTCTGTGTGTGATGTTTCACATTTTAGCTCATTTCAAACATTGTAATTTGGTGTTTGTAACCATAATCGGTTCATTGGTCAAAACTCGCCATCTTTTCCCACTCAGGAAGCTCGTAAAGTGTTTCATTTCCAGTATACTGCCTGGCCGGACCATGGAATTCCAGACATGCCGGATGGCATCCTGGGTATGATGGAGTTGGCTCGCCAAAAACAGAGCAACCAGACGGACCCTGTAGTGATCCACTGCAGGTCTGTATCACACACACAGCCGTCTCTGTGTGTTTTTTCTGTGCCTCTGACAAATGACCCATCTGCCCATGAAAATTCATCAGGTCGTGTCCGTCCGTGTTGTTCAGGGTGCAGCAGAGGCCGGCCTGTGTTCCTCTGGTTCCATGCATTTTAATGGCACTATTTAAATGAAGTGAGACATGTTAAATATTCAGCACCTGATGTGGCGCTGGAAAAGCCGTTAACTTCCAGACTTCACCACAGATTCACTCATTACCCTCTCTCTATATACATGAGAAAGGCTCTGTCCAACAATATGGCCCATAATTCCCCCCGTGACCCTCTGAACCAAGACTCGGGGGAGAATGGATCATATCATAGGATATGGAAATGTGACAGCTTCTCTTGCTTTACAGTGCCGGGTGCGGTAGAACCGGGGTCATTTGTGCTATTGACTATGTCAATGATCTGCTACTGACAGAGGTATCAACATCATAACCAATACAAAATGTATATGCAGTGCTTGAAGGTGAAACATATTATATATATATATATATATATATATATATATATATATATATATACACACACACACACTACCGGTCAAAAGTTTAAGATTGGTAAGATTTGTTATGTTTTTAAAAGAAGTCTCTTCTGCTCACCAAGGCTGCAATTTTTTTATAAAAAATACACAAAAAACACAGTAATATTGTGAAATATTTAAAATGACTTTTTTATGTTAATATATATTAAAATGTAATTTATTCCTCTGAAAAAAGCTGAATTTTCAGCATCATTACTCCAGTCTTCAGTGTCACATGATCCTTCACAAATCAATCTAATATGATGATTTTATGCTCCAAAAACATGTATGATTATTATCCATGTTGAAAACAGTTTTTTACATTTTTATTTCAGGATTCTTTGATGAATAGAAAGTTTAAAAGAACAGCTTTTATCTGAAATGGAAAGCTTATGTTACATTAAACACTACCCTTTAAAAAGTTTGGGGTCAGTAAGAATTTGTATTTTATTTTTGGGGGGAAATAAATAAGAAATCAAGACTTCTATTCATCAAGGATGAGTTACATTGATCAAACGTTACAGTAAAGATATTTATAATGTTAGAAAAGATTCTAATTAAATAAATGCTGTTCTTTGAACTTTCTATTCATCAAAGAATCCTGAAATAAAAATGTTTTGAACATGGATAATAATCGTACATGTCTTTTTTTCAGAGGAATAAATTACATTTGAATATATATTAACATAAAAAAGTCATTTTAAATTGTCATAATATTTCACAATATTACTGTGTTTTTTGTGTATTTTTTATTAAAAAAAAAGCCTTGGTGAGCAGAAGAGACTTCTTTTAAAAACATAAAAAATCTTACCAATCTTAAACTTTTGACCGGTAGTGTATATATATATATATATATATATATATATATATATATATAAATATATATATATATAATCTATGTAGCACTAGCAACATAAAAATACAAGAGGATTTCATAGATAGATCTGACTAAAAAAACATTACATGCATATGCATTATTTGATTTTCAGCAAATACAAGAGGATTTTAATATATTTGACCTGATATTTGAGCTCAGAAAACAGAGACCTTCAGCTGTGCAGACCAAGGTGACATTACAATTTTTATTTATTTTTATTTTTTTGCATGGCACAGATAATAGAAAGCATCTACAACCTAATTGAACCTTCTGCCCATTGAAGTAAAATATCAAAGCTTTGATGCTTAAGCTGTGTTTTTATCTAATCCGAGCACATGGATAGGCCCATTCAGCCCTCTCTGTCATATTGCACAACAACATGTGTACTTCTGATGACATTTTGTCATGTTTATGTGAATCTCCTCAGGAGCAGTATGGATTTGTCTTTCATACGGTTGCTCAGATGTTTCAGAAGGTCTTGCAGGTGAAAAACAAGAATACAGAGGTAAGACTTAAATATTTCTAATTTGACAAGTTTGCATTCAATTGATCAAAAGTGACAGTAAAGACATTTATAATGTAATAAAAGATTTCTATTTCAAATAAATGCTGTTCTTTTGAACTTTCTATTTATCAAAGAATCCAAAAAAAAAATTCAAAATACAAAAATATTGTCATTATCAGCATTTATAATAAAAAGAAATGCTTCTTGAGCAGCAAAACAGCATATTAGAAAATCCGATCTGCCTGTTTACATGACAGTCGCATTGGCACATATCGGATTTATATCTGATTTATTTCCACATATGAACGAGGCCTAAAACCGATCTCGAAATATCCGAATGCATGCGTTTTTTCCTGTTTACACTGTCATAGAACACATCCGATCTGTGTCACATATGAGCAAAAAATCGGAATTGGGTCACATTTCACTGACAGTGTAAACGGGGCCTTAGAATGATTTCTGAAGGATCATGTGACACTGAAGACTGGTGTAATAATGTTGAAAATAAATCTTTGTCATCACAGGAATAAATTACATTTTAATATATATTCAAATAGAAAAATATTTTAAGTTGCAATTATATTTAAAAATATTACTGTTTTTATTGTATGTTTGATTAAATAAATGCTGCTTTGGTGAGCAGAACAGATGTTTGAACGGTAGTGTAAAGGGTTAGTTCACCGAAAGAAATACATTTCTATCATCATTCACTCACTTGCATGTCGTTCCAAACCTGCTTGATACTTTCATACTATCTTTCATACAATAAAAGTAGTCTATATGACTTGTGTACTATATTTAAAGCCATCTAAATTAATATGACAGCTTTTAGTGAAGAACACACTGAAATTTAAGTTGCTATTCATTTAAAATCGTTCGCTGTACCATAGCGCTGAAAATCACTTAAATACATTCAAATATGGCATTTGAATAATGTCAAACTGTCAGTCTTGTCCTCATACTAAGCTATCATCAGCCAACTCAACCAAAATTATGTCAAAATACCAGTCTCTGCAAGTATTCTCATAAACACAGTTGCATCTTATTTGAACGTAAACAGTTGAGAAAGAAATCAAAATGTGTATCATTATATTGGATTCATGCATTCGGTCTTAAGTGACAGCAGCCTATAAATACCTGCTGCTAAGTCAGTAATGTTAAAGGGATAGTTCACCCAAAAATGAAAATGACCCCATGATTTACTCATCCTCAAGCCAAATCCTAGGTGTAAATGACGTTCTTCTTTCAGACGAATACAATCGGATTTAGAGTTCACCCAAAAAGGCAAATTTGGTCATTATTTACTCACCCTCATGTTGTTCCAAACCCATAAGGCTTTTCATTGGTTCTTGTGGAAGTTCAAATATCCTGGACAACACGAGAATGAACCTCATTAGTTCTTTGAACTGAAACTGTCTTTTGGACCTTGAACCGTTTGGTTCCCATTGAAGTCCATTATATGGAGAAAATCCTGGAATGTTTTCATCAAAAACCTTAATTTCTTTTCAACTGAAGAAAGAAAGACATGGACATTTTGGAGGACATGGGGGTTAGTAAATTATCAGCAAAAGTTTTTTCAAAAGTGAACGACTCCTTTAATGTTAAAAAACCTCACTTGTCAGAAAGTGAACATTTCTTGTCAGGGGACTTTTATTATATATTTAATTTATACAGTGTGTAATATACCATCATGTTATTTAACATTTAGGCCTAATTATTTCTGTACCTGAATACACTACAGTTAAATCTTACTCTTATTTGTACCTTTGCTATATTGTATATGTCTATGCATGTAACTGGTGTATTTGATCTTATTTTTAACTCGCCTGTTCACTTCCTCCAATCATGTTTGAACTGTAGTGGTTAGGCTAGTCGTTTTTTTCACTGGTATCAAAGTACTTAAAGTCTGTCATTCCATTTTTACAACACATCTTGTTTTACTTCCTCAAGACCTCTGAGCCCTGAGCTTTAAAAAGGCAGTTTAGCAGGAAACACTTCAGTGTAGTGTGCTTCCTCTATGCAAATGCTCAGGCATCCTTCAACAGTTGAACACAGGCGCTCTGTGTAGCTGCTCTGCCACACGGAGTGCGTATTTCACGGTTTTTGTTTGTCTTTTTCCTTTTTTTTATATTGGAAACACAAGACTTCGACCTCTCTGTACATCAACGCGGTTTCACCAAAGGCTTCATTAGGCAGCTTGAACGTACCTTCTAAAACACGGTAAGTTCACAAACGACCCTCATTTCCAAATTTCTAACCTCGTTTGCCTGTTTGAGGATGTCTGTGATTAAAATCAGTGGTGGCCACACGACCAGAGGCCGATTTGAGATTGACAACAGTGCAGTTTTGCTAACTACGTCACCGTGTGTCACACAGGTGGACTCAGCCAAGATGCAAGCTGTTATTGTCGGTTCTGTCTCACACACCACACTTTTCTTGTTTAACACGTAACTTCATCAGAGTTAATGTGAGTTAATCTCCTGAGTCATCGATGTCTATCTGGATATTTATTCCTTCGCACAGTGGGATTCATGGTGGTGTTTCTGCTTTGCATACAGATGAATATTACTTTTGTAATGAATATGTGAATATTTTGCATGACCGCATACTTTATATGCAGCATTTATTCATTTTTTAAGGTCAATGTGTTCTGTTATTGCAGTTCCCCTTGCGCCAAGTAATATTTCTTAAGATATATTGAATGCAAATGTGACAGTTGGTCATTATACGTTGCTCTACATGGGGTTCCACAATGCACCAATGTATTCAAGACACCCAGAGCAAAATGTCTACAGTCTGTATAATATAATGGAATCTACATTGTCACAAATACCCATTGACTTGGATATGTAATATCTAATATCTTAACTTGGCAATGTAATTGACATGCTTCATCTCTTCATCATAGTGAGGCTTATATTATGACTAGATTCTTGCTTTTTTAATGGATGCTTGTCTGTGCAAAAGTGTTGCTAGCTTGTTGCTAGCAATGGTTGTTACACGGGTCAAAGAAGTTCAAGTGCAAGTGTCTAATCTGTCTGTAGATGTAGACAAGTCAGATCAAAGAATGCCCCTAATAAGTGAACTTAATGGCATTAGATTATTATCGAGACCGCAGCCTCTAGCATCAGTTGCTTGAGGCCTGGGGAGTGAGGTTTACTTGCGCTGCTCTAAATCCCTGGCCTCCTTTACACTCAATCCCCTAATTCTCACTCCCATCCGGGTCACGGCATAAACCCTTTGGTTCTACTCATATCGCTCAGGGTGCGTTTCCCGAAAGCATCGTTAGCCAACTATGGTCGCAAGTTCCGTCGTTATCAGCATAGTTCAACGATTCGGTGTTTCCCGAAACCATCGTTCCAACGAACATTCGCAAACAGCATCGCAAAGTTGTGTGGTTTGAACGACAGATCTCGAGCTGTGGTTAGAGGAATCGTTTCTATATTGCATGACATTTGGAGGTAATAAATCCTTATCTTGACCAAAATAAGCAAGCTGACATTCAGTACAACCGGTGGCATTTATTTAGAATACATACAAATGGAATTTACGTCATTTAGTTTGTCAAAAGATTTGAAGTAACGTGTTTGAAGAGTGCGCATGTGCCAACGTTCTGAAACGAGCCAAATATTGAGTCTGGTAATAAAGCAAAACAACTGAGAACAATTAGAAATAGTCCTCAGATGACATGTCTGTAATTAATATAAAACAAATCTAGCGTTAATTGGATCTCAAACAGTTTCATTAAAAGTATTATTACTCAACCATGTGCGAAACCAACGTGGTTGAATCGATACTTTGCGACAGTGGGTTTCGGGAAACAGTCGTGACTAGCTAGTTGATTTTTCCAATGATGCATCGTACTATGGTATTGAATCAGCGAACTATGTCGTTGAACGGGAAACGCACCCCAGAGCGGTATTTGAACCGACGTTTCTGGTATGGGAAGCGGACAAGCTAACAAGGACGCTAAAGACTGCAGGCTCTAGCATCAGTCGCTAGTGTGCCTCTTGAGGCCAGGGGAGTGAGGTTTAATCGCACAGCTCTTACTAGCTCGCCTTTGTTACTTTTCATTTAATGCCGACTTAAATGTGTACTTGTCTGTCTGTGGTTTCAGAAATCCTCCTCTCAAGCCCAGGCTTTCTCTTCCTCAGACCAGGATGAACGACACTTATGCGGTCGTCAACAAGTCAAGACTGCAGCCCCCCAGCTCTGCCCCTAATTCAATCACTGTTCATCATTATGACAATGCTAATTCAGAGAAAAGCAATAAGACCGCTGTCTACAGTGCAGTCAAACCTAAAAACAGACCGGCATCACTCCTGCCTCCTCCCACCTCACCGGTTTATGACAGATCAACGACAGCCAATCAGAGAGGAGGACTGCCACCTAAAGTAATGGAGCATGATGGTTATGAGCTATTGCCAGGTAAGGGACTATTTAAATGGCCTCGATATTTTTATTAAATCCGTCTTTTACATAATTAGCGCATGTAAAAAATATTTTCAAGATTTGTTATCACAACCTTTTTTCTTTTGTCAAATCAACTTAAATAATTTATTTAGTTCAGATAACTTATTATTTTGAGATTCTCATGATTAAATCAATCTCCTTCATTGTATTAACTCACTTTTTCCTTTTCAATCAACTTAAAATTTTAAGGCAACCAGGTTACTTCATTTTTTAAGTTAAACCAACAATATTTTGTACAGTGTGGTGGCTTTTTTATTTTCACCTGATGAATGAAACAAATAAAAATGTCAGTAGCCGTTGAGTAACTACTAAGCAACGACCCTGAACCAGTATTATTTACATGCTGTTATAGTATTTATAAAGTTTTGTAGTTTTATAGTTTTATTTGGCTTTCTATTTATTTGTATTCCTTTTTATTTTTAAGTAATTTACTAATTTATTTTAATACTGCAAATTATTAAGTTAGTTGCCAATGCTACATTTCTCAATTTGTTTAGGTTTTTAATCTAATCTAATATATTTTAATTTCTTTATTTCAATTAATAATAATAATAAAAAAGATTTATTAGTATGATAGTTAACTAGACCAACAACAGACATTGGTTAGTGCAAACACCCTAGAAACTGCATAGCAACGCCCTGGCAACTATTAACAACTGCTCAAGGTTTGCACGGGCCAAACACATTTATGCTGAATATTTAAGTAGACAAAAAAACTGCAAACTCAGCTGAAGACTAAAAGGAAGATCATTTCAGACAGAGGGAACTTGTTTGTTTTGTGAGAGTAAAGTTTGGAAACTTCTGCTTGCAGTTTTCACTGTCCTCATGACTCATGCTCTATTTGAGTTCTTCTCTTCACGTGATCACCAGGGTATTTAGAGCCCTCTCATTTGGTGTTTATCTGTTAAAATATCAGTTATTTAAAGCTTTTATTTCCATATCTCTCAGGGAATTAAAATGCATTTTTGTTTCATCTATTATTGAAATTTTAAAGTATCGGCAGAGTTCTAGTAGTAGTAGTAAGCTAGTTTTACTTTTTGAACATAGCAGGTTTCATAAACTCTACCCTGTCTGCCATTGGTCAACCAAGCAGATAGTCCCGCCTCCAAATTCACAGCATTTGCTGAGCCAAAAGATAACACGTCAGATGTTTGTATAGCACCAGTGTTCACATACTACTTACATATCCTCCTACCAATAGCTTACTAGATGGTATAAAGCCTACAAAATATAGACAATTCGTCTTTTTAAAATTGTTGTAGAGGAAAAATAATAATTTGCAATATTTTTTTGTTTTTGTTGTAGTAATAGTGGTGGTGGTGCTGGATATATTCTGTTTATCAAGGTAAAATAAATAAATATTTTCTAAATAAACTTTTTGTTTTTTTTTCCTCAGGGGAGTTGAGGTCCATGAATAGAGATGCACAGGTAAATGATCTGATTGATATTAAGTTTCTGCAATCATTTATGCTTGGCAAATGGGTCCGTTCCGTTTTCATGTTCGCATATTAGATGTCAAATAAAGTGCTAAGTACATATTAATCTTATATGACTCATTTACATGCAGCTATTGGCCCGTATTTCCTCTCTGCACACTTGTAGATGTGTCAGGTTTCTCCTTTTGTTATCACAGCCTCTTCCTGTGAAATGAGGCTTCTAGCTGAGATCACACTCAAGTTAGCAAGCTTTAGCAGACACTTACATGCAGTAAATTTAGTAAAAATAACATGACAGATTGAATATTTCCACTGATTCTAATGTGTATTTGACTGATGGTTTTGTAACCCTGATAATCACAGATGACATCTGCAATCAATATAATTAAATGTAATTAAATGTAATTTGTGTTCCTCAGCCACAAGGTCCTCTTTCACCATCCCCAAGTGCAAGTAAGTGCGTTGTTACGTGTTTAATGTACTATCCAAGTCGAAGTTTGTCTGGGAGACATTTTACACATTATTTATCAGTATTGTTTATTATTTATACAATTAAAAGATTTTCAAATGAGTTATTTGACAAAAAAAAAATGCAGAATGGGGTGTTGATTTATCCCTTTTTATAATTATGATACATGATTAATGAACTAAGTCTACATGGACTTTTTGTACTTTTAAAAAAGTATTTTGCTGCATTCCAATTCACATATTTTCTATCCTAAATAGTATTCTAAATTTAGAATTAGCGTTTCCCTAATCATAGTTCCGCATGTTGAAATAAGTATTCCGAATGGTCTACTTTTACCAGTTAGAATTGGAAGTGCAGATCCATGAACACTCTAACGGCTAATTATAGTGGTTAACGGCTAATTAGCTAATGCTCACAACCCATTGCATGCTGGACAAGGATTTGATCAGAACTACAAACACAAATAAAAAGTGTAAACAAAACAAAAATGACACATGTGCGAGTCTCACGGTAGTAGGGAAAGTAGAGAGGTTTCAGATAAAGGTTTGAGTGATGAGTAATCAGTATCTAACCTGACAAAATATATTTATTCAATGTAATCAACATTACATTTCATCTGAACTTTTGTACAGATATGTTTGGTCATTATCTTTAAATGCATCATTATGCAAATTGCAAATAGGAGAGTTCTCGCATGAAAGACCTACGACTGGCTTGCTGTATTTCAATGCTAAATTGAATGTGGAGGATTTTAACTGCGACAAGATGATTGACAGGGCAGTATAAACAGTGACGGGATGCATGTAACTAAGCAACAGAGCAGTCCTTTAAAAGTAGTATTATGTCTCAAAACAAGCCTAATCTTCTGATACACACATAAAACTATGTACTATTTCTTCACAAAAATAGTAGGCTAATTGGGAGCTGTCTGGTCACACCACAGGGCCATTTTAAGTGTTTACAATTTTGATGTTGAATGACCTTGTGTTATACATCAACAATCCACTTTTGAATGCTTTCAAATATAGACTATAAAGAGTAAGGTGTGTTGTTGTCGTTTCAGTTCCCCTGAGACTGCTTATCGACCAAATGAGTTTGAAACGCTATCTAGCAGTAAACAGGAAGAAGTGTTAGATCAGTGTCGGTTTCAATCTAATGCTCTTGAGGTTTGTTTTTAAGTTATTAAATATTGTGAAACATGTTTTTCTCAGCTGGGAGCCAATCTTCTATAGATGATGATTATGAATATGTGTCTAGCGTCGTCAAGGACACCAACAGCCCATTTGCCCCGGCCGGCATGGGTGAGTTACACCATATGCACACTTAATCTTCATTGTGAACATAAGAAGATGAATATTTAAGTTTGGATGGGTTTTTGGACCAATCTGCTAGTTTCTAGTTTCTCAATCTTCAAAAACAACCTTACTGTACTCGTGTAAATTGCTAACTTGTTTTTTTAGTCAAAAAAAATTAAATTGCTGTTTTACAATAGGTAAACTGATAGAGGGTGGGCAGTGCACAGCTTTCCAGACCACACACGCACTTACAACCACAAAAAAAGTGACATCACAGGGTGGTTTCCAGGCCTTTAAGCAACCGTGTTCATATCTAGGAAATGCAATTTTGCAGTTGCTCGAATTTAGGGTTAGATGTTTACATAAACCCTGAATCTTTGTCATTAAAGCGATTGATCACTCAACAGTGTGTTTCCAGCCAAAGGTGCAAATGTAACTTGTGTGCAAAATTGGAATATCGCATAAAACATTTGCGAATAAAGCACAGTTTGTATTCAGTGTGTTCAATAGAACAAATGTGCAACTTGCAACCCTGACCAGAGGAGCTCAGAAGAGACCAAGACCAACCAACCAAAACACATACACAGTAGCAAAATATCTGTAATAAAATATAAGTTTGCAATCAGGGAGGCTCTGTCCACATCATAAATGACTTGAACCTCAGAGTATGCAGACGAAACACAATGAACATTGATTGAATAAACGTTCAGATGCCTGATGTCTGCAATCATGTGAGACACTTGGAGGTCGTTATACCCAATCATTTTGATGATAGATTTTGGCTCAAGCATTTCAGAATGACCAAACCAACATTTGAGATGCTGATGAAACTGATCCACTGGTTAGTCCAGTGATCCAATCACATCCTCTGTTGAGGCAAAGTCATGCAAGTTTTTTGCTGCGCATTGAGGGATTTCTTCAGTAAATGAGTTTCCATCGTAGTTTTATGTGCATGTCATCTTATTGGATAAAAAAATTTTTTAGTGCATATGTTTCCATCCAGCATTTATGTATCCCAAAATGTTTAAAAGGTGATGGAAACTAGCTCATATACCTGACTCTGCTATTTCATTTTGCTTTGTAGACAGAGTCTGGAATGGCATAATAGAGAAGTGTTTTCTCTCTCGCAGGGGCGCTTGTCTGAAGTTTAAAACATTGGTTGCCCGTAAGCCAATCAGATAAGTTTATTTATAACGTATGTTATGTGCCGACACAGCCGCATCGAACCACAGACATCATGCATCGAACTCAAATCTATGATCGAACTTTCACTGTAAACCTGCTGTAAACACTTGATGATGCGAGCGAAATACCGGAGTGAACATGGCTGTAAATGACTTTTGCAGATAATGTCGAAGTTAATCAGTCTGGCTTCTAAACTTATTTTTGCCAGAATGAAACGAAAATATGTGTAGCTAACTCTTAAATTTAGGATTAGATCTTTTAAACACAGCTCTTTGTTCCTCTAGCCTGGTGATACCAAACTCTGCTACTTCACTTTGCTTCGTAGAGAGACTTAAACTAACGGTAACAATTGATAAATTAAACTTTTCCCAAAACCAGTTGTGAGTAGGGCCACAACATCACCTCCATTAAAAGGTTTATCAAACACTCTTCTCACAATTCTTGTTCGGCTTCATTTTGAAAAAACGTGGAATATTCTCCATAACAGAGCGAATCGCATTCCCGTGTCTTGTTTCCCATTCGATTTCTCTCATTCTACAATGTAAAACTCGGCGCTTAGCGTCTACGTCACGGCTCTCAGCCCGCCCTCTGTTCGTTGATTGGCCGGCCGTCCGAAGGCCGCTGGAAAACTGAAAGATAGGCTGCTATCTCAGACTGACTACAGGAGCGAAATGAAATTAGCGGAAGTAGGAAGTCTGACGTAGTTTGGCTAGATGGAAACATGCAGAGCAAGAAATACACTTTGAAAGAAAATTGGTTTGAAACTAGCTGTGTGAAGATTCTTCAATGAGTCAATGAAGCTGAGCAAACTGCCAACGAATGGAGCTTTCACATTGAATGTAAAATGATTGAATGCCTTTTGCTAATTCACGGCTGGACGATAGGTGGGGGAAGTCCTTTTGATGATGTTGTGTTCTTCAGAACCTGTAAAAACCCAACTGACCTAGATTTGATCCTGACCCAAGATCCATTTAAAATATGACTTCATTTTGACCTGTGCTCTTGTGTTTCTCCAGGGCACATGGTGATTTTAAACTTTGTTTGTGTTTTTCTTGCGCTTCAGGTTTCAACTGTCGCATAAAGAAACCCAAAGGCCCACGAGATCCACCGGCCGAATGGAGTTCGCAGAAAGTTGAAACCACAACAGGTTTTATGTTTAAAAAAAGGGAACCTATTGACGCTATTTTTACACTGGGTAATAGAGCATCTATTTATTTCCTTCAGACGTTTTGCTTCTAGTTTTTTTTTGTATTATGGTTTTAATTATTGTAGCAATTTATGATTGTTGTTGTTTAGTTTATTCCTGTATTTGTGTGACAATTTTAAGAAATAGAAAATGTGAGTGTTGATTTTAGAACTCATGTGATGTACAGTAAAAGGGGCCATTTCATTTTTTATTTTATTTTTATTTAAATTTTAGTCCACTTTATTCACATTTTTATGTGCCATAATGGTAAATGTTGGTGGTAATTAGGGCCGAGAGCACCGATGGTGTGAGGCCGATGTTTTTCTGTTTATGGAATGGTAATACATTCTGACATCAGTAAGTTGTTATTTAGTTGTGTATGCTGTTTAGTTTCAGTAAATGTTCTTATTGGATGGTTTTCAATATGTTTGATAGTAATTCAAACATTTTTATCTCAAGAAATCAAGGGAAATTTTATATTTTTAGCAGGGGTGTCAAACCACACTCCTGCAGAGATTTAGTTCCAATTCCAAACTGCGTTTTTGCACCCTTGTGCAATAGTACACTTCAGGAAGGGGACACCAATTGTATGGGCGTTTCAAACTAATCAATCCCTTTCACGAAAGGCCCTTCCACAAGTCCGTTAGCAAAGGGAACACGACGGTCACAGTAATTCAATCATTTATGGTCATGTGACCCAAGGTGACAAGTCCTCACCATTGATTTTAAATCTAGAAATGGCGGGAGAGTTGGTGTTAATGTATAAACAGAATAATTCTAAGTCGTTTGTTTTGTGATGATGCATCACGCTCATTTTGCATGCAATTCATATTAAGTTCAAAAAAGTTTAATTGGTAAGAAATGTCATTGACCTTATAAATATAAGAGCAGCTTGAGAACACACACATACTGTAAAGCATATTTTAAAAACGTAATCATAAAAGTACTTTAATTTGTATTATATTAACAGCAATAATAAGATATTCCGTTGTTTTTGGTAACATTCCATGTGATGCTAATGAGGAAATGACTTGGTCTTTCATTGCTTTTTTTTGTCCAAGTGCATTCTAGACAGTTTCATTATGACACACAAGCACCCTGCTCCCTCCAAAGCCCCCACTTCAAGGGACCTAGTACCCTTCAAAGTGAGTAGGGCATAGGGCATGCTCGCTTCCGATTGGAATTTGCTCATACATGTAGTTTCAAATAAGCCTGAAGGACTCGACTAGCAAATCAGGTTAATTCATGTTGAAGCTAAACTGAGTTTCACATCCCTGACAAGTCAACAGCTTGTCTGTTGTTGTTGTGATATGATGCGTTTGTCAGTAGAGGGCAGCGTTGAGGTGTAGTTTCTTTTCTTGACACTCCCTAGAAAGACAGATCACTCGGGTCATAAAAATAAAGTCATTTAGTCAGACAATATAACATGTCGATAATTATTGATGCCACATCTTATCTTTGAATCTACCCTTTTGATAGATTACCATAAGAACATCTCAATACATGACGTTTTGTGCTGTGTATAAGAGTTTTAAATTCAGTTCTAAATCCTCTGTCCAATCTTAGCACTCATTCCAGAGATAGACCCATAAAACTTGCCCTCTAAACTCCAGAGCGATTTTATTTCAGTCATGAAAATCAATGGAATCTTAAGTTGTGCTTAAAACAGAGAGCACGTTTTCCCAGATGCTCGGCCTACTGGCAGCGTTCCTGCATGCGTGTTTTTGATGATGAATCATTCTTGCGGTATGGTAACAGCAATATCATGCAGAAATGCTGTGAGATGCTCTTTACACCATATCAAACATGCATCGCCTGGTTAAGATGGAACGCTTTAATTTGGCCGCAGCATAAAGACTTGAAATCATATCCTGTCGGCTGAAGTATCTGATGACTTCTTATAAAACAGATAGATCTGGTCCTGGATGCTGATTGGTCAATATACCGTTGAAATGTGATATAGGTTGACTTTGCATTTTTGCAACCGTGGCGTGAAGAAAGATGCTACTTTTCAAGAGTATAATGAATGAATATAAATGTGAATTGTGCTGACATTATGAAAATAACATTCTGATATTTCCAAATAAAGTTTCAGTGGCATATGTTTTCATGTTGAACATGTAGAATGTCATTGTCATCAGGTGTTATTTTTAAAAAATTTAAAGGTGCAGTGTGTATTTTTTTTTTAGCAGTATCTAGCGGTTCGTTTGCGAGTTTGCACTAAGGGTTCAGCCCACTGCTCACCCCTTCCTTTCGAAAACTAGAAAACAGGACAAACATATCGTCTGAGACAGCAGAGAATAGCCAGAGTACGCCAAGAGTGTGTAACATTGTCACTGTTTCTGTACCACAGTCTATTATAAACCACATCATGGATGAAGTTTACAAAGCTAGTCAGGTGAGGATCAAGGGTCTTATTATATAATCTAATAATAGTAATCAGCTGATTGTGTCACAAACGTAACCAGCACATTTCTCCCCACATAGCAAACCCATAATAGAGTGCCGAAGTGATGACGTCACTTTGTAGGACAACTCGGAAGTTAGCGGTGCGTGGGTTCCCTCAATTCGAAAAGCTACGCATTTTTCCCATAGACTTTTGGAAAATCGCAAAAAATAAGATCTGTGTTTAACAAAGAGTTGTGACCCTTACACGTTTTGTCTATCAAGATAATCTTTACAAGTTAATCCAAAATTTATACATTTTGAAGCCTATATAAAGTTTTTAAAAAACACAAGCAGACACAATAAAGTTTAAAAAACCACAAGCAGGTTATAACTGTGTGTTTTATGTCATAGATCAAAACGTGAAAATATTTTAGAGGCTTTGTTCACCACAGACCTTATTTAAGGCGATTTAGCAAAAACCCATTAAAAAATCCCATAGACTTTAGAGCGAGGGAACCGTTAGCTAACCGTTGCTAACTCACTTCCGCTTTTGGCCGACAGAGTGACGTCGTAACTTCGGCACTTTATACAGCGAGGGAGAAGAACCACATGAAACTATGCACCGATATATTTTTTGTTACAGGTTTGCAGGCTAAATATTAAAGCGTATGTTTCTATGTTGGTCAAAGCGTAAAGCCTTGTTTAAACTCGACGCATTCGCATGAGCCCAAAGGTAAGTGCGCGGCAAAAAATGACATGATTGTAACAGCGCACGCGCCTCTGCATCCCCTCTGACACCATTTACACAATAGGCTTTTTTCTCTGATTTTGAAAACTCTTCGCGATTCGACTTAAAATGCTTCCAAGATCGACTTGTCGACCGCGAATCAACGGGTTAGTGATTGTAACGTTACTTTTTATGGTCAATGACAAGAGTGACGAAACGCGCTTCTGTAGCGATGTTTGGTCGCGTTCGGCTACGGTAGAAACATGATGTCACAATATGTCGACCTTCATAGAAGTGGGAATGTAGATATAAATGTCTCATTCTAAGGTGATAAAAACATTACGTTTTATCAAGTTCTTTATACACCACTGAACACATAGTTATGGATGTCATATTGCATTTCTGTTAAAGAGTAACTAAACCCTGAACCAACTTTTTTTAGTTAATGATCTGTAAGAATGTGTCTTTATTAACACAATGATTCGAGTAACTTTTTTGACATTTGTGTATAAAGTGTTTTATTTCTACAATATATGGTGTTTACGTCTTAGTGCTGCCCTCTTCAGGTTGAACGGTGGCTACTGCAGTTGAATTTTCCTATTGGATGTTAGCGGTTCTTCGTACGCACGTTTCAGCTCACCACGCTCTTGGCACGAGCTACGCCCTTGACAGTATAAAAACCAGCTTATTTCGTCAAAACCACTGTCGCGAGTCCGGAGTTGGAATTGCAAGTATTGAAAACAATCAGGATAGAGTGTTTTAGCATCTATTTCATCCCGTCTATCTCCGCATTTTTTAAATATTGTCAGTGGGTGGAGTCAGGCTCTGACCAGGGGTTTAGTTACCCTTTAATAGATACTCAAAATGTTACACATTGCACCTTTAACACTGATTTACGTGTATGTGTACTGTATGTTGTATGTGGCACAATGCATGTTGTTGTTATTATTTTCTTCAATATATTAATGTAATTATGTTTTGGAAAAAAATGTATATATAAAAGGAACTGGCTTTTTATTATGCTTTTTGTTTTAGTGTATTACAGGGGTTCTCAACTCCAGTCCTCACGACCCACTGCTCTGCATATTGTGCATGTCTCCCTTATTTAACACACCTGATTCAGATCCTCAGCTCGTTAGGACAGACGTTAGAGTCTATCCTAATGAGCTGAGGATCTGAATCAGGTGTGTTAAATAAGGGAGACATACACAATATGCAGAGCAGTGGGTCGTGAGGACTGGAGTTGAGAACCCCTGGTGTATTATATTATCACACACAAGCACACACACACCGAAGGTGTATTAAGTAATACACAATTTAATAGGAAAAATAGAAATAAATGGAGAAATTATTTCTATTTTTATTTTGACTAATAAATGGTTTAGTGCTTACTGTAATACACCTTTGATCATTCGTGTTGCTGTTCAAGAGCTGTCCAAAACAAAAACAGTGATTATTATATCAAAAAGTCCCTGAAGATGTGTTTAGCCTGAGGGAGATTTTCTCTGAAGGTGTTGCAGTCAACAGAGACACTTTTAGTCAGACAGAGAACTCCATTTTTAGTCATGCAGTGAATATTTTGACTCCAGCCCTGTTCTCTCTCTCTCTGTGTGTGTGTTTATGAGTGTGATGAGACCGAAAGAGCTCAATATGAGGAGTTTGAGGACACATTGACGGATGGTAACTCCTTGGAAAAAAATAACAATGAAAACATCAACAGACAGACAAATAAGAGAGGCTGTTTGCTAGTGTTCTGCTAATGGCTGCTCTGTTAACAGTAAAGCCTTTAGGGTGTGTGTGTGTGTGTGTGTGTGTGTGTGTGTGTGTGTGTGTGTGTGTGTGTGTGTGTTGGTCTCTCTCTGAGCTCCTCTGGCTGGGTAATCCCATTCAGCACATGCTAATGTGAAACCAGAATCTAATGACCTTCTGCCATGGCTTTTCAACCCAGGCCTGGAGCAATCTCACAGCAACATCTCATAGATGCTCTCTCCAAGAACGCCCCCACACACAAGCATCCCAGTGAACAAACCATCTTACCATAAAATCTCTCTTATCTACAACATCGCTGCAGAGCGGGTCAGGCGTTATGGTTTGAGTGTATTATTATTCTAATTTTACAGTTCAGTCACAGTTACTGGCAATATCCCAATTTGCATAGTATCAGTTCTATATAGTGTACCACAGTCATGCCAATAAAGTCTGTTTGAACTTAATATAGCGTGCAGCATTAGAGACTCCTTTTAGTCCCAACTTTTTTAAAAGATAACTTTTTGTCCAGTCATAATACAAGTTCAGTAAAATCGTTTAAAATATTTTTAAAAGATGTCTCTTGCTCAGCAAGGCTGCATTTATTTGATAAAAATAAAGTAAAAACAGTAATATTGTGAATTATTACAATTTGAAATAAATGATGAATAAAATAATGGCCACTTTATTAGGTATACCTTGCTAGTACCGGGTTGAACTCTTCATGGCATATATTAAACAAGATGCTGAAACATTCTTCACAGAGAAACAGAGATTTTGGTCCATATTGTCATGATAGCATCACGCAGTTGCTGCAGATTTGTCGGATGCACATCCAATAATGCGAATCTCCCGTTCCTCCACATCCCAAAGCTGCTCTATTGGGTTGAGATCTGGTGACTGGGGAGGCCATTTGAGTATTTGAACTCATTGTCATGCTCAAAAAAACAAGTTTGAGATGAGCTTTGTAAGATGGTGTGTTACCCTGCTGGGGGTAGCCATTAGAGGATGGGTACTTGTGGTTATGAAGGGATGGACATGGGTAGCAACAATACTCTGGCTGTGGCGTTTAAAGGGTTAGTTCACCCAAAAATGAAAAATTTGGTCAGTATTTACTCACTCTCATGTTGTTCCAAACCTCTATGTGTTTATTTGTTCTGCTGAACACAAAGGAAGACATTTGGAAGAATGTTTTAATCAAAAAGATCTCATTCCCCATTGACTAAAGTAGGAAAAAATACATACTATGGCAGTCAATGGGGATTGAGATCTGTTTCATTAAAACATTCTTCCAATATCTTCCTTTGTGTTCAGCAGAACAAATAAACACATAGAGGTTTGGAACAACATGAGGGTGAGTAAATACTGACAGAATTTTCATTTTTGGGTGAACTAGCCCTTTAAACAATGCCCAATTGGTACTAAGGAGTTCAAAAAGTGCCAAGTAAATGTCCACCACACCATTACACCACCAGAAGCCTGAAACCGTTTGATAAAAGGCAGGATGAATGCATGCTTATGGCAAGTCGTTTTAACTTTTATTCATTTCCAGGATATGAATTCTTGATATAAACAATTCAATTCTTGATATCAACAATTCAGTTTTTTGTAAAAACGTAGGTTTAGTACTTGATGTGGAGACGCGCTAGGGTATGAGTATAAGACTTGGCCAACTAAAGTGAGTATTATTGTAGTAGGGTGACCATATTTTTAATTACCAAAAACCAGGACACTCGGCCCGGCAAACAGATAGGCCTAATCAAATGATACTCGAAGTTTACTCAAAGATACCTTATTATTTTCAATACATTTAAAGTAGGTTGCATAACCTACTTTAAATGTCCTCTGTATGGATAGAAATGGTTATATGAAAACAGGACATGTCCTGGGAAAACAGGACAGTTGGTCACCCTAATTGTCGGATAGTCAGGTTCAGGAAAAAAAATCTTAGCTCTGCCACCTTAGCTCTTCTGTTGCGTTCAGAGATGCTCTTCTGCAGACCTCGGTTGTAACAAGTGTGATGTAAGCTTTCTATCAGCTCGATAGTCTGGCCATTCTGCTCTGACCTCTGGCATCAAGACATTTTTGTCCACAGAACTGCCACTCACTGGATATTTCTCTTTTTCTGACCGTTCTCTGTAAACCCTATAGAGATGGTTGTGCATGAAAATCGCAGATCAGCAGTTTATGAAATACTCAGACCAGCCCGTCTGGCACCAACAACCATGCCGCTTTCAAAGTCACTTCTTGATGCTCAGTTTGAACTTCAGATCATCTTTACAGACCAGATTATTTACATTTATTCATTTAGCTGACGCTTTTATCCAAAGCGAATTACAATTGCTATACGTCGGAGTTTGCACGCCTCTGGAGCAACTAGGGGTTAAAGCTGCAATACCTAAGATTGCATTGTCGCTAGAGGGCGCTACATTCAAAACAACAACAACGGCTTTGCTTGATGAACGACGTGGAGGAATGCGGAATGATGGGGACTGTTGTTTTCAACTCCACCGTGGATAAATCAGTCAGACGGAAATCGAAAATTAGTTGTCATGTTCGGTGACGTATTGCTGCCACATACATATTATTTTTCCTCTCAATTATGTCGTAATAACGAGATCTTATGTCGTAATAACGAGATCTTATGTCGTAATAACGAGATCTTATGTCGTAATAACGAGATCTTATGTCGTTTAAACGACATATTTTCTCATAATAACGAGATCTTATGTCGTTCAAATGACATTTTATCGTTATAACAACATAAATATCTCGTTATAACAACATAAATATATTGTTATTTCAACATAATAAGGGGACAGTGTAATATGCATTAAGCTACATTTAGCGTTCTTATAATGAGTTTCTATGTGAGGAAAATGCTCAAACGTTTTTAAAGTATACTTTATTATGATTTTAGTATTAATAATGCACGCACTTATACGTGAACTTAATAAATGTATGTTTTTATTAGGCTACTATATCCACAAATGTATGTATGTGGCAGCAATGTGTCACCGTAGTCATGGATGAGGTAAAGTTCAATTTCTATAAATGTTGCGTTTAATGACATGCTTGTTTTTCATTAAACTGAAATAGCCGCAAGAAAAGTCAGGTTTAAAAGTAAATGAGTTATCACAGATGTTACTGTACGAGTCACTGGACGAAGCTATGGTGGAGAGGGTTTGAAGCTCAAATCGTTGCTAATGGATCCTGACTTCGCCCTATGCTGCAATATGCATTTAGTTTTGCATTCATTTACAGAAATCAGCTGCTTGAATGACAATTGCTGATGTTATTGGATTTTTCAGGTGAGATTCTCAATTCATTCAGTTAACGGATGTTCTGAGGTAAAGTTTTCAGACTGCAGACTCAGCAACGATTGTATTTAATTGTACAGTACAATCATAACATAGAACAGACATTATCTTCCTTTCATGTCATTAAACATAACAATATTGCTGGCCATATACTGATTAGAAAGTGCGCGTCCGGTGTGCGATACTGGACTTTGTCCCCTGCAGACATGGCGCGGCTTCTCGTCTGGTGTGCGACCCCTTTTACAGCCAACAGTTCACATTCCAACAATAATTGAAAAGAATAATTGTGCTCCCATAACAAATGCGCGAAACAAGCTGACATTTGTTGCTTGATAGACGCTGAACGCACAACTACAACTTCCGCATTTGTCCAGGACTGAACGCAGTACGAGCGTAGAACCGAGGTAACGCGGATATGACGCAATTGACTGGCGACTCCCAGCTCACCCCTGCTCACACGCCCCGTTTCCTTGGTTAAAATCTAATTTTCTCTGCCACTTTAAACATTGTTTGAAACATTTGGAATATTGTAAGTTATCATCTTAATTAGGGTGCAAACTACGGGGGAGCTAGGGGGAGCTCGGCTCCCCTTAATATGGCATGGGCTCCCCCTAAAACGGGATTCCTTAAATTTTGGGTGGTCTTAAAATATATTCACAAAGTTTTATTCTTGACGTGCAATTTCAGTATTATTTGTAAAATATCAAAAATATTTTTAATTTGTGCATGACGGCGTTTTAAACCTAATTCACTTCAATAAAGATAACTATACATGCTATTCTTGTCATGAGCATCAAGGTATGGTGGCGCTGCAGTGCAAATTCCAATCATGTTTAATGCATGTTAACTCAAAGATTCGTAGAAAAAATATAAACGTTGGAGGCCATAGATCTGCGCAAGTCTTTGAAATCCATTCTGTGTTAAGGTAAGGCACATTATTCCCAATTATGTGTTGTGGCTGGGTTTGTTATAGGTCTGCTTGACTCTCGATGTCTTAGGCCTAATTAAACGAAGGAATTGTGGTATTCTTCTGTAGCTGACGAGTAATTTAAACCTTGTTCAGGTGAACTCAAACACAGCCTATTTATAGACTATTTGTGGATGGCTGTTTGCTGTTTGACTTATCAATTTGTTTCAATACGGTGAATCCTGTATATAGTGCTTGCATACATTTGTAACACGGTATAGTTTGAACACTGATCTTAACTTAAATATATAACACTGGCCTTGTGATTTTGGGATATTTTAATGCAAAAATCTTAGTTATTCCACCTTTAAGTGTCTTGCTCAGGGACACATTGGTGTCTCACAGTGGATTCAAACCCAGGTCGCTCACACCAAAGGCATGTGTCTTGTCCACTGCGCCATCACCACCCCGGTTATTAAGTTAAAAATCAAATACGGTATATAAAATCAGGGAAACATCGTGTGTAGATTTTTGCCCATTAACCCCTTTTTTCTGTGCATGTAAACACCTTAATTGGTATTCTGGCAGCTTGTGCTGTGTGTGCATGTCCATTTACAGTTTGATTTATATAATGAGCTTTTTGATAGTTTCCAGTGTTTTGTTCTACATTAAAATGCACTCATTACGCACTTATTATTCCTATTTATTATTGAAGTTTTACTCATCCAGCTGTAAAGAACAGGACACCTAGTGCATCCAGAACAGTTGGTACATTTACCAGCTCCCATGAAGGCAAGTCAGTTAACACTCTGTGAGGTTCTTTCGTTGTTATTTCAAGATGGATTCACAGTCATCTGTTAGGTTATTAATCAGAGTGCGACTTTAAAAAGCGTTCAGTGTCCTCCAAAGACCGCCGCAAGTCTCTTATGACCCTGGGATCAGAAGCATCCCTTTCAACCAGTGTCCACAGTGAGAAAAACAGTCAATTCTGAAGGAAGACAAAGACGGCGAGTGAGCAAGAGAGAAGAGAGGCCGTGGCGGCCCTCAGGCTGCTTTGGATCCAGCAGACAAGGGAGGCTTGTGTTCACTAGAGCACATGGATATTGATCTGCTCCCTGCATGTCTCACCGCCCATCTGTTTGGGTGAAGACTGCAATACCTCCATACTACAACTCCCGCCTGCCGTCTCCATGGAGACTAATCCATTTATCCCACTGAATTACAGTATCTGGACAACTATTTTTTTCTACTTGGTGGCCATTTTGTGATTGTCAATCTGGTTTTTTAACTTTGACTTTTATTGATTAGTCCATGATCACATACATTTACAAATGCTTTTATCAAAGTGACTTCAGTAATACACCAACAATATACATGTGCATTTACAATAAACACAATCAGCTCATTATAAAAAACCCACACTGCAAGAAAAAAATATGTTTCCGTGAGATTTTGGAAATGTTTTGTATAGTTAATATAAGGTCTTAACTAAATTCCCTTGGTTGCTTGTAAAACCCTTTGATTGAGCAGTGAAATATAGGCATCGTCCCAAATGGTACACTACTGATATTGTGTAAAGAATCATAAACGATTGGTCGTTGAATTATTTGAAAAAGGTTGTAGTGCCGCCACAATATGAAGCGGAGTTACACCTCGAGTTTGCAGTCAATGGAGTCAATGATCCCGCTTATTATGGTTACCAAACCTCAAGACATTGTTCATATGATGTATTTCAAGGTGTTTGTCAGGTTTTTGTCGTTAAAATGCAATTATTTCTCACGCATTTCATCCTAAGCCTCCGTTGCTAATTCCAAAATGTCATTTTAATGGTGGCTTGAGCCATTGATGGCAGAGTAACAGTGCAGTTATACTCTACTATACTCTCTAATAGTGAAACTGTAAGTTTATCTGCTTCAAGAACAGAGGTAATGAGAAATGTCATGTAGCTTTTAAGTTGCTAAACAATTTTTCTGATAAAATCATCAGAGCAGCGCTGACAATACATAATTTTGTGTCAAAAACATGGAAATAATTTATTGTTTTTATCCTATTGTTTACTATATTTATTTGCTTGGTCAATGTCGTTGTGGGTTTTGGTTTTATTGTGTTGAAGGCTGTATTAGGGGC
The DNA here is from genome assembly GCA_030378365.1 of Hybognathus amarus. Lineage (NCBI taxonomy): Eukaryota > Metazoa > Chordata > Actinopteri > Cypriniformes > Leuciscidae > Hybognathus > Hybognathus amarus. The sequence goes on from JAQIUQ010003288.1 coordinate 937,280, forward strand.
TCTGAAATAACATCAAATTATTTAGTGAAAGTGGTATATGGACATATAATGTGATCAAGATCTACCTGGAAATAATTACACCTTAGAACGCTTGTCAACCAATCAGATTCAACCATTCAACAACCCTGTAGAGTGATATATATATATATACACACACTTCCGGTTAAAAGTTGAAGATCGGTAAGATTTTTTATGTTTTTTTTTACGATTTTTTATTTTTTCTGCTCACCAAGGCTGCAATTTTTGGATGAAAAATACACAAAAAAACACAGTAATATTGTGAAATATTATGACAATTTAAAATTAGTTTTTTATGTTAATATATATTAAAATGTAATTTATTCCTCTGAAAAAAGCTGAATTTTCAGCATCATTACTCCAGTCTTCAGTGTCACATGATCCTTCACAAATCACTCTAATATGATGATTTTATGCTCCAAAAACATGTATGATTATTATCCATGTTTAAAACAGTTTTTTACATTTTTATTTCAGGATTCTTTGATGAATAGAAAGTTCAAAAGAACAGCTTTTATCTGAAATGGAAAGCTTTTGTTACACTCTAAAAAATGCTGGTTGTTTTAACCCAACTTTGGGACAAATATGGACATTGGGTTACATTTTTTACTGACATTTTTAAACCCAACATTTGGGTTTGTCCATATTTGACCCAAAGTTGGGTTAAAACAACCCAGCATTTTTTGAGTGTAGGCCTAAACACTACCCTTTAAAAAGTTTGGGGTCAGTAAGAATTTGTATTTTATTTTTGGGGGAATAAATAAGAAATCAATGCTTCTATTCATCAAGGATGAGTTACATTGATCAAAAGTTACAGTAAAGACATTTATAATGTTTTTTAAAACATTTTTTAATAATAAATAAATGCTGTTCTATATATATATATATATATATATATATATATATATATATATATATATATATATATATATATATATATATATATATATATAACACACTGTCACTGTGAATTCTGCACTCTAAAAAATGCTGGGTTGTTTCAACTCACATTTGGGTCAAATATGGACAAACCCAACTTCAACTACATTTTTTAATTACATTTTTAACCCAACATTTGGGTTGGTCCATATTTGACCCAATTTTTGGGTTCAAACAACCCAGCATTTTTTAGAGTGTAGGAAATGGATTACCATGTTTTTTTATCCTGCACTACATTCTTGTCAAAAACGTAGACTGTAACCTTGTCCCTACCCCTAAACTTCACACCCATAACCTATCCTTAAAATCAGAGAAAAATATAGGTGAATAACACTGATGTAGAAGCACTTAACCCTGGTTGAGAACCAAAACATGACATAAACTGTAAACTTGTCTGTCCAGGATCAACAGACATGTTGATCCAGGAACATCTTGCACATGGTGTACATTCACCACACACACTGGTCAAAATTTTTGGAATAATTTTACATTTTTGAAAGAAGTATGCTCGCCAAGACTGCAGTTACTTGATCAATATTTAAGAAAATGTTTTCAATTTGAATATAATTTAAAATGTAATTTATGCCTGTGATGGTAAAGCTGAATTCTCCATTTTATTTTATTAGCTAGTGCACTTGGCAAAGCAATCATGCACTGTGTAAAATAGCCTTTATTTAACCACAGCAAGAGAAATCATGTTTTCTATTACACGTCCCCTTCATTAAACATTGATAAACGGAGTTGAGCATTATCTTTATAAGCCAAATTTGGCTCTATATATTGTCCATATGTGTCTATTCGCTTCATTCCAAGTGAATGTGCTCGCTGAGGTACTAGAGAGTTTTGGAGAGGGTCAACCACAGGCTTTTTGATGACTTCTTCTGGACTCGGATAAGAGAGCGCCGCTTCAGGGGGTGCATTTTTCCAGAAGTTCGAGGGCCAAGACATAAAGAGAGAAAGGAGCAGAACCGAAGCGAGAGAGAGAGAGACGGAGTTGAAGGGTGCACGTTTGGAGAAGAGATGACATTTTTGCTGTAATACAGGCAGAGAGGAGGTTCGGCCTGCTTTTGATTAAGAACCTCGCAGGATTTAAGGCCCAGTAGTTTGGCTCTGACGCATGGAAGCGAAAGTTCAATAACTGTAATGAAACCCAGATAATGAATGGACTTGCAGGCATCTGTCATAAAGCTCCAGCGCTGCAAAGCTACACATGACAATCTCATCGCTCAACACTTTTTAAGATTCCTGATGTATTCCAGGCCTAAAAATAAGCCTTTACGGCAGCGCAGGAGAATCCCGTGCAAGCCCTTCCTATTTAATTACGGTTGCCTTTGTTTTAATTGCCTTGTCAGACTTCTCTGACATCATTTGCTTTTGTGTCTGACTCACTCAAATTTCCGTTCACTCGGGCCAGAATATTGCTTCATTTACCACAGGTCGGCATGTGTTTTATTGTCTACATATTCATTTGTGTTCATATCCTTTTGTAGCGTATGGAGCATGACAACTGTTCTAGAATGAATCAAATCAAATTTGATGATATGGACTGCATCATATCATTCATGAATGCTTATAGTGCATAAAGAAACTGGAACGAAAGAAGATAAATTACAAATGAGATCTCTTATTCATCCTTGTAGATCTGTGTAGACTAAGGCTGCATCCGAAATTCTAAGATAAATCAAGCAGTTATAGCTAAAATCCTGTATTCATTTAAGCAGGAATAACCATTAGTTCCTGTCCATTTGATATTAACTTAAAGGAGTAGTTCACTTTTGAAAAAAACTTTTGTTGATAATTTACTCACCCCCATGTCATCCAAGATGTCCATGTCATTCTTTCTTCAGTCAAAAAGAAATTAAAGTTTTTGATAAAAACATTCCAGCATTTTTCTCTATATTTCTCTCATTTTTCTTATCAAGTGAAATGATCACTAATTAAAAAAAAAGTTTACGTTTTATAAGCTCAAATGGTCGCCTTGCTCTGTTCTGTGATGCACGTTCGTGACTCTCCTGTTCAAACTCGTTCAAATTGACGGATTAAAATGAACGAATCTTTTCTGAGTCATTTGGTTCAATTGACTCTGAAACAAGATTTGTTCATTTTGATGAACGAGTTCTGAACACTATATACATACATTTATAAACCAAAACCAAACAAACAAGACCTTCATTCATACATGACTCCCAAAAGGTGACACACTCCTCCCTAAACACTGTCAATCATATCATATGTACATCAGTACACAAGTAAACTCATATAAACTCATAAACAGACAAAAATATATATGTACCATGCCAAGAAATAGGTTAAAATGAGAAATAAATAAAACAAAATAATACTACTCAAAAGCAATTACACTCCAACACAAACTCCACATAAATATAAAAACTAAACAAAAATGTGTCCAAAACGTGAAGCGGATCAACTTAGGACGAAAACACCAATCAACATCGGCAGAGTGTGTTTGAATTATGGAGAGACCTCCACTATTTTTATTGTAATAAATTACAAGTTTTCAGATGTGTCAAAATAATGGTTAACTGTAATTAAATAGCAAGGTAAACTACAACATTGTGAACACATGACCAGAGCAAAGGCAGGAGACACTGCTTGCAGTCAGTGAAATCTTTATTGAATTCCAAATAAAGAATATCAAATAAAAAATAACATAAACAAAACCACTCAAGGTGACCCTCATCACCAGACACTGAAAGGGTCAACCATTTTACAGTAATAGGGAATTTAATAATGTTCACACACATAATACATAACTACACTGAAAATTAAAAATTATATTCAAAATACATCAACCTTAATTATACAAGGAAAAGAATCCAAAAAAATAAACAAATACATTTCTACATGAACTTAAACACAATAAAACATGAAACAATAGCCCCCTGCTCCCATTGAGAAATGGACTATGCCTACACTACCCAGAATTCTTTGGGATGGCATAAAATGAGGAACAGGACGGCCGCACGCCCTCTAAGACACCCACCCCGGAAACCATGCTGTAGACATGAACCCAGAAGGTTAGTTGTGCAAATGAGGATAAAACTAATGATTTATGTTAATCCCAAATAAAAAAATTAAAGAAATAAATCTCTTGATGTTTTTTTAGCAGTCTAATATGCACCTCAGACTAAAAAAAGTTACCAAATAATTAGAAACAAACATGTATAGAAATAATCTGAACCAAACAAACACAGGGCATACACTGCCATCAGGGGTAACTTAGGACTTTGTCACAAACATATACGAGACATGAACAAAAAAGACTGTTCCAGGATAACATAAAGTAGGTGCTTTAGGACAGGGGTTCTCAACTCCAGTCCTCACGACCCACTGCTCTGCATATTGTGTATGTCTCCCTTATTTAACACACCTGATTCAGATCCTCAGCTCGTTAGGATAGACTCGTATAACGTCTATCTAACGAGCTGAGGATCTGAATCAGGTGTGTTAAACAAGGGAGACACAATATGCAGAGCAGTGGGTCGCGACGCGAGGACTGGAGTTGAGAACCCCTGCACTATAGTATGTGAAATGTCTTATGCTTGATAACACCCATTGATTGTAAAAAAGGATAACACCACATGTCGGCTAAATGCAATGTCAAAGTCAATGTAACGTTACTCATGGTACGAGCATGGAGCATTAGTTCAACATCAAGCTGATAGTGGCCTATTATTGTAACGTTGCAGTGGGAGTTTGCATGAGTTTCGTGTTGTGTGACGCTTTCTCTGGTGTGTTGAAAGTCTCAGTGCACTCAAAAAAATAAGTTGGCTTTAAATATTTTTTATTTCGTCAACTGTTTCCACATAAGTTAACTGTATTATGTTAAACAAACATAATTTGTTTATGACATGTAACTTCAACATCATGAAATTAAGTAATTTTAACTGACCCAATTTAAGTAGTCTCAATGTGAGTTTTTAAAGGCTTCCTGACATGATTCAGATATTTTTTTTATATTCATTAAGATTTCCATTAATATTTCATTTAATTTGTGACACATAATTAAATTGATAGACTATAACTAGCTATTTGCTAGCAGTAGCACATATTAGCATCTTAAATGATAAGTTGTACATGCTCCTTCAACCAAAGCAATAGAAGAATTAAATCAGTCAAAAAAAAAAAAAATAAACAAAAAATAATGCTCCACTCTTCTCCACAATGGTAACCCACTGTAATTTAAATGGTTCTAATAATTCCAATGTAATTTTACATTAAACACAATTACACACTATCAAGTCTTCGCCTTTTCTAAATTTCTCAAAAAAAGATAAAATAAGACTTAATTTTAACATTTATTCTCTCTTAATTCAACCATATGCAAAGCATGCTGGGAACTAACAAGCACCGCCCAGTTTCAGTTAATTCAACACAAATCAGTCATGTAATCCAACACAAGTGGATTAAGTAAACTTAAATTGTACATATATTTAAGCAGATTGAACACAATCAAATTAAGTTTGGGCAAAATGGCAGTTGGCACGCACTATACTGCCACCCCCTGGATGTACGAAATTTTTTACTTAACATAAATGGTTTGTGTTTAGATAACACGTAAGGATTTTGGGTACTTTCCTGTTATCCGGACTCCACGATGGTCTAACCCCGCCCTAAACATACCCGTCACTGGGGTTAAGACCAATCAGGGACGATGGCCTACCCCTAACCCCGCCCCTAAACCTACCCCTCACTGGGGATAAGACCAATCAGAGATGACTAGTTCTCGAAATGGTATATGGTGGGGTCTGGATAACAGGATAGTACCGGATTTTGTACTGTTAAGTTGAGACATGATTACATAGACCTTAATAGAAAGAAAAAAAAAACATTTAAAGTCAAAAAACACAATTATTATAAGTAAGCTAAATTTAAATATATTATGTAAAGTGCACAACCTTCCTAGTTTACTTTTTTGAGTTGGCCTGAGAGTACCATGAGTGCCCGCTCTTGTGTTCGAAGTTACGTGCTCTTGTAAAAATTAGTTGCAATCTGAAACATGACCGATAGAGGCCGCTAAAAAATACATATAGCACTTTTAAAATAATTTTATAATTAATTTAACATTTAATTCCTGTCCATGTGATGTTGCTTAAATAGTTTTGTCCATTTTGTATTTCTCCCATTGAATTTTAGGATAACCATCTAATACAAATTACTTAAAAGGTACATCTCAACCATTTGGTAGACCACACTTTAAGTCCCTATATTTCATTAAAAAATGCATCAAGCTTAACTCAACCTGAATGAGCCATCTCTACCGTTTGGTGTAGTTGTGCAATGCTAAAAAAATCCACTAGATGACACTGTGTCTGTGAGCGGCATGCCTTTCAGTGTCCCTTTCAACAGCACGTGACACAGCGAAAATGTACTCCTCATTTGATGACGTATATCGGCGGTACTTTTAAAGGTAAAACTATTTTGTTGACATATTATTGTTTCAGAGTAGTTGTTAAACAGAATTATGTAACTTAGTTAAACAAAAATAAGTCTTATATGGGTCAAATAATTTTTTCAAAACATGCTCTACCAAACGGTTGAGATGTCACTTTATAGTAGAGAAGCTAGATAGCTTGGCAAAATTAGCTAATGTTGGTAAACTTACCTAATGTTGGTAAAATTAGATATTTACGATGAACAAAAGGGTTAGTGTTGTTAAAATTATTAATTTAATATCATTCAATTACATATTTGATGAAAAATTTTTGATCAATATAATTTTTTTACCATTTCTGTTCTGTATATGGTAAATATCAAGAATAAATTTGAAGAATTAATACCAATTCTGGTGTTACTATTAATTTCATAATTTAAAATTGACTATGTTTGTGTATTACTATATGACAAGCATTGTAAGAGTACATGGTTGGTAATAAAAAATAATTCTTTATGTTTTAGACTTGATAAATGGACGTCAAATCATTTTACAGTACAAAACCATGATGGAGCCATCAATAGCAGCCATCAGATTTTTTTTATTAGTCAAGAAATTGCACTTAATATGACTTTTTCTGAATGTTGTTCTTTTATTATGAACAGACGTCTCAACCGTTTGGTAGAGGACTGTATCTAAAGTACTGTAGGGTCTAATAATTTTTTTTTGATTGTTGTTATTGTTATCATAATTGAATAAAAAATGCAAAGAAATAATTTTTCCTTTGCTTTTTTCATGGTGCGTACCTTAAAGGGTTAAAAAGATGCATAGTTGAGAACTCCCTTAAGTCTCCTTGGGTAAGAAAGCTCAACCTCTGGAGCAATAACATTTTCCTCTGAGAGGCATTCTGCATCTTCAGGCTCATTAATGGAAATCTGTGCTAATAATGGTTTATTAAAATGTCATGTTTTCGACATCTTTAAAATAAAATGGATGTCTCGTGCTGTTTCCCCGTGCAGAGCTGAAGTGTGTCTGCTCCGAGCAAGAGTTGCGCTTCTATGAAGGGATGCAGGGAGAGCATTCAGACCTGTGGTTAACTACAGATTATACTTCCCCAGGGACAGTGAGCTGCACACTGCGTAGCCAACCTACCCGTTCTGTCTCTCGCTGGCTCAGAGGGAGGCCGCTCGCTGGTGAGTGTGAGCGCTGCTCGGCGTGGGCTGAGCTCTGGGTGTTGGCTGAATGGGTGGAAGAGAGACCACAGGCATGAGAGTGTGTGTGTGTTTCTGGGAACAGCAGCTGGTCTTGATGCTGAGATCTCTAAACTCGTTCAGTTCTTGTCTTACTGTTCGGGGCCTGGGGTAAAGCAGTGTGATGTACACTGGCAACACACACGACAAAAATCACACACCATCAAGCATCAATATCGCTTACTTAAAGGGTTAGTTCACCCAAAAATGAAAATTAAGTCATTAATTACTCACCCCATGCTGTACCAACCCTGTAAGACCTTTGTTCATCTTCGGAACACAAATGAAGATATTTTTGATTAAATCTAGAGCTGGATCACTCCTCCATAGACTGCCTAAGGGACTGGCTCTTGACGGCCCATAAAGTCATTAAAGAAAATGTTTAAATATTCCATGTGCCTACAGTGGCTCAATTATAAGTTTATCAAGCGACGAGACTACTTTTGTGTGAAAAAAAACAAAAACGACTTTATTCGACTATTCCATTACTTCCTTATGGGCCTTCATACGAGAATTGAAGAGATTTCCAGAACGCATGCGCGAGAACTGAGATGAGGACGTTCTTCTTCGACTACTTCTTGTTACTGGCTGCTCACCGCTTAGGAGTATTACCGCCACCTACCATATAAGATGATGATCCATATATAAGGCGTTCCAGATTATAAGGCGCACTGTCATTTTTTGAGAAGATTAAAGGCTTTTAAGTGCACCTTATAGTGCGGAAAATACGGTAATTGAAAAGCGTATGTACAGCGCACATCTTCCTCTGCTTGTAAACAGAAAGTTTTGCGCTTCCAGCTATATCAGCACATCATCTTATACGGTAGGTGGCGGTAATACTCCTAAGCGGTGAGCAGCCGGTAACAAGAAGTAGTCGAAGAAGAACGTCCTCATCTCAGTTCTCACGCATGCAGCCCATTAGGAAGTAATGGAATTAGTCGAATAAAGTCGTTATTTATGTTTTTTTTCACACAAAAAGTAGTCTCGTCGCTTGATAAACTTATAATTGAGCCACTGTAGGCACATGGAATATTTAAACATTTTCTTTAATGACTTTATGGGCCGTCAAGAGCCAGTCCCTTAGGCAGTCTATGGAGGAGTGATCCAGCTCTCAGATTTAATCAAAAATATCTTCATTTGTGTTCCGAAGATGAACGAAGGTCTTACGGGGTTGGTACAGCATGGGGGTGAGTAATTAATGACTTAATTTTCATTTTTGGGTGAAGTAACCCTTTAACATGAAATTAACTGAAAAGTGATGTGTCTAATTTAATATGTTAAAATGCTTTCTCCTATATGAGGATAGATTGACCGATGTGAGTTAGGGGGCGGGGCTAAATATCTGGTCTGGGGTGCGTTCATAGACGGTGAAAGAACTGGACACAGCAACCCCATAGATTTCAACGGAGAAAGTGAAGGCAATTAGAAGCACTCACTTCCTGACATAGATGTGACGTGAGCAACATGTCTGACAGTTGTATGTCTTTGTAGTAGCTGTGCCAAGAGAAATCTGAATCATTCTTTTCCAAATCTTACAGAGACGGAGAGCAGTGAGTGCCTCCTTTATGCCTCCACGCTTTGTCCTCATAAGCATAGGGTTTACCCAAGGTGGTAATCCATCGACCGGGAGTTTGAATCCTCACGGGAGCTGCCATCTTGTAGCAGAACTTCACTTGCGTTAGCATTTCCATTGAATCCCATTCATTTTGGCGTCACTTTGACAGCAAATAACTTTACATCTGAGGTGTTTGAAGACCCCATTTGTCCTTTATTTATTTCTAAAGAAACACGACTATGTATAAAATGCTTCATTACCTTGTAGCTTATGTTATGGCCCCGTAAAAGTAGGCTGACGATTGCATCACAACCAAGCGACTGTTGTCTGCACAGTAGAGAGATTACCGTATGAACAGGAGGAGAAGCTCGCGGGCACACGACACACCACCGTTGCGAAGTCTTGATTTGCCTTGGTGATGTGTGATGTGTATATAATGCATATAATTGGGACCAATTATGTTATAATTTTTACAATTTTGTTATAATTTTAATGTAATTATTATATTAAAAGTATAACATATATGTATAGTCATACAACTTATAACTTAACTAAATAACTTTTCTTTATTATTGAAGATTTATTTAAAGAGTAACTAAACACTAAACCAACTTTTTTTAGTTAATGATCTGTAAGAATGGATCTTTATTAATACCAGTCATTGATTCGAGTAACTTTTTTGACATTTGTCTATAAAGTGTTTTATTTCTACAATATATGGTGTAAAAACGTCTTAGTGCTGCCCTCTTCAGGTTGAACGGTGGCTACTGCAGTTGAATTTTCCTATTGGATGTTCCGCACTTTCTGATGTACGCAGGTTTCAGCTCACCACGCTCCTGGCATGAGCGGCAGTATAAAAACCAGCTTGTTTCGTCAAAAAACCACTGTAGCGAGTCAGGAGTTGGAATTTCAAGTATTGAAAACAATCGGGATAGAGTGTTTTAGCATCTATTTCGTCCCCTCTATCTCCGCTGGGATCTGCCCACTTTTTCAGCATTTTCAAATATTGCCAGTGGGTGGAGTCAGGCTCTGACCAGGGGTTTAGTTACCCTTTAAAGCTACACTGTGTGATTTTTACCCCATCTAGTGGTGAAAAGGTATATGACCATCCAGTGATCCAGTTTCTGTTCCTCTCAATTGATTTCGTTTTAACTCCTACGGTGGCCAATGTAGTCCAAGATTAACATGGCTTCCAGTTCGAACCTCGTCCATGAGTGTTAACTCAAACCTAAACGCGAAAGGCGAAGCTTGAATTACCGGGTATGTCCCTCTTTGGCTAATGTACTTTCAAGATGGAGGAGCAACATGGCGACCGACATTAGAACCCCTTACCCGTATGTATTTTCAATGGCATATTATACACTCACGTCACGAGAATACTTTATTACTTAAACGAAGTAAATATACATTGATTAGCACATATATTTTTGAAAGAACTAAGTGTTTTTAGCTATGAATAAACTAAAAGAGTTACACAGTGTAGCTTTAAGACTAAGTTTTGCGTCTGCTTCTTTTCATTTGTGTGTGTGTGTCTGTTCTTATTTTGCTGTAACTGCTGGAATCAATACCTGGAGTGCGTTCTGCTGACATTGTGTACACTGTGCGGCGTGTTCCACTGATTTTCGCTGTGCTGCAGTTCCCAATATTTATTTGGCACTCTGGCTGTTGCACACACCACCTGTGACATTTTGTTAGATTTAGTGATGGTGGCTGACGTATCATTTCTCTCCGTCACATGGGCTGATTTCCCATACTCCCCCACGACGGCCCTCTTAACTGTGATTATTCATTTTCGCTCTGTTGAATATAGACTTCCACGTTGTTGCTAGGTGACAGGTAATTTCCAGCATGTGTTTTAATTAACAAGGGCACAGGAAAGCCTACATAAAACAGTTGTTCCAATTCTGTGACAAGAAGGATATTATGTCTCTGCTTTCAGCTAATATCTGGCTCGGTAGCAGGTGGGCAAGTTATAGAAGAGCAGACGTGTGACGAGAGCAGAATTCAAGGAGCGCGGTGTTCTAGTTTCCAGGGTGAAAATCACTCACAAATGCACTTTTTTGTGTCAAAATTGACTTGCCAACAAATACTTAAGCAGTTCTCTTCCAGGTGCTTTTCCAAACGAAATCTTTCCTTACTTTACAAAAAATTTTCTGTATAGATGGTCATATTATGATGCTTTTATACATGGGTATTATTTGTCATGACATTTTCTAAAACATTTTTATGTTTTGTCTAGAGTTAGGGCTGCAGGTTTTATGAGCTTTTGTTAATTAATTAAGCACCTACATGGAAAAAAATATTTTTAAAAATTCATTTGTCACACCACAGGCTGTTTGAGGGAACCACATAAAAAAAGGTGATTAAAATGGTAAAAAGAACTATTATAGAATATGCACTCACAGCCTACGAATTTTAACCTAAATCCTTGATCATGAAAAACATGTCTAAAAATGTGGAATTTATTTAATATAATAATTTAAAAATATTTATTATTAATAATTTTTAATTAATGATCTTATAAAAAATATGTTATTATAATTATTAAAGTGCTTTTCAAATATTACTCTTCATGCAACGTGAAATAGCTGTTTGTGAATGCAGTTCTGCAAAATTTTAAAAATCAAAGTTCATGAAAAATAAAGTTATTGTGTCCTAAAAGAAGGAATTGATTCTGAACTGCTGAAACGAGTCGTCAGCGATTCCAATCTCACTTCCTGTTACATACATACTTTGAGAAATAGTTCACCCAAAAATGATAATTATCCCATAATGTTCTCACCCTCATGCCAGTGTATTTGACTTTCTTCTTTCAGCCGAACACAACCGTAGTTATATTAACAAAATATCCTGGCTTTTCCCAGCTTTGTAAAGGCATTGAATAGTGCGTTTTTGAAGTTCTAAAAGCATCCATCCATCATAAAAAGTAATCCACACAGCTCCAGTGGGTTAATAAATGCCTCCCGAGGTGAAGCGAAAAATATCCATATTTAAACTTTATAAACTATAATCACTGGAAGTGTGTGGTGTTGTCAACATGTCGAGTAGACGCTTTTTTCTGAGTTGCAAATCCATTTTTGTGTGCACTACCAAATGATGAGGACTCGCTGGGATTCGATTCAGAAAAGCTGAAGCCATCATTACTGTTCGCATCACTGTGTATCATGAGCTAAGGAAGATCCAGAGCTGAAATTCAGATATGCTAATGACTTTTCCCGTAGACCAATCACAACATACTGGGCCATCTGACCAATCAGAGCAGAGTGGGCTCTAATAGGAAGAGTTTTTAGAGACTGAGGCCTTGTCTTACACGGACACAGGTTTTTCTAGAACCGTGACTTTTTCTACGCTAGTTCGGCCATTCGTCCACGCGGAAAATCGCAGTATCTTGCCGCATTACGCCTGGCGATCAGCTTTTAACGGGCTTCAATGTTCTCCGCTGAAATCAATGGGATCGCTCTGTCCACTTCTATAGTTATCCGCCTGTAATAACTTTTTGTTAGGTTTCTGATTGGCCAACGTGGCTTTACCGTTAGGGTTATATCACCACCTGCTGGTGCAGCATGCTCTTGACAGCACTTGATAGTGTGTTTTTGCGTTTTCATGTGGACAGAATTTTTTTTAAATGCAGGAGGAAAAATTCAGATTGTAAAAATACCTGAATCTTCAAACAAACTATTTTCAGACTCTTTGAGAAATGAGGTGATGCTGGAGTGTGTAGTATGAGAAAAGTGGATATAACTTGGATGCATATAAACCTACTGTAGACCTTCAAAAGAAAACAAGAAACATTTAAAATAGAATAGGGTAGCTTTAAAAATGATTAATTAATTAAGGCATCATATACCGACGCTTTTCGACATTTCGTTGACATCCAACGCACATGGCATCCCTTTAGCATCAATAAGAGACACAGATGTATATGGGCCAGAAGGCGCCTCCTTGTGGTCAAACCCTAACACTACCCCAGAACTAAACCTACCTATAACCGAACAAAGCTCTGTGCGTGCTTATATTGACGCTCAAGGGTGCCATGTGTGTTGGATTTTGAAGAAATTTCAAAAGTGTCACTATATGGGGCTGTTTACACCTGGCCACTTCATGCGTTTTCTCAGATCGGATAGCTATCTGATTTATCAAAACGATTCCATTTACACCTGGTTACATAAATATGTTTTTGCAAAACGGATATAAATCCGATCTTCAATTCCCGTGCTATATGCGGATTTAAATGAAGTGCACGTCACCGAAAGCAACAGATATGAGCTGCATTTATTGATCATCAGCTAATTTCAAAATCAGCAAATACGGCGATAAGAGAGAGCGGCAACAGAACTGGTAAGATCATTTCGTTTCTTTACTTTTAATGAAGATGGTAGTGTTAATCGTCTGCGACTTACTTTCACTTTGATTTGCGATAGATTGCGCGCGTTGGCTTGATAGGCGTCAAGCTGCTCATCTGAGGTGATGCGTGTCGCATAGCGTCGTCATATCTGACTAAAATAGCATGACATATGGCCTATAACATGCTCTCACGCGTTTATTTTTAAGCATTTTTGGGAGTAGTAACATTTACATATGTGGTTTCAAGAACCAGATGCATTTACACATGTCCAGTTTCGTCTGGAATGCGGCCCAGACCACCTTCTGAAGTGGTTTGAGTGATCGGATTCAAATCCGTCTCGAATGCGTTTCGGGCATTTACACCTGGTCTTTTCACGATCGGATAGCTATCCGATCACAGAAAACGCATAAAGTGGCCAGGTGTAAACGGCCCTATGACGCCTACGATGAGAATGCGTTGATATACCATATAGCACATACAACATTTTTTAAACTGCAGACTCCAGGGAGCTTTAAGGAATATTTACATACAGTAGTACTGTCAAACACGCATGTTATTAGAATAATACTCATTGCAATGTTTGGGCATAAATGTAAAGTGGAGTCCAATGATCATGATCACTACTGAAACATGGATTTGAGATTTCCTCTTCCCAATATTCTGTTGAAAACTGAGCTCAAGTAATTCCCAAAGGACTACCCCACTGACAACAATGCTGTGCAACCTGCTGTTGGGGTACTGTACAAAAAAGAATTGTTGCTTGGCAACTGTTCGAGCTCCACTTTGAAGTTTTACAAATGTTTTCCGCAGGATGGCAAAAAGCCATGAAATGCCACATGAAAACTACAGCATAATAAACTGCAAAAACACGCCATCCAACAAAATGTCTGACTGCATATCAGTGTTCTTAGCATTGACTTAAAATTAAACCACACAAAAACATTTTCATATTTGAAATAAAATAAACATGAAGTGAAATAAAACAAGATATTACTATTTAATTTCACTCATATAGGCTGTAGTTTTAGCAAAATACTAAAACATAATGAATAAAAACTGGACATTAAAAAAAATGATTAAAACACAAAAAAACTAAACTTTAACTAAAATTTAAGTGAAAAAAGAAAATGTAATTCAAAATATGAACAAAAAAAATATGAATGAAAACTTCTTATATATATATGGTCCCTGGATGAAATAATAAAATCTAAAAAAAACATTTCTTCTTTTTTTGTTTTGTTCAGACTTACTTCACCCTAAGGGGAACTTATAAAAAAATTATCATGGTTCAATCATTCTTTTTATTATATAATATGAGGCCTTTTATGCATGATTTTCACTGTTTTCCCCTGTCCCTAAGCCAGACTTTGTACCTTCAACCTCACTTAATTCTAAATTAAATATTTCAGTAATGTAGATTTTAAGTACAAATGATAAAATATTATCTATTTCAATTATACATATTATATATTGCAATATTTATTCACATTTTCTTATATTTTTCATAAGTAGAACCCTTGTCCCTTGGATTCACTGTCATTTCCGCCACACTGTACAAAATAGAATCCTGGGATCATTGTTTTAGGTTTGAATACTTAGTAACCATAGCAAGACCTCTTTAAGGAGTAATGAAAAGAAGAAAAATCAAGGTAAATATGACTAAAACTGAGAATATGTTTATTGGCCGTCATTTCCAAACGCTCATATTTCACGTGGACGTAAAAATAACTGATTAAAATTAATTTAATAATGTGTAATTTGTGTATATTAAATGCTAACTGTAAAACTAATATTAACAGGCTAACATAGTATGACATAGAATGCGTTGGACATTTTAGAGGAAAAGGGGGAAATGTCATTTCCGCCACAGTCATTTCCACTACGGTGTTCATTGTGGTGGTAAAGACAGGTTGTGGTGGAAATGACATTGTTCATGCTAAACGGCAAATTATTTTGGGCTGTAATACTAAAACGTTAATGTAAAACAAAAAACAGACAATTAATTAAGTTAAGGTAGTAAGAAATATTTTATTATTTATTATTGCTAAAATATTGTTGGTAAATAAGAGAACTCGGGCGTTTTCTTGGGCTGTCAGAAAAAATGGCAAAATATTTATATGTTATTCAATACAAATCATCACACCCAACTTAAGGGAAGGTTTCTAGACAGATTGAGAAACCAACTGACACTAAAAAACTGTTTGTAGAAATGTTTTATTTTCTGAAACTGTCTAGCTCTAAAGAGTACTCGTAGTCTGAAGAATCACCCATACATATATATATATATATATATATATATATATATATATATATATATATATATATATAGATGGTTAAGTGCTTTACCACTTACGTGGACATACTAAATTGCTGGGAAAAAAGCACACAACTCTGCAGCAGAAAGTTTGCAGGAGCTCATAAAGCAAGTGTAAATGGCAGGAAATCTTTGGAAGACACACCCAGGCGCAGCGAACCCCCAAGTGAAAATTGATGCCTACATCCTTGTAATTTGCAGAAGTCACCATAAAAAGCGAGCAGCATGCATGACAATAGCTCTCTCTCTCTCATTTCACTGCTGGGCACTCCGGCCCCCTGACAGGGCCTGCTTTTACACCCCAAAACCGCTGGGTTCAGCTTCTCTCGGCCTCTCTTACGCTGCACATCTGGCCCCTATAAGCCACTGCAGCTGTTAGTCAAATTACGTGTGCACTTTGGAGGGTCTGAACCACAGAAGGCACCCCTCCCCGAGAGACTGGGAAGGAACCGGCTCGATTCTGGTGATGAGGGATCTTATTAAAGCACCAGCAGTAGTCCTTCATTTACCCCTGTTGCTGTAAAGAATTTTATTTCACTCTTTCATCTGCCGCTGCAAACTCACTTGAAAGTTATTTCCATGTGCCATGTGTGTAAACAGAACACAGAAAGCCACAGATAATTAAAGTGAGACTGGAAATGAGATTTTTTACTTTGATTTAAATGGATAGTTTGACCTAAAATGAAAATTAAGTTATTTACTCACCCTGGTGTTGTTCCAATGCCGTACGGCCTTTTTTCGTTCTACAAAAGGGTGAAAAAGTCTTACTCACGCTTAAAATGAATACGCTTTATCTAATAAAAAAAATTGTGGCAACAGATTACAAGCAATATTTTTATTTAAATTTAACAAATTAGAATTGAGTAATAATTAATCAAATTAATTGCTTAAAAGTTAACAATTTAAAATGAGTAAAACAACAAACAAACAAACAAAAAACGTACATTTAAGTCACCATTAAGGTGATCGGTGTTTGTTTTAGGATTGTTTTAAAATTACAGTTTTCTCCTTCAGTAATTCTGCTTGTTAACATCGTGTCTTCAATGTTGGCAATAAAATATAAATAGTTCTTAATTAAACTTTGATGTCTGTCTTTTATTTAAATATTTTTGTTAAATTTGTGGGTGTAAACTTTTTTTACTCATTTTAAATGGTTAACTTCTAAGGAATTTATTTGATTAATTATTACTCAATTCTAATTTGTTAAATTTAATTAATCATTTTGCTTGTAATCTGTTGCCACAATTTTATTGATTAGATAAAGCGTATTCATTTTTACATTGTATAATGGCAGTGAATAGCGACCAGCATTTAAGCTTTTTTAAAAAGAAGCAAAAGAATCACAGAATGATCCAATGCGACATGTGACGTGCACACAAGTTGTGAGAAATCTAAATTAATAAATACACCACATGAAATGCAATGCTTAGAAATCTCAATAAAAGTATGCGTGTACTTTCTTCACTGAGTTTAATAGTTTGTCTAATGACAGTTAGAATGGCATTTGACAGATGTGAATGCGATGACTTCTTGTTATATGATGAACACAATGGATATATTCATTTACATTACATTTACATTTATTCATTTAGCTGACGCTTTTATCGAAAGTGACTTACAATTGCTATATATATATATTGCTATATATATATACACCCCAGACAGACAGACATAAAAAAGCAGGTACATGGGTTGTTTTTTATTCTTGTGTTTCTAGATTCCTCAAACTTGTGTGCTTTTTCTGGGCGAGACGAAGTGAAAAGCAGCAGTCTCATGAATGTGCAGTCGAGCACCGAAGGATTTTCATTAAATAATACATTACATTTCAGTTTGTTTTTCACCAAACCATACCCCCAGAACATGTCACGTGTCATATCTCGCATGGGATCATTCTTCCATACTTTTGCATCTTTAAAAAAAAAAAGCTTGACGCTGGTCACTATTCACTGCCATTATATTTTTAAAGACATTTAGTTTAAAATTCTCCTTTTTTGGCCCATAAAAGAAAGAAGGACACCATTAGAAAAACACCAGGGTGAGTACTTGGGTGAACTATCCCTTTAAGTAAAAAATGTAAGAGTCCAGCTCCACATGATATTCTGGTCTTTTGACATGACTTTGTCCATATTTTATCATCTACCAGACGAAAACCATCAGTCATATCACATAGAAAAAGTAACAGCTTCACTTCAAAAAGACACATTTTAACCACAACTTAGCATTTAGATTATTTTATGTTAATAAACATACAATAATAAATAAGCAACAAATATGCTTTTAATGGTTTTAGTTTGAGTTAACCATACTGTAATAACCCTGTATTCAATGAACAAAAATGCAGACTTGATATTATTTATTTGGCATTTAATTTCACTAGCTATTTGGCAAATAGTTTGCATTATCCAATCCAAACAATGTCAGACAGAATTACAAGCCATCTGAGGAAGAGCAATGTATTGTACATAGACTAGTCAATATATGAACCTTATATTTGTGCTTTTGAGTGCTTGATTGCCTGGGCCTGTTTACTTTTTTCATGCAATTTTGGTTTAAAATTGGTAATTGTAAAACTGGTAATTGTCATTATGCCACATGTGCTGTCTGATGGAACTGAATCCGCAACATCGCAAATTAATCTGTGATCTATATCTACATTTGTCTGTGCGTTTCATATGTTTTTCATGTTTCAAATAGACAGCTTATAAAATGACCTCCAGGTTTGCTCCTCCAACCACCAGGGGCAGCGAGGGGTACAAGAGGCTCCTTCTCTAAAAAAACATGTAGCCTTAGGCATGTATCCAAAATCACACTCTCTCTTGAGTAGGTATTTTGAATAAGTAAAAAAGTATGCTTTTAACGGTCTATATAGTATGAATGTGTTGACGTCTACTTTTTTAAGCCAGTCACAAGCCTTCTTATAGGTAAACAGGAAATAGTCTGAACATCTGCGAATGTTCAAACTCATTCTGACTGAAAGTTTGAACAGACAGTTGAATATCATGTTGAATGTCAGCCTTATCATGTCCGTTATCCGCATTAATCCCTCTCTTCACAGCGTACGACAATATGTCGACATCATCATAAATATCCAAAGGATAATGTCTCGAAAACCGTTGAACGAATTTGCAGTTCTCATTATCAATTACAAGCTCATCGATGTAATCTAATCTGACTGCTATCTTTTGTCACAACCGTTATTCATGGGCAGAGCTGCGTACATGAGTGGAACGTAGAGCTACGTTTAAACTAAGTTTAATGTGCAGAAAAATATTCAGTAGTGCGAAGCCTGTAGCTTAGAGCCCATTTGCGCAAAACCAGGCTAACTTAACTTACGCATGGCTGCAGTCGCCACTGAGCCGACATTGTCCATCCCTGCTTTAATGCAAATGCAAAGAAACTTGCTACTTATTTGGAACTGCATACTGGCATACTAGTATTTATGCCATAGAAAGATACACTGTAAAAAAAAATTTTTTCAAGATTTGTTATCACAACATATTTTCTTTTGTCAAATCAACTTTATAATAATTTATTTAGTTGAGATAACTTATTATTTTCAGTTTCTGATGATTAAATTAATCTCCCATTGTATTAACTCACTTTTTCCAGTTCAATCAACTTAAAATTTTAAGGCAACCCAGGTTACTTACTTTTTTAAGTTAAACCAACAATATTTTTTACAGTGATCACAACATTTTTTCTTTTGTCAAATCAACTTTTTTTAACTTTTCAATATTTTTACAGTGTAGTATCTGGTTCTGAATTCAGCAACTATTTTCATTCGATCATACTCACATTTGATGCACTTTTGCTGATTGTGAATCTTAAATTGTTTAAATAAACAATGCATAAAGCAGCACAATTTTATTGCTCAAAGTTCTCAGTTATGATTAATTTAGATCTACTTTCACAAGATAATCATGAGAACTCATTTCTTACTTATGCACTGTAAAAAATAAACCGTAAATTTTACGGTAAAAAAACGGCAGCTGTGGTTGCCAGAACTTTACCGTTAAAAATACAGGTAGGAACGTTAATGGTTTTACAGACTTAACTTTAAAATTTACAGTAATAAACCGTATTTTATTTTCTAATAAAATGTGGATTTACCAACTTATTGACGTATTGAAATCTGTTTTAGAACCATTTTAATACACTGACAACCAACAATCATTCACAGCAGTGATGAGAGTTACATGAGCAATCACAGCTCATCACAAGTGAATACTTGTAGAAAGCAATACTTATTTAAAGAAACTGCACAATGTCATTCACACAAACATTAAGCACCATCATGGTAACACACATAAAATTAAAAATGCAATAAACATTAATTTAACAGCATTAAATGTAACATAAAACCCTAATGTACATAACTGATTAGAAAAAAAAAACTATGAGGAACTCATAGTTATTTCAACAAAAATACACAAAATGTGAAGTGTCACACCGGGAATCGTGGGAATGTCAATTTACGGTTTTTCACTTGTAAATTATACAACGATTTGTTCTTTTTCACTTTCAAAAACTGTAAATTTAACGGTATTTTACTTAAAACTATTTCACAGTTATTTACCGTGTATAGTACGGAAACTTTCTGTTTACCAATTAACAGTTTTGCACTTTAGCATTTTTACAGTATTTTACTGTTAAAATCACGGATATTTTTTTACAGTGTGGATTAATATACTATACCAGAGTATGGCAGTCTAAGGTACACTAGCAGTCAAAACAAGCAGGATTTTTAATAATGTTTTTGAAAGGAGTCTCTCCTGCTCACCAACACTGTGTAATGCTCACCAGCTGGAGTGCCCCTGAGAGCCTCTAGAGGGCACTCCACATCAGACTATTGTCATTCCCTCACAAACTACATTTGCCATAACTCACTGCCCGGACTCATCATCCCTGATTGCATCCACCTGTGTCTCAGTACCTTGTCAGTCTCAGCCTATAGACCTTATGCACCAGAGAAACGTGGGCGCCGTCATCTTTAGAATATTGTCTCTGAACTTCGAGTTTTGCGGTCGCTCTGTATATTTCAATGGCATCGCTGTCGAGGAGTAATTAGCTGGTGATGTGGATCTACTTATTGTAGAGTTAACAAAAGTTAAAGCATTGTAATGTTTATCATAAGCATTGTAAAGCAGATGTCTTGTGGGATTTTTTTTTACGAGCAGTTTATTCATGCCTAGGCAAGATCGCTGTGAAAATACAGACCGGAAGTCAAAAGACAATGAGCGCAGCGCTGAAAAGGGGCGGGGCTACATAAGGTCTATACAAACCATGTACACGCATTTCATTCCTGCGAAGTCTTGTATGCTGCGCTGCATTTCTCTGCTTCCATGTATTTTGGTTTTTGGACTCTCTGCCTGCCTTTGGGTTACCCGTTTGCCTTGTTTCCAACCTTGTGTGTTTTGTTTGTTTGGACTGCCTACCTGTGTTTTGGCCTGTAGCCTGTACATTGGATTCCCTGTCTGGGTTGCCAGATTATTAAAAGTTGCATTTGGATCTCAACATTCTTGTCTCAGAGCAGTTTGGAGGGTGTAAAAACAGTAATATTGTGAAATTCTATTACAATTTAAAAATAACTGTTTTCTGTTTGAATAAGATTTTGAAATGTAATTTATTCCTGTGATGCAAAGCTAAATTTTCAGCGTCATTACTCCAGTGTTCAGTGTCACATGATCTTCCAGAAATCATTATAAAATGCTGATTTGCTGCTCAAATAATCTAAATTACATTTTAAAATAATACAGTTATTTTAAATTGTATAAGAAGTCACAATATTACTTTTTGTTGATAAAATACTTCTTTCAATCAAAATTTCCCCAAACTAGTGTATGCTCAAAGAACATCATAGGATGACAAAGTCATGGTGGTGCTGTAAATAGATCACATTGAAAATGAGAATGCAAAAAAAAAAAGATCAGGGTAGTTAGTGGTAAACATTATGAATTCTTCTCGAGGTTAATACAGTTTCAATGAGACCCCACATGTGGCATCATCTCATGCATATGCTTTACTAGTCTCACTATGACCTTCAGATGAGACATCACATGACCTCTGCAAAATGTTTTACTGGCAAAATCAAATAATTCAAGAGTTGCAATAAATCATGATTCACTGAGGAGCTGTATGACATGATACAAGGAAAGACATCACATTTGATGAAAAGGTTGTTTTATTCCCCCTGATGCCACATGGTGTAGCATGATGAAATGAGAGGTTATTACTCAAATGATATTTTTCGGGATGAGCTAAGCAGCCGTGTTTAAGATTATAACTAGTTGCATTAACAAAAGACAGCATCATTAAATGCCGTTTAAGTGTAAATGCATTGATTCGCTTTATCACTTTGAATAAAAGTGTCTGCTAAATGCATAAATGATGTGGAAAGTGCTAAATCAATGCTAAATGCAATGTGATCAAAACAGGAATATTGCCTTTTAAAAGAGATGTCTGCTTATTTTTTGCCGTATGTGCAAATCAAACTGCTGTATTTCGGCTCAAAATCTTTTCTTTCTCAATCATAAAAACTGCAATATAACTGCTTTTCAAGAGTTTGATTGTAAGTACTTTTGTGTTGAACTTAGAAACTTAAATCATATGATTAATACATTTCAGAGTTTGATTTTATGACTATTTTGTGTACATTTCTATGACAAACATTTCTTTTTTCTAAGCAAACTAGCCGCAACTCAATCAGTGATTGAACTTGGAAACTTGAATCATGATTCATAAAATCTCAGAGTTTGATTTTAAGCATTTTTGTGTACTTTTGCATGACAAACAGTTATTTTTTCCAAAGCAAAACCAACATGATTGAATGTGGGAACCTGAAACCCATGACTGATGATCTTAGTTGATAAAAGCTTGTTTATAAATCTGATTTCACAATGAAACGAAGGGCCCGCCATCTAAATGTCATACTTTTGGAATTGCAAGTTTTTGGGATACGACAGTGTTTTGCTCTGATGAGGTTTATGTTTGCAAGGACAAACCACACTCTTTCATCAGCCCCGGAAAGTTTCCTCCCACGTTCTTCTTCCGTTTCCCGCATTTTCCAAGCCGTCTTGTTGGGCCGCAGCATGTGCACAGCGGCACCAGGCAGCACCATCCTCCAAAAGCCCAATGTGGTTGAGGAACCGAAGACTACGGGTTGCTGGGCTCAAGTGGCTTCAATTACAGATGCTCACAATTATAGAGGAAGAGAACTGGGCTGGGCAGAACGTGCCAAGCACAAACACTGCCTAGATCACAGGAGGAGAAAGAGGGGAGAGCAGGGAAGTCAAACGTTACCATCCCACCCAACCGCCGGGTTATTTTGGGATCTCGGTAGTTTCAGCGTTGAGATACTGTGGATTTTAGTCACTGGTTAGAATTAGATTTAAATTTTGTCTTCACATCTGAGACCTGAAAATGATTTTTTACCGTCATTCCATCTAAAAACGACTGGAAATTTCCCCTCGGAGTCGGAAGTTGTAAAACGCATATTAGTAAAGTTATTCTAAAGACTATTAGCTCTCACAATTGAAGTGCCATAGGCACGGATTCATAGATTTGCTGTGTTTACATCAGGCGATTTTGGTTTGTTTACCGTGCAGTGTCATTTTCTCTAAACAGCCATTTACTGGGCCACATGATTTGAATAACTGGATTGCGTCGCTATTTGCTCGCAGATTACATCAAACTTCATTAAAGGCAAATGAGCAAAGGACAGATCTGCTGCCTGCTAGTCTCTCCTGAGTAAATAAGTAAAAAACAAAACACTCTGAACCACATCATAAGACACCCAGAATGCATTTGCTTAGCGTAAATGTGATCTGACCTCTGGCACGTGACCTCTGTGAAACATTTTACTGGCAAAATCAAAGAGTTGTAAAAGATCAAAGAGCAAATCTGATGCTAGAAAACTTTTGACCTGGCTCATGAGGCTTATTGGGGATCTCTGTCACGCTTTGTTGAGGTATCAGCTTTGCATCTCTTAAAAAACTCGGTCATGGCTTTTGGATCATATTGTTTATTATTGAACTTTCTGACGCAGGTATCTTTTCAAACGTGAACACATTTGAGATATTGTTAGGCTCTTTTGAAACTCCAGGAGACACCTGTGAGATTACTCAGGCTCTTTTTTCTCAGTAGAAATAGTTTTCAAGGTAACACTTTAGAATACGGTTCCTTTGATTAATGAATAACTACACAAGAACTAATGAGTAACACAATATTAACAATCTAGTAACTATTATTAACTAACAAGAAACTCTGATTAACGAACTAGTAAGTAATAGCGCACAGATGAAAGTGTTAAGATACTTCTGTAGGAATTACTAATTATTTGGATTTGATGTATTATAAAGTGAAGATCATTGGAACTAACTAGTAATGACTCAAGTGTTACTAAAGACATTTTCTAAAAGTATATTAAAGTTCCACAAAAATCTCAAACGTTTGCACAAATCATGACTAGATCATGTAGTAACACTTGAGTAATTACTAGTTAGTTCCAATGATCTTCACTTTATAATACGAATCCAAATAATTAGTAATTCCCACTGAAGTATCTAGTAACACTTTCATCTGTGAGCTTATTACTTACTAATTCGTTAATAAGAGTTTATTTTAGTTAGTTACTAGATTGTTAATAAACTTTTTCAGTAGTTCTCTGGGAAGTATTAAAAAAATAGTAGTTATTGATTACTTAATAGTGAACTACCACTTTCGTCTGTGCACTATTACTTACTAGTTCGTTGATCAGAGTTTCTTGTTAGTTAATAATAGTTACTAGATTGTTAATATTGTGTTACTCATTAGTTCTTGTAAAGTTATTCATTAACGAAGGAACCGTATTCTAAAGTGTTACCGTTTTCAAATTCAGAAAAGCCTAAATTCAAACTGTTAACCATATAAAGTTATCGACTCTCTTCAGATAAATTTGGACTAAAGCACTCAACAGAGGGACAGAAAGGTCTCAAAAGAACAAAAATCTTACAGTTTTGAAACGACATGAGGGTGAGTGTAATAACATAATGTTAATTTCTGGGTGAACTAATCCTTTAATCAATATTTTTGGTTTATTGTCCCATACGAGAAAAATTTATACAACTTTTAGGAGAACACTAACATATAGATGACCTCAAAACTATTAAATATTGACAAAAAGTCACAAAATTTGATTTCATGAGAGCAGAACGGGGAAGAGAAATTGATCTGTTCACTGTGGAATCTTCTTTTTTTGGGTGATATCTCATTACTTTTTGCTTTTGTTGACTGGAAGATTAAACGATTAGTGTGCATTTATTAGCAAAAAGATGCAACCAATTTCTCATCTCCCAGCATCATGACCTTAATTGTTGTAATCCAGACATATCCGTCTGTTTTTACAGTCTACTCAACATCTGGGTTGTTAGAGAATCCTAAATGAAGGGCGGGATGATGCCATTCATTATGACAGGGATGATTGACAACAATACTGTAAAAAAATTTACGCAGTTCTTAAATATGGAGATGATATTCCGCTGTGTTTTAGAATGAACATATAAATTAAACTCAATCAATGTCTGTCCGGGTTATACCAAGTGTCCTGAAAACACAAATCCGTTACAAACGCGTCCACGCGCACCCCTAGTGTCCGAGTGGTACGCTCCGTTTTAAAGCGATAGCTGCGACTCCACGCTTGTAAAGTAAAGCGCGACGCTTTCTTGAGGTACGGACTGGAGAATACCATGCCATCGACGCGTTGAGCTTATTTACGGTTTCACACGGGCGTTTTGCACTGGAAAATAAAGCGATATCTCCAAATCCGCTTGCGATAAGCACCGAGAGGCTCTACAAAACCCAACCGTGGATGTAACTGTTGCACTTTGAACACAGGTACGAGTGATACATAAACATTCGCGCGAATGATTCATTCTGATGCATGGCTTTATTGTACTGTAATCGCGAATGCATGATCTGGAGATGTTACGCATGCCTCTTTTACTACAAAAAAACAATGCTATCTCGTGGATGAGAGAATAGATGGTTAAACTGATGTGTGGAACGGATCCTGATGGATGTGGTCAATAAAGCCAGCAAGAACAAAGGGGGCATTAAAACCAGTGTTTAGCTAAAAGGAGGTAAAATGCCCGTGCATTTGTGCTGTGCATTGAAAAATGCATTAAAATGACTTGACTGTTTCTAGAAGCCAAATCACAATGAATAATTATTCCTGTCTTGCCTGTTGGTGGTTGTGCATGGATCTAACACATGCATATTGACATTTCAGATGGAAAGTTGCTTTAGATAAACAGTACACACCGCAATCAGGGCTCACAATGAAAGAAAATAGCGTTGTTTTAGTTTTTTTAAGGCAGGCAGATTGAATAGATGTGTGGAAAAAGGTGTTATCGTGCACTCAATCTGTTTGTCTGTCACATCTGTAACAGTCACATGACTGAAATATTGTTTTCCTCTTGAGGCAAATGACCTATATGTTGTTCCACCTATTAAAGCCTAAACTAAAATCAAATGTATTGCTTAATTGCGCATTGATTTCGTTTATTTTCTTGCACGGGTACATTGATGCATTGAGATAGTCTCGGTAAGATTCAGTTGATGATGGGTCTGTAGCAAATCTGATCATTCAAAGCCTTTGGTGGCAGTTTGCTTGCTCCACGTCTGGGTGGAGAGGAGAGGGGCTGTGGCTGCCTGCAGTAGCCGTATCAGGGATGCTCTCACCCGGTGTGAGATTAGGTTGAGCTCCGCTGGAGAATGTTGGGTGCTGTGGAGAAGGGACCGAGCAAAACGCTGTTCTAACACAATGCCAGAAGACAATCTCGAATCTCCGATCTTTACATCGGGATAAATGCTTTGGGGAAATGATGGATGATTTGCATGGGAAAATGAAAATTTAAGTAAATTATCTGTTAAGAATTAAACAAAATGGAATAAAAGTTGGAACATCATTGGTAAAAAATGAATAAACAAATAAAGTATTTATTATTTACACAAATTAACATTATTTATTGAATATTTTAAATTGATATTATATATATATATATATATATATATATATATATATATATATATATATATATATATATGTGTGTGATAAAACAATCAACATTTGTATTTTTTCTATGTATATTCTGTGAGTTTTTTATGTGTGTGTGTGTACAATTATATGGATGTGTGTGTGTGTATCTGTACAATTATATATCTATGTAGATAGTGTACAAATATTGCTCACCTGTGTATATATATACAATATATATATACATACATATATATATATATATATATATATATATATATATATATATATATATATATATGTGTATGTGATAAACAATCAACATTTGTATTTTTTCTATGTATATTCTGTGAGTTTTTTTGGTAACACTTTACAACAAGGTTCATTTATTAAACATTAGTTCATGCATTAACTAACATGAACTAAACATTTGTTACTGTATTTGCTATTCTTTGTTAACGTTAGTTAATACAAATCTAGCTATTCATTGTTTGTTCATGTTAGTTCACAGTGCATTAACTAATGTTAACAAGATTTTAATAAAGTATTAGTAAATGTTGAAATTAATATTACCAAAGATTAACAAATGCTGAAGAAGTATTGTTCATTCTTTGTTAATGTTAACTAATGTAGTAACTAATGAACCTTATTGTAAAGTGTTACCGTTTTTTTATATGTGTGTGTGTACAATTATATGAATGTGTGTGTGTGTATATATATAAATATATATATATATATATATATATATATATATATATATATATATATATATATATATATATATATGTGTGTGTGTGTGTATGTATCTGTACAATTATATATCTATGTAGATAGTGTACAAATATGTAGGCCTACTATATATGTACTATATATATATATATATGAATATGACAATTATATATATATATATATATATATATATATATATATATATATATATATATATACATATATATATATATATATATATATATATATATATATATATATATATATATATATATATATTTATTTATTTATGTGTGTGTGTGTGTATGTGTTTATATATATGTTTATATGGATGTATGTATTAAGTATACATACTGCCTGTACAACTATCCTCTATATCTATTCATTTCTCTCCCTCTATTAATATCTCTATAAATATTTCACATGGATACAAATGCACATAATGGATGCGTATGTATCCAATAGCCTTGCTTGGAGACTGAACAGTATTAAAGTTTCCATATCCATTCAGTGTTTTGCTCCATTGGCTCCTCTGTGAAATTACATTTTCTTTAGGATAGATGAAACTGCAGTGTAGCGAACCTAAATGGATTGATTTAGGCTGGAAATACCTCCATAAATAAACTCAATCAGCGCATTAACCGGACAAATTGGCCACTGATGTAAAAATAGAAAGTTGTTTGCAAGCGAGTAGACAACTGTCTGCTGTTACTGGCTCTAGTACGTGAACCTATAAGCATCCCACGTTACCTGGCGTTTCAGCTCACGTACATGTGTAGATGAATTATTATTGGGCACATGTTTTTACCCCCAGCACTAAAACGAACACCCACTGAATTCAAAACAAGCCCGATGAATGTGTTAAAGCAGCCTAAATGCATGCAAGTAGCCTACTTCGCTAGTCCATCCGAAGAAAATAAGTCTATTTTTCTTGCTGCATTATTAGATGATGTTGCGTTGATGAGATCAGTGCTGGTTAATGAAGTAACCCGTCCTCGTCAATTGAAGTACAGTTGTGCTGACCTTGTGCAGGCTGTGATCATCTCTATATCTACACAGCAGACATCACCCTCTGCCCTCTTTCATCAACGCTCATGCTATTTAGCTGTCTGTTTGATTACCACCGGCCGAGCACCTGAGGATAAATCTGAACTGTAAATCTGCGCTGTGATTCGCTCGCCTCGGAGCAAGGTTACTGTCCTGCGCACTCCGGCCTTGTGATGTCAGCAAGCGACCGTGCATCCTTGAGTGAGTTGGTTGTGTGGAATAAAACAGTGCGCTCATCCTGTGAGTGTGAGTAAGCCATGAGTACAACTGCCATGTGGAGTCACGGCTT
Organism: Hybognathus amarus; assembly: GCA_030378365.1. Taxonomy (NCBI): domain Eukaryota; kingdom Metazoa; phylum Chordata; class Actinopteri; order Cypriniformes; family Leuciscidae; genus Hybognathus; species Hybognathus amarus. The sequence goes on from JAQIUQ010003288.1 coordinate 966,172, forward strand.
GTGCTAATCGCTGAACAATAGCTACTGTCTGTTCTCAAGCTCTCGCTCGCTCGCTCTCTCTCTCTCTGCCTGCTGCCTTCCCAATACGAATGCTTTGCTTTAGGCCAGTGGATTTGTCTCGTTATATTGGATTAAGGTTTGGTTTGAAATGCTAAAGGTGGAAGTGTAAGCTTTTTGATTAGTATAGGTTTGGAGATCTTGTTGATAACTTAATTACACTTTTAGAAATAAATAGGGTTGTAACAATATATCGTGCCATAATGCTGTGTTCGCAATACAAAAATGCAACAATACGTATCTGTGGATAGTGTCAATATGTATCGTGGATAGTTCCCCAAAATAAAAAAATGACTGTGTCAGAAAAAGTTTTAGTGTCAGTACTACATTAAACTACTATACATAATGTTGATTATAATGTAATAATGCAATTTGGGTCCTGATAATGCCAAATGTCTGATGTTACCAGTAAAAGTGTCCTACATTATTTTAAATCAACCCGATTTATTGGAATTTGTACGAATTTTACGAGGTGGCTAATTCGTAACAATTCATCACGACCTCACTCGTACAAATTAGTACGATTTTGCTAAATCGTACATATTTTACGAATTGGCCAAATTCGTATGAAATCGTAATCGAATGACCTACCCCTAACCCCGCCCCTAAATTTAACCGTCACGTGGGTTTAGACAAATCGTACCGAATTTGTACGAGTGAGGTCAAGTACGAATTACTGACGTTAATTAGCCACTTTTAATTCACTCTGAATCGAATTCGTATCGAATTGGTCGTGAGATAGGGTAGTTTTAAATATGTCTAGTGACAGAGTGCAAGCATATTCATCTAAAATAATTCTGTTTTCAGCTTCAGAATCATGAATATTTTTATTCTGGTGTTTCCATTGTCATTGGGTTACAAGCAGCGAGTCCAAGCCTATTCATTTAAACTTACAATGTAATATCAAAGTTAGCATTCTAAATCAGCAGTAAATTTTTTGTTGATCTTTTACCATATGTCTCAGAGTATCGGAATAATATCGTATCGTGAGTTTCAGTATCGTGATATGTATCGAATCGCTGACATGAGGGTATCGTTACACCGCTAGAAATAAAGTTTTCCAAAAGGGGATTTTCAGTGATGCCATAGAAGAACAGTTTTTGTTTCCCTAAAGAACATTTTAGTCATATATTTATCATTTATCATATTGACATCACATTTAGGAAAGAAATGATAATTTCTAGAATATACCAACAAAAATACAACCTAAGGAGCTTTAGCACAATACAGTTATATTTTTTAGTCAGAGAAACAGAGAAAGCTCACGAAAGAGTTGCTGGAATAAGAGGAGCTAAATATGGATATCAGACAGTCCAGTAAGAGACTGACAGATCAAATAAAAATATGACTGTGATAGCCTTTATGATTCGTCTGAAGTCATTTTGTTAGTGCAGTGCGTATAAATATTTTTTGCCTTCTACTGTGATTAGAATCTACGTCGGATCACAAACAGAAGGTATTCAAACATGAAAGTGAGTTTTGAGCTAAAATGATTTGAAAAGTCTTTAATGCTGATGTTAGCTGACCTAGAATCATTCGGCGCTGCTGTTTCAAAACTCCGCCTCAGTGGATAAGACACATGCCTTTGGTGTGAGAGACCCGGGTTTGAATCCACTGCGAGACACCAATGTGTCTCTGAGCAAGACACTTAACCCCTAGTTGCTCCAGAGGCATGCAACCTCTGACATTTAAGTCGTTTTTGCATAAAAGCATCAGCTAAATTAATAAATGTAATGTAAATGTAAATGTCCACTAATGAAACAAGTAATGTATTTACCCTGAGAATCATTGAATCTATTATTTTTTAAATAATTCATTCAGATTCATAACGCTTTAACTAGACTGCAGCAATTAACGTTTGTCATAAAACTCTAGAAATTGCATGTTATTTTGTTTAGTTTTCTGGAGAATCAGGATCTCTGTTTGAAACCAAAAACTCTTGATTTTCAATTTATCCAGAATCGTGCAGCTCTAGTTGTAAGGCTTCACTGTAAAAAAAATAAAAATAATCATGATTTTAACGGTAAAAATGCTGCAGTGCAAAACTGTTAATTGGTTTAAGTTTTCATACTATTTACGGTAAATAACTGTGATAGATCTCATGGTACATTTTAATGTAATTTTACTGTAAAATACGTTAAATTTACAGCTTTTGAAATTGAAAAAGAACAACTCATTGTATAATTTACAGTGAAAACCGTAAATTGACATTCCCATAATTTCCTGTGACACTCTCACATTTTTTGTATTTTTATCTGAAATAGGCCTATCTGTTTCTTCATAGTTTTCTTGTTTTATTTTTTTTTTAATTAGTTATGTACATTAGGGTTTTATGTTAAAATTAAAGTTGTTAAATTAATGTTTGTTGCATTTTTTTTATTTTATGTGTGTTACCACGATGGTGTTAAATGTTTGTGTGAATGAAACTGTGCAGCTTCTTTATATAAGTATAAATCTTCTTGTGGAAGAGCTGTTTGCGATGATCTTTGATTTATCATGTGACTCATTTCTGCTGTGATGATTGTTGGTTGTCAGTGAATTACATTGGTACAAAATATCAATACTTCAATAGGTCGGTAAATAAAGATAATAAATACGGGTTATTACTGTAAATTTTAAGTTAAGTCTGTAAAACCAATAACGTCGCTACTGTATGTTTTACTGTAAAGTTCTGGCAACCACAGCTGCCATTTTTTCACCATAAAAATTACGGTTTTATTTTTGGACATTAGTTAGACTGTTTGTTCAATGACTTGCAAAATAGTCGTAAAAAACAACATGAAAAGCAATTGTGATCCTGCCAGAAAATCATCGCCCACCCATTTCTTATACTTAGTCATCACTGTAAAAATATAACCGTAATTTTTACGGTAAAAAACAGCAGCTGTGGTTGCCAGAACTTTACTGTAAAAAATACAGTAAGAACATTTATGGTTTTACAGATTTAGCTTAAAATTTACAGTAATAAACCGTATTTTTATTTTCTGATAAAATGTTGATTTATCAACCATTTGATACATTGATTGTTGGTTGTTAGTGTATTACTGACAAAACAAATATCATCGTAGCAGTGATGAGTTACATGAGCAATCAAAATTATTTACCGTATATAGTACGGAAACTTTCTGTTAACCAATTAACAGTTTTTCACTGTAGCATTTTTACATTGTCTTTTACGTTAAAATCACAATCATTTTTTACAGTGTAGATGCCATATTTAATGTTTTGCGAATGAAAATGAGGCAGATAGACAGATACAGATAGCGGTTTAAAAGGGTTGTGTTGATGTGTACCCAAATGTTGACTGTGCACAATATTAAAAATGTCTTATCTTGTGACAACAAACCCTAAAATTTGTGTTAAATGATTAAAAAACACATTATAAACTGGTGAACTGACTGCATGTTTATCCATCGCAGCCTCTTTTACATTCAAAGTTTTATATTTCCTTTCTTCATAAGGGTTATAACTTTTTGCCTGGCTCACTATTGGTGACCCGAGTCATATTTAATATCATAGACCATATATATTAATATCAAAACCATAATATAGAAATTTGCAGCTGCACTTTGTTTGACTTGGGTTAGTAAGTCAGTAAATCTCTTTTTAGTTATACTGCACTTTCAATAGCGGTAGTGCTTCAAATATATTTATGCTTTTTTCCCCTTGCATAGAAAATCATTTCAGGAGTGAAAGAGAGAACGTAACAAAATATTTGACCCCGGCCTCCAACAGGATGAGACTCAAAACTAAAATAACAAAAAGAGGAAACAATCGGAGGACACATGGAGGTTCCTCAGCCGCCTCGTGTGACCCTGAGAGCTCATAATGCTGAAGGTTATGACCCTCAGAAGAGAAGTGCATTATATATATGATGGCGAATTATTTCGAGGATCGTATGTGTGGAGGGTTCGGCCCATTGTTGATATTGTGGTCAGTCGAGGACCGAATCGCTTATGGCCACGGCAGCGTCTTGCCAACAGATACAGCATATGATATTTGCCTCAAGCTCTGTCAGTTATATCAGATGACTTGGGCTTTATTTTACTTTGCTCTTTTTTCATTTGAAACAATATTTGTGTAGAGAATAAGAGGCATGGGAGGAATGTTTGAACAGTCTGCCATTTGTTACACTTTTGACAATGTCAAAACTGTTTTATATTTGTGTTGTCAATCAATTCAATATTTTGATTAAATGAATTGGATAATAAGCCAGCTAATTCATCAAATTAAATTACAGTTACTCACATATATCACTATTTTCTGAGAAAAATCACCTAAATGTAGATCGTTCAAAGACATTGGTAGAGGAAAGCGTTGAATTGACATGAGAAAAAGTGGATTTAGAAGTCAATATATTGATCATTTCCATATCTTTGAACATAAATCTGTCACAGTCCACAGCGAAGACTTTCTCATTTTGTCTGAGGTTGATATTCACATGCATTTTTGTATTGCATGCTTTTTTTTATTTAGTTACAGTATATGATAGATATTTTTAGTGTCATGCATGTGTGTCGGATTAGTTGTTAATGGTATAGCATTATATAAATATATAATGTAGGCCTAATATATTGAATGTTCTAAGATAGTTTAATATATGTATATGTGTGTATATATATGTATATATATATATATATATATGTGTAGTGTGTGTGTGTGTGTATATATGTGTATATATATATATATATATATATATATGAAGAGTTCAGATGCAAAAGCCTCTAAATAAATGCCATTTGAAATTTTCTTCTAAAATTATCATTTTTATCAAGCTTGTATATTTAAGTTCATTAATTTCACTTAAAATGACAATTAATAGGTAATATTCATTGCCATTTAAGTGAAATTACTGAACTTAAATATACAAGCTTGATAAAAATGTCGTTTTAGAAGAAACTTTTGCATCTGAACTCTTCATATATTTGCATTTTTTTCCATGTGCCTCCAATGTTTATATGAATTGGTTGTGGTTGGTGTGTTCTTTAAAATAGAGATTCAGGAAAAAAATGGAGATATATGTTTATGCTTCCCTCTTGGCCTGATCGGTCCCAGTGTGGGTTCATCCTTGTGTGATATCATGTGTCCAATCCCGTGAAATAGCATTTTTTTGTCGTCTTCTTTCTAATCAAGAGCTGTTGACCCTCATTACAGAAGTGAGGAGAAGAGGATGCTGTTGTGAGTCCTTGATTAGATGGACTAGTGATGTATTCTCTCTCTCTCTCTCTCGGGTGAATGTTCACATGACAAAAACTTTAGCAGTTTTTGGTTACACTTTATTTTAAGGTGACGTTACAGTGTACTTCCTCAAATAAGTACTGAGTAATATTAATTAACCAAATGTACTGTTTGGTTTGGAGTTTGGACTATAGTTTATGCATAATTTATTTGATTTAGACTAAATGTATTTGATCCTTTTGACTAAATGCCATTTAGTTTTAGTCATATTTTAGTCATCTGAATTGTTTTAGTTTTAGTCTAGTTTTAGTCAACGAAATTCAATATGATTTTAGTCGACTGAATCTACAGTAGATTAAGTCGACTAAAATATAATGGGTTTAGTTAAATGGTTTGCATTAATTTAGAATTTAGAATAGCAAATAAATGTACAAACCCATATACTCATGAAGAAAACATCTATAGCTGTTAATACGAATGCATATTTAATCATTTCGAGCCCAATCTCACGAAAGTTCGTATTTATAGCACGAACGTCATTTCTCCGTGCCATTTATACGCCAAAAAACGTTTTGCGTGTATAGACCTTCTGCACCAGAGAAACGTGGGCGCCTTCATCTCTAGAATATTGTCTTTGAACTTCCGGTTTTGCCGTCGCTCTGTATATTTCTATGGCATCGCTGTCGAGGAGTACATTAGCTGGTGAAGTGGATTTACTTATTGTAGAGTTAACGAAAGTTATCATGAGCATTGTACTGTTCTATCATAAGCATTGTAAAGCAGATGCCTTAACAAATGTCGACCGGGAAATTTTTTACGAGCAGTTCATTCATGCAAGATCCCTGTCAAAATGCAGACCGGAATGCAAAAGACAACGAGCACAGCACTGAAAAGGGGCGGGGCTACATAAGGTCTATATGGTACGCGTTTTTTGCGTGCATATGATACGCACTCTTTGGCGTGTAATACGCACAAACTCCCCACCCCCTTCCCACATAAACCCACCCCAGGTTCTTTAGTGCGTAGCATATACACGCAAAAAACATTTTTGGCGTGTAAATGCCACGAGAAATGACATTCGTGTATAAATATGCATTTTCATGAGACTGTGTTGATCATTCATTGAAAAGACTGTGTTTACTTTAGGAAAGTGGTTTATTTAATTTTAAGATAGTCACAGTAGTTAAATCCGTATCTGTATTGCATTTTCAGACTTTTAAATTACTACTATAGTAAGAACATGTAGTAACTACATCACCTTAATAAAGTGTCACCCCGTTTTCTCCCATACAACGATTTACCATATAACATCTGACCTCAGTTTTGAAAAACCCTGCTTTAGATCCTTGTATCAATTTATTTTCTCTTCTTTGCTCCATTTTTTTAATTGTTTTGACAGAAACTGTGATTTCCCTGGTAAATATTTCTATGGGTTATTACCTGCCTGTGTCATTTAAAGTCATTTAGTCAATTTGCCAAAGCAAAGCAGACATGCCTCAGAACTTGAACCGTCCTGAAGCTGTTTCCCTGAAAGGAAATAAATGAATATTTTCTGTGTTATTGATATTGCACGGCACTCGCTTCACCCCAACCGTAGCGTGTCAGGTGATCGTGTGATTCTCTCTCTTCCCTGAACCACTAACCACGAGCTCTCATATTGCTCCAGATCGCTGACCTCTCTACCCGCTTTCACTGAGTTTTGTGCCGTTGGACTCGAGGGCTCAGTCTGAAATTGTCCATTATTTTTCCAGCAAGTGACCGAATTGTATTGATGTGCCAATTCACCAGTGATGAAGAGGGGCAGCACTGAGCTAAAATTAGTGTTGAAAAACAAAGCTAACAGATGAGTCCGTTTCACCTGTGCCATCAAGAAAAGCAAACACACGGGCACGTACTGGCATGTGAAGCGGGTTGTTTTATGGGCACTGGGCTGCACGTGTCATCAGGATTCCACACGGATTCTTGTTTACAGTTCAGGACGGGCAGAAAGGTCACAGGGGGGCGTTTGTCAGAAATATTGATGGTCTGGAAAAATTGCAGAGCGCATAAACACTCTTACACATATATTTGTTTTGGGTCGGCGTAGATTTGGCAACTCAACTGATGGACGTTAATGCTTCCGGCGACGAAGTTATTTCTTGCAGATTGGATGTTTGCTTTATCCGTGCTCTTGTTTTGATGGGAAATTAATTCATTTATTGATATATTTTGTGTTTGTAGTGCTCCGCGGTGCACCCCGTTGTGTGTTTAGCATTATTGAAAACAGCTATAAACACTGTAAAGACTATGATCTGCCTAATTTGCTGCTATTAAGATGTACAGTAATGCTTAGATCTGAGCAGATATACCCCCTGACGCTTATGTGACTTTCTCTGGGTTTAAGCATTTCTGCTTAGGCATTCAGCTTTAGCACTGGCACCAGCCGGCTTCCACTGTGCTAATCAAATTACTGTGATTGCTGTTCAATAGCTTCTCCTGCAAATCAGGGAATGTATTACAATACATCATTATAATACAATGAGCAAGGATTTCAGATTTTAGGAACCTGAAAGGCTGCTGTGATTCTTCCAGCTTTGTTTGCCATGTTAAATTAGAGGAATCTTTCAAAGGTGCGCTTTTATTACATGGCGTCAAGGTAAACATCTGAAACATGCAATTTTTTTGTGCGTTATTTGAAGGGATTCGCTCACCAAAAATGAAAATTAAGTCATTAATTACTCACCCCATGCTGTACCAATCGGAAGACCTTTAACGAGTAATTAATTACTTAATTTTCATTTTTGGGTGAACTAACCCTTTACATATAGGCTATGGCAAATCATAGGGGTGTAACGTAAACTAGAGCCAGAATTCCAATATAGGATTTTGAAGGCCGATACCGAATAAAATATTTGTTGGTTTAAAATTCTATATTTCGATATATTGGCCAATATTATTTTTATTTCAGTAAACATTGCAACAAAATTATTTGTAGTTGTTTGAGTTTAATATGATATATATGATAATGCATTTTAAAAGAAACTTGTTTCTATTGTCACAACAGAACAGATGAACATCAAATATATTAAGTAATATATAAATAATAATGAATCCCTACATTGCCTTATAGTCTATAAGCTACCTTATAACAATGTCAGCTTGCTTATCCCTTTACCTGCACTTTTTGACAACACTCATGACATGGTTGAAGTGTGATTCCGTCCGTTTTTAATTTTCGAAATATTCATTTATCGGCCATTAGTAACTGCCAAATACCAGATATTTACAAAAAATGCTAATATTTGGCCAAATAATATCGGCCTGCCAGATATATTTGGTCTTGGCTCTAAACGAAACACAAAACTGACGGTTCGGTTCCACGGTTTTGATTTAGAAAGCTAAAATTGCCTCTTTTTTTAATTTCAAATTTTCTTTTGCTTTAAATTAATTCAATTACAATGTAAACGTTTCACAAGGATTAAAAATCTGCTAATGCTGTAAACTATATAGGGAGCCGCACATTACTATAATGTTAAAGGTGCAGCCTAGACTTTTAACCTAAATTCAGATGCTATTTATTTTTTAGATATAATAATCAACACACAACACATTGCATGAAAACATGTAAACTGAACATTAGGCAGCATTAACTTGTGTTTTAACTCTAATTTGTTTTAGAAATAATAATTTACACAGTTGTCATTTTCATGAAGATATTTTAAACATACATTAAATAATCAAGATATCATTAACCAGTTAAGTAAATATAATAATATAGGCCATAGGCCAACAAAGTGCATTTATTTAGTGCAAGAGTTCTCTAACCTGTACTCCGCCAGATGGATTTGCTCCGCATATCCATCTGGAAACCTTCCGTTGAAGTAGTTTTGGTAAGGGCAGAAATACTGCTGAAGCCATTGGCCTATGTTGGTGATGGACGGGCCAAATCAACTAATTCAGATCAACGAGCACATGGACGTACCGCTGTTAGGTAAACCTCGTTAGCTCAGCAACAAGCATGTCTGCAAAGGATATTTGCCGTTTATGTACTACAATTTGCGAATAAAGGCACGATTCAGCTGCCCGGTCCATATTTCACAAGAAGGATGCAAGAGAAAAAAGCATTAGCGAGCGGCTAAAGAATTAGGACTACCGCTGTCTGAAAATGTTCAGATCTCGTCTGCTTCCGCTCATTGCGTCACAGCTCAACCCGCCTCAAAGCCAGACGCTGATTGGACGTTCGTTTGTGAACTGCTCCCAAATTTTTAATCGAAAGTATCCGAGTATTGATCTGTGAGTGAAACCTTGAAAGCTTGCGAGATCAGGATGGTTGCGCAAGGCTACAAGAGTTCATCTATAGGAACCAAGTTGTGACACTGAATCACTTGCCTGTTGAGGTAAATATAATGCTAGTAGTGAGTTCTGTATCCGCATTTTTTCGGTTCGGGTTCTAATATCGTTACACCCTAGAATCATCATTCAGATGTTGTTATTAGGGATGCACGTATATTGCCAGCATATCGTATCGGCCGATATGTAATTTTTAAGTGATCTATTGGCCTGATAGAAATGTGGCCGAGATATTAAGCCGATAAATAATGTATTATTCCCTTCAGCTGAGACACTTGTTGAGCACTGTTTATGTTTTTGAATTTCTTGAAATATGATTGAGAAATTCTCAAGAATGAAATACGGTTCGGTACAACATGTGCAGCGCAAATCTGTCATATCGGTGATACAACACTATAATGAGAACATGATTATAATTGTGCGCTTGGGACATGGATTTAATTGTGAGACTTTTTGTAATCAGGCTCTCAAAATGAGATAAAAAATTTGGATTTAAATGACCGGCCAGATATCGGTTATCGGCTTTCAAATATAAAGAATTATCGGTATCGGCCCAAATTTTCATATCCGGTGCATTCCTAGTTGTTATTGTTATGCCATTTGCTTTGCTTTTATCCAATGGGAGATTTGTGCTTTAGATGACTTGCTTTTTCATTAATTGAACCTAAAGTAACTATACTATATAGTGAGAATTAGATATTGTGGTATATTATTCTTTCACTACCACAGTATTTAAACTTCAATAAAAGAAATGTGTCAGTATAGCTGGAGCACATGTTTTCCATGCAGAGACAAATTTAAGCAAGACTCGAGTCCTGCCACATGCAGCAAAACTGTAGTGCTTAGGTTGTGGTTGAAGTGAAATCTTATTCCGCCCGTGTGTGCTTAATGCGGCCCTTCTGACCCTTCCCTTCCCTTCTCTTTGGAGAGAAAGACAGTAAAGAGGGAGACAGACAGCAGAAGCCATGCAGACCTCTTTCATTCCTGCTGTTCTGCCCAGTGGGGGAAGCAGTGATTGAACAAACGAACGACGTGTTTGATCTGCAAGCCGCTTGTTCAATTTTCAGAGTGAATAAAATGGTGCTACAGCCTCTTGCTGTGCTTACTGTCTTCTACTCTGTCGTCTTGTGTCTTGCGCAGGTTTAAAAATGGAGAAAGGTTCTTATTCAGAACTAGTTCCTTTTTTATTTGAAATACTCAGGACTCCAGACTGCAACCAAATGGTTACATTTTGCAATCTTTTTTCTTGCTGGTGCGACTGAAGTTTTGTTAGAGGTCGCACTGGTTCCAATTTGCCCAACTGAATTTCTGTTGCATATGAAAAAGATTGAGACGAAAACTAAAGCGGAACGAACCACTTCTTCGTTTGAGCTGCGCAGCACCAAGGTTATACAAGTTTAGCATTTTTAAATGAGTTTTTATTTGAATATTATTTTCAAATTTCCTCTAAATTTCAGTTTAGTTTCAGTTGGTTTCATTAATGGTTTTGTTAGTTTTCAGTTTAGTTTTATGTTTTTTATGATAAAATTTTATGAACACATATATTTAGTTTTTATATATTTAGTTTCAGTTTTAGTAATTATAGTTTAACAAAACACTTCCAAAGACATTTAATTGCAGCAAAATGAAATTTACTGTTTGCAATTTACTGTTGACTTTTGTGCAAACCTCTTAATACAGTTTTTTTCAATAATATAGTTTTTTGAGATGAACAAAGTACCAAACAAATGCAAATTTGAAAGTTTAAAAGTAAATATTATTCATTCATACATTACTCATTCATATTAAAGATGAAATCTTGTTAAACTTGTGGTGTATAAGAACACATCTTTAATGGTTATTTCTATAATTAATCCTTTCAAATATTATTCTTGTATTGATCAATTCATGCTTGGTCTATTGTATGTGTTATATTCAGACCAGACATTTAAGTTTATTTCTACTCTGAAAATGAATAGGTGTATTTGTAGGCTAGACAGTGCAATTTTAATCAAATGTTATTCTGTAGCTCTGATACTGGAAGTGAATGATTTTCATGGCATGAGGGTTTTCCATGGCCATTGAAAACATGAATAGAACCGTATAGAGCAATTTTAAAATGGAATTTTCCTGGCCTTGAAAGTTATGGAAATTAATAAAATCATAGAGTTTCTAAAATTAACTTAATTTTTTCTAGGATATTTAATTGGCAGAAATTTAGCTCTGAAGCCACAGCCTGATTTGTAACCACAATTTGGATCTTTGAATTATTTGGTTCGAACCAGTTCGGAAATTGCTCTGAATGATACATTAGCAAATTGATTGTAATTTGAATTTTTTTAAATACTTTCAATACAAATACATTGTCAACAATCACAATTGTTTGGAGAGGTCATGAAAAAGTATTGGTGTGGAAATTTGACAACTGGCCTTTGAAGAGGGTTCTACTGTCCATTGTTTTCTCCTCCTAATCGCAATGAGCCAGAATCACTTATTGTAATCTGAACCTGAACCAGTAAATTCCTTATGAGTCCCATCCCTGTTCTTGTTGTCTGGTTAGGGGTGCTTCCTAATTAACAAATGCGCTTGCTTGGGATTAGTGCTTGCAATGACCATAAAGGTTTATTAGCAATCCATTGAGTGAAAGGAGTAGGAGTGACAAGGCTTGGCACCAACAGAAGCCACTCGATCAATACATACCCCAAAATCCCCTCACCCAGCTGTCACGCACTGGCTCACAGTCCACTCTGAGTCACTAATGCCTCCAAATGGCAGGGATGGATTGAGTCTCAGGCAGAAGTGATGGAAATTCTGATTGTTGGGTTTTAAATTCGCAATTGTCAATCTTCATTGCACTAGAACTTAAATCTTTATTCCTGGTAAGAAACTCCAAGAACGCTGTGGCATAGAACTGTGGGAACGTTAATGAATCTTAATGTTAATGACCGCCACATCTGTTCTCGAGTCCACGGACGAGCTTCAGAAGGATAACAGGAACTGACGACAGTGCAAAGAGAAAGTCCAGGGGTCGGTTTCCATAAAGCTATTTTCAGACAGGTCTATAGTGTTAGACAAGTCTAAAATTAGCTCTCAGACTAGTTTAATGCAGACTACTTTGGACTGTTACACATAAATAAAGACTGACTTAATCTAGACCAAAAACTAGACTTACTCCCAGGCTAACTTGGGTCTAATGGTGCTTTTCCATTACCAGTACCAGCTCGGCTCGGCTCGACTCAGCTTGCTTTTCGCTCTGTTTTAGTCAAGATAGTCAAAGTCTTAAGTGCTTTGTGCAATGGTCTGATTTAGATGTTCTGAAGTCTGACTATCTACTATATCTAAGCTATACTCAGTCAATCTTTGTGAAACCAGCCCCAGGCCTTGTCCTCCCTCCTTTCACACCTCCTTTTAAATTTCCAGAGCTTCACCTGAGACTCGGAGACCGGTGTGGCGTGTAGGTGACGCTCATTAACACTCGCGCCACTAGCTCCATTCCCACGGCTCTCTGCCCTGCCCTGCTTGCCACAAACACCTCTTGCACATGTGTACAAGACAGATGAATACATGCAACACATGACTATTCACATTTACACAGTGCATTTTCAATGTTCAGAAACTTGGCCCGTCTGATCACGGTTGTGGTAATACAGAGGAAGTTGGATATGTTTTATGGTAGACAAGGTATGCATATGCATTACCAAGGAATCATATGATCTTGGTAGCGTTAGCACTTTACTGGTTGATTGAGCTGCATGGATTCTCAGTAAAATGTGGGAAAATCTGCTAAACTTGTTTGTGGTTTTATAGAACACTAGAAGCTTTGCATATCCTTCCAAAGAAGTAGATGAAGTGTATTGCATGATCAATTGCTTGATTTCTTTTAGCGTTTGGGTTGTTTTGTGATACTGATTGGTATTACAGCTTTAGAAAGAGGTTGTTATTGAAGAATGAGTCAGCACTCACTATATTATACTATATTGCAAACCAGCAAGAAACAGAATGTTTGATTATAAGGTTCAGGAGTATGGATCAAAAAAACTAAATTATGACTTTTTTTTCTATGCAAAAAACATTGCCTTGGGGGAAAAAGTCAAATCTTAAAGTGTGATGACCCCTTTAATGCAATTAAACTTTTAAAGATAAGACATTGCTTTGCCTGCATAATCCATTTTCAAACGTTTCCCTTTTTTTCTTCTCGTTTCTCTCTTTCATTGTAGACATGAACCACTGAGACAGCAAAAGAAGAAAAAGCCTGGAATAAGCTTGAGGGAAGAGCTTCGTCTCATTCCCCCCACGATTGAAGGTTTGGAATCATGAGGTCCTTTTGGCTGCTGGTATTTGCCGTCTCCGTTTTGACCGGGACCATCATGGCGTTTCCCATGACTCCTACGGAACACCTGAAGTCACCGGAAGTTTCAGTGTTAAAGACACGAGCCTCACGCACCTTACGGTGCACCGCAAGTCTGGCGAGGTGTTTGTTGGCGCGATGAATCCGAGTCTACAAGCTCTTCGCCAATCTGACCGAGCTCGTTCGCACACAGACGGGTCCCGTGGGTGACAATGCCAAGTGCTACCCGCCCCCCAATGTACGAGCCTGCAAGCAGAATCTGGAATCCACAGACAACGTCAACAAATTGCTGCTGGTTGATTACGCTGGCGACGCCTAGTGGCCTGTGGAAGCATCTGGCAGGGCGTGTGCCAGCTCCTGCGGCTGGAAGATCTCTTCAAGCTTGGTGAACCGCATCACCGTAAAGAACACTACCTCTCGGGAGCCAAAGAGTCAGATGGGATGGCAGGAGCTCGTGGTGGGCGACGATGACGGAGGACTTGAAGAAGAAAAAGAAAGGTGGTAGTCGCCTCTCTCGGTGCTGCCATCGATGGCAAATCTGAGTATTTTCCAACCCTATCCAGCCGTAAATTGGTGGCCGATGAGGAGAGTGTGAACATGTTCAGCTTGGTCTACCAAGATGAGTTTGTGTCTTCACAAATAAAGATTGCCCTCGGACACCCTGTCTCATGTCCGCATTTGACATCTACTACGTTTATGGGTTCTCCAGCCGTACGTACATCTATCTCCTCACTTTGCAACTGGATACCCAGCTCACCCAGGTGGACGCGACCGGCGAGAAGTTCTTCACCTCAAAAATCGATTCCGCATGTGCTCCAACGACACTGAGTTCTACTCTTACGTCGAGTTCCGCTTGGGTGCACCAAGGATGGTGTGGAATACCTGACTTGTTCAAGCCGCCTACAAACACCGACCTGGGAAGATTCTGGCCCAGGCTCTTGGCCTGTCTGAGGATGAGGATGTCCTGTTCAGTGATCTTCTCCCAGGGGCAGAAGAACAGGGCTAACCCACCAAGAGAAACAGTGCTGTGCCTCTTCACACTGCACCAGATTAACCTGGCCATGCGAGAGAGGATCAAGTCGTGTTACCATGGGGAAGGAAAGCTGTCTCTGCGCGTGGTTGCTGGACAAGGAGCTGCCTTGTCTTAATACGGTGATACTTTAATTGAACTCTCTCTGTCTGGCTGGTAAACTAACTTAAAGTGATAGCAATAGATTATGGTGATGATTTAACTCTTTTTTTATGTTTTCCTTGAAGTTCAATGGTTTCCTTTTGTTCCCCAAGATTGCTACTGGGTAGAAGATATTACCAAAATCATTTGTCATTTTATTTCACAATAACAATATATATCACAATATATTTATTTTTGCTTTAAATACTGTTTTTTTTATGTCAAAAGTTTAGCATTTTATTTTGGTTATTCGATTGGTCTATACCGGTACATTGAACTTTTTTTATTACTATATCATCTTTTTTAGTAGTTATTCAATAAATTAGGTATCATTTGAAAGTTTACGTACTCAATAATTCATCCTGTGTAAACAATGTTTTTCAAATTGGATGTTGCGTTACCATGAGAAACAGTATTTTTTCTATCAGGCCCTCCCCTTTGGGCACCGTCGTGTTCATAATGGTATTATGAAAACCTTTTCTACTCCTGACAAGACACATATTGTCAGAAAGGTTTGAGTCTCGAGGTTCTATTTATGACATGAAGTATAATTTGAATAGGAATTTATTAATTTGCTTATGGCAAAACTGCATGCAATTAAATTCAATGGCACCCAGTGGCTATTTTCGGTACTACGCCTGAATAAAGTCTCATGGGAACTTCAATTTTTGTGATATCAACTTCAAATTTGGAACACAACTTGGTTATAGTTTTTTCTGTAAATCAACTTTGTAAAATATTTATTTCATATCAAAAGAAATATCTGTAATAAAGTATATTTGATTTTACTGCTAGTATGATAACTTCAATACATAACTCTTCACACTTACACATTTTTGAAGTGCTTTCACTTTAGTAATACTCTGCTGATTGTTTTCTTTAAAACAAGGGACCAACCGTAGGTCATATGTTCCAGAGCGTTCTGAATGACAAACCATTTAAGTTTGTATAGTGCATTTTAATGTCAATTATCAAAAAGTGTGGTGACAGGTAAAGGGTTAAAATTGTATCCTTTTACTCATTGCCGATTATAACATTAATGTAATCATCACCATATTGGTATTGGTCATATATTTTTTATGTTTGTGCATCCTTAATCTCCAATCATGTGCCTATCTATATTCAAGCCCTGAAAAAGATAATAGATGGGTTGATAATGTTTTTGAAGCCTCGTACCTTAAAATATGATTGGTGTAATTTGATTGTTATTTCCATGTTGACCCAGTAACATGTCCTTTCTTAAATGCACCCTTTATTCCTCGGTCATGCATTCTCAGCAAGTGTAGTCGGTAATGTGCTGGCAATTCAGCATTAGCCTTTGTAGCATTCTGGATATCATAGAAAGAATAATTGATTATTAAATTAATTCCATTCATCAAATTTCATTCTAAAATCATGCATCCCTAATTCTTTATCCAGGAACATCCTTTTAAATCATGTTGTTAAAGCTTATATCAGTGTCATTATAGATACCTGTACTGTGACAGAGAGTTTCCATGCTCACATAATTGCAGACCTCCAGTCTACTATAGTCTGTTTTCCATTTATTTCTATTGTTGTCCTGAGAAACTAAATTTGTGGATGCTAGACATGATTTCCCATTGACCTAATTGTGACGCGTTGCAGACTTTTCAGGAATGCCTGTGTAGGGGAGACTGTCTAACATGATTACACATCTTAATCTGATGTAATGTATCTTCTGATGAAAAATCTATTCAAACCAGACAGGGTAGGAAGCAATAGCTTATTATGTGAGAGATGAAGAGGGTGATGGCTAGACATCAAAATCAATACACCTCTGACATTTTAAACCAGTCAAGTGTACCACACATAGTCTTTCTTTAGAAACCCTTGGCACTTTATAAATCTTTAATATTTGTCTCCTGTAATGTAGTGAGCAAAGACAAATCACATTTAGGATTGTATGTTATTTATCTACCTTGAAGCTAGGCAGAGGTTTCTTCTACAAGTGAAAAATCCTTTAAAAAGTGTGTTTACATCAAGGGTTATTACATATTACCTAAGGGTTAAGCATCCTGTCATTTTGTAGATAAGTGGGTCAATATCACCATAGAGTGCCTTTCAACCCTCACAACACTCACAAATTTTGATTTTAATTTACCATTCGCTTTATGTCATGTCATAATAGTAGACACTCAAATACTATAATAAATATATTATCTGAGCTCCCACAATTATTTTTTTTAAATTATGGACCATTTTTTTGAGCATAAAGCATAGATATGTCCACCCTGTCGTGGACATATAAATGACTGTTAAATATGTTTTCATTGCATTATTAAGTTACAAATTGCATGTTATTGCCCCCACACCGAGCACAATGGATTATATAGGTATAATTAAATTATTGTTTTAAATATTATTTAAAAATACCAAGATGACAGGGTGGACGAGCCCACGACAGGGTGGACAAGCACACGACGGGGTGGACACATAAAGCAGAACACAAAAAGCATGACAAAATATGAAACAATGCTCAGGTAGGCCGTGGCATTAAGGGGCTGAAAGTGTGCCAAGAAAACTTTTCCACACCATTACACCACCACCACCAGCCTGCACTGTGGTAACAAGGCATGATGGATCTACGTGGCCGACAGGGTGGACATTTTGGAACAACGACAGGGTGGACATTTTGAGCTTCAATTAGCATATTAGCTTACAACAAACTGGGACTAGGTAAATATTTAGTCTGGTTGTTGAAGATAATTTGGTATATTAAAATGTACATATTTGAAAATTATTGTATTTGAATCACTTCCAGTATATTTTATGCCGACAGGGTGGACATGTTAAGCTTTGGCAAAACAAGTAAGCAACCTCATATGAAGAAAATTTGTTAGTTGTAAAATCAGCAGCTACTCACTTCAGCAGTTGAATTTCCCGCCACTAAAGAGATACAACAATCTGTTGTCCTGATGTCACTAATGGGGATGGCCTATTCTTAAAGGGGCAGATTCCACAATACGACAGGGTGGACAACCATTTAAGGGACATGGACAAACTCTTCTTTTTTATTAAATAAAAATATTGTTTTTATTATAAACTGATCAATACACTAAATTTGAGTAATATCTTATTAAACTAAATATTAATAGGAAAAATTAAATTAAAAAACAAATAAGATTGGACTATTTAACTCTCATTCAAATTTGATGAGCAGTGCATGGGACATAGCAAAATAATATACATCCTCTTATACAAAACAATAGAACATCTTGAAAATGTATCTAAAGAGCCAAATAATGCTACTGCTATGAATAAAAAAACTTACCCTTATATAACACACCCTTTCATAGTCATTTGTATGTTAAGTTATAATGGAAAATCAGTTATTTATGTTCAGGACACCAAAAGGCACCCTACAGTGATATTGACCCAAGTATTTGGGATGGCGATATGACGATATAGTATCGTTACCGCGTAGAAGACGTCAGCCGTAACAGATTTTTTTATTCCGTGTATACCGCGGAAATGCAAATAAGTGGGCGTGGTTAACTGCCGTGCAGCGCGCGTGAGACTGATGCTGAGATTTGTCAAAGAAACATGGAGAAAGCAGATCAAGAGGATCCACAAAGGAATTCCGTTTTCCAAAGGTTTGTTGTTAACGTGATATGTTCGGGGGGAAAGGCAGCCGTCGACTAGAGCCGAGCAGCACCAGGCAGTACAGAGGAGTGCACGTTCGCAGCGGGGAAAGCATGAAGTTACTTGATAACAACATTTCATAGGCTATATCAATATCATTACGAATAGAAATAACCTTAAATAATGTATAGTTATCCGCATCTTTCCTCTCTTATGTATAGTTACTTTTCAAACATGAAAATGGCATTCAGCATGAATGAACATCCTGCTTGTTAAAACGAATCCTGTTTCTGAGGCAAAATTACTCTAAATATGCTAGCAGCAGTTTATATATTTAACTCCAAACAATTGCCTATTGAACCAGTTGATAAAATCTTCCTTTGATTCGAATCACGTGATTACAACTTGACTCTCAAATTAATTGATACTGCATTTTGTTTGAATGCAAAAGGACGCGCGCGCACATGCACTGAGGAGGGAGCGCGCGGTGTTTACCGGGCTATGGTCTAATAACGACGCACTGTTATAAGGTGTGTATAATTTAAACTACTTAGTCAACACTAACAGTAGCTGCGGTTTGGTTTTCATATTGCTGCTCTCCTTCTAGTCACTTATGAACTTGATGAACTTGACACTTCTGAACTCCTTTGATTAAAGCTCAGGTGAACGGGTTGCCAGATATAACAAAGAGCAAAACAAGCCCCTTAAAACGCAGTATAATAAGCACATGTGGTAAAAATATATCATAATTATATATATATTATAATTATAAACTGATTAATGAAGTAAAGCAATGCATGAGATTGAAAAAATATTTTTGAATTGCATAGAAGATTAGTTGAAAAGCACCTATGAGTTGTATTTAATATCAATCTGTTGTGGGAAGTTCATCTAAAAGTTGATGAGTCTTTTTTGTTTACTATATTTTGCTATAAAAATAGTTTACCAAGTAAATAATTTACCAAATAAGATAAAAATAAAACAAGGTGACATACTTTTAATTTCTAAAGTATTTGGGTTTATTATACAAAGCCCTTTTTATTGATTTTTTTTTAGGATAACTATATAAATAACTATATCATGAAATATATTGTTACCGTGAAATAAAATTAGTCATATTACGTGAAACACAATTTTGGTCATATTGCCCATCCCTAATAAGTATCATACATTAGGGTTGGTGTCAAAAGTACCATGGTACAATACCAGTATTTTGCACTTTTCATTACCAGAAGACAATGTGCTGCTACCTGAAAACGGAATAAAGAATTAGGGATGCATCAATGCATGATTTTAGAATGAAATTTGATTATGGAATTAATTTAAAAATCAATTTATTTCTATGATATCCAGAATGCTACAAAGGCTAATGCACATTACTACTACACATGCTGAGAATGCATAACCAAGGAATAAAGGGTGCACTTTAAGAAAGGTTATGCTGCCAAATTTAGCCATTTTTCATGTTTGCCTGTGTCTATTTGAGTAATAAGGTAATTTTATTGCTAAATTATGATATATAATGTTCATACACTGGAAAATTCAAATTAATAATTTGCAATCGTTTAAAAAAATATGCCGAGACTTTGCACCTTTTGATGGTAATTTGTAATTAGACTTCTATATTTAAATATATACCTATATAAACTGTGATTCATGTATATTTAAATTATTAGTTTAGTAAACATTTATGTTTTCAATGCAAATCTATCATGCATATTCAAGACTCTATGTACTGCTAGTTTGTATCAAGATACTGAAGCCAAAAGTTTGGTTTTGAACCAACCCTAGAGTACATATTGAATCATTTTGCTGCATGTTGTTTGATATGTTAGTTGTCTGGTAGTTATTTACGAACTCTGTGCTTGTAAACTTAAGATCTCGTTTTTTTAACAGTAGCAATGTTGAAAAAACAAAACAAAAACAGACAGCGCTAGCAAACTGGGAGAATTAGTTTTTTTCTTTTTTCTTGCCTGGAGGACAACTCGACGAGAGGAACAATTTGCGTCCGTGTCTGTAATTGCGGCGGGAACAATAGCACAACACCTCGCGGCCCAGCCAGAGCAGATGGGGCGAAGATGGCGAGTGCCGATGCCCTAGTTCATTCGGGGGGAGTGGCTGTGGCTGTTTTTATGAGCACCAACAGGGTTCCCCATGACTGATGCAAATCTGCTCCTGATTCCAGCGCTGCGGCTGTCGTGGTATTATTAGCTTTTTCTCATGCACGGCAACAGACCTCCCCTTATAATGAGAGCGTGCGTGTCTGCCGCAAGCTCATGCTTCGTTTAATACATTTACCCTTCATATGCATGCACAAAAACAACCCGTTCGACCAGCCCACCCCCCAAATCACTCATTCAACGGCACGCTCTCTATACGCCCATCGTCTCGGAAAGAATTGAGTGGAAGGTGCCAAAAAATTCAGCTGTTGCTGTAGCACCTTTGTGTTAGTCATTACCGCCGCAAAACGTCTTGCCGTTCGAGCTGATATCATTCATCCTGACCTCGTGCTGCACTTTACAGATTTGTGTGTGTGTGTGTGTGTGCCGTTGGAGGCCAGGGTCCAGAGGAAGCGAGATTAAAGAGCTCTGTGTGTGTTCAGTCAATTTTTGAGGATCTGGTAATGAGTCAACAGTTCACCTCCAGGACGAACCGAGAGACTAGGTTGGGTGCTCGATGACATCATTGTTCGCCGTCGGCCATATGTTGCAGATGTTAGTTAACGCAATTGATTTTTGAATAACTCTTCTGACATTTCCTTGAGGTGAAATGACATGAAGTGATTTTCTCGGATTTTTTTCCTCCGTGTCAGCGGACAGCCGTGTAAAATCCGCTGAAATAATGCTTTTCAGAGACACACTGAGGGCAAATGGTGCCTCTTTCGGGAGAGAGCACATCTAAAGTGATAAAGCACTGACAGTGAGGTAGATTGCAGGATGATGTCATGTCTCACCGGTCGGTGCCGCGCCAGGCCCTGGTCTGATACCCCATGGGCTCACTTTCACAGCCTCTGTTTGGGTGGCTCTTCTCTGTCTGATCTATTAGCAGGCACTTCCTGTCTCAGATGCTGGGATTTGCCGACAGCTGGAGAGAGCTGTGTCTTCAGGATATTATGTCTTGGGATTTGCTGTGTGGATGTATTTTTTTGATAAGTAAATACATTTAAGTGTTTAATCCAGGCCACAAATCAGTTTTTGCTTTATGCATTTTTAATTGACCATTAATGTCCTCAACAAGGGCCACTATGGTTTAACTAATACTTTAATTAACGAGACGGCTATATTTTTTCTTTTAATTTTGAATAAAAAAAAAAAAACATTTTTTCACTGTAATGGAATCGCTAACCCAACTAAATCGTGATTTAGTTGTTTTTACCTAATTTTTATTATTTTGATTTGTATTTATTTTTCACCATTCACTTTTAAAATGTAATTATTTGTAATTTTTGTTTTGTGATTTTTGTTTTAAATCACTGTAACAGATTCGCTAATGCGATCGTGTATTTGTTTTTACTGAATCTTAAATATTTCATGTTAGTTTTACACCATTCATTGTTTACAATACATCAGTTTAATAATTTGTTTAATTTACTTCGTTGTTTAAAAAAAAAAAAGTCACGCTTTTATGTACTCTCAGACTTTTTACTCTATTTTTTGTACACATGGCCCATTTCAGGCCAGAATATGTACACAAAAACTATCTTATAAATAATGACTATAGTTGCAGGAGCCAAAGTCTCAAAAGCTTAATAAAATGGGTTGAACCTAACTTTGTCTGCCATTCTTTTTATATGTGTTTTTTTCTGTTAACTTTGACCCCAAGAACAAATAGTAAATATCGCAAAAATATGCACCCTTTATTTATTATCAGAATTTTTTTTTTTTCAATCAAATCCTTAGTGGGTTTGGTAGGCTGTCAATAAATGCATTCCAGATGCACAAAACACATGTGCTGACAACATCCACTGAAAAAAATAACTCTCAAAGCGCATTTCTACATGATTTTGCATCAATTTAATGCAAAAAAATTAGGCGTTTTCTCACTTTTTTCCAATATTTTCATCTTTACTTCATTGGCAATCAACTATTCCCCTAAGTTATGACATCAGTCAATATGCCATTCTTTTCACCAAATACTGTACTCATTCTACAGATAAAATGTAAAAATCCAACCAAAATAGTTACTCTTCATTGTTATTTTCTGTCCTGTAGCCCAAGCAGATTGGTGATGATTTCTGCGGCCTGGTTCTGAACCAGCCTCTCGGAGGATTGAGGGTCATTGAGGGCACTCCTCTGTTCGACGACCGCTCTGACGGGATGGCGTCCGTCGCTGCGTACACATACGGAGATTATTCGGTGGTGTTCGTGGGGACTCGCAGTGGCCACCTTAAGAAGGTAAGAAATAACCAGTCTGTGTGTTTTACCGCTGACTTTTACACAGTGACCGGAGCGCCTGGGCTTTCGGAGTTGTTTTTTTTTTGGGAATATAGTGATGGATGGTCATAGAGATATGGTGAAGATGTGCTCAAGGGAGTTTGCTTATACTTGAAGTGCACTGACT
This sequence comes from Hybognathus amarus, assembly GCA_030378365.1. NCBI lineage: Eukaryota > Metazoa > Chordata > Actinopteri > Cypriniformes > Leuciscidae > Hybognathus > Hybognathus amarus. Next base: position 989,397 of record JAQIUQ010003288.1, read on the forward strand.
CGACTAATCGGTTACGAATTCTTCTAATCCGTCAGTGATGATGTACAACATTGGAAGGTCAATGTCAACAGTGTGTGCAGTGTGATACTTCTGGCATTTCTTAGAGTGAAACAGGATATTCTGCAAGAACTGGAGACTTGTTTTTATACGAAGGGAATTGATTGATTCGTGATTTGATTTCTATATTTTTATGGCTGTTGGATTTGAACTAGTAAGATGGACTGGTGAGATCATTTGAAAAGAAAAATGGTTTCTATTTATTTATTTTTTATTATACAAGTCAAGCAGGTTTTTTACATTTTCATGATCACAAAGGCAATTTTTTTTAAATAATGTGCATCTTATGAACAAGAATGAATAAGGTGTGCATTAAAAAGCTAAATGGGGGCAGTTTGTGTTTTTTAAATTGTATTATTATTTTTTATTTTATGTTGACTTAAATGCTAGAGAGATATGATTTTTGCCTAGCTTTTTTTACAATTTGGAGAGACAGAATTTAGAGTCTTAAGATTTTGAATTTTTTTATTTTTATTTTTTTATTGCAAGTTAACAGAACATGTTTTATACAAAAATAAGAGATCAGTGAATTACAAAGGAGAGAAGGACTTACATGGAGCACATACATAGTAAGCTGAACAAAAATAAGCAAAAAAATACAAACAGAACAAAAACAAACAAGAAAAAAAAAACACAAAGACAAAAACATGTATGCAAGTACATTGGTATGTTTTAAGCAATGGGATATTTTAGAGATTTAGATAGAAGTGATATTCATAGAATTGTGATAGAATTGTAGTAGGAGTAGAGGTAGTATTCATATTAATTATAATAATAACTATAACAGAGATATGAGTAGATATGAGAAAATGTTTTTGAAAGAAGTCTGTTTTTTGCATTTATATGATCCAAAATACTGTGAAAACTGTAATATCATCTCTCTCTCTCTCTCTCTCTCTCTCTCTCTCTCTCTCTCTCTCTCTCTATCTATCTATCTATCTTATCTATCGATCTCTCGCTTGTCCATCCATCCACCCTTGGCCAGTGTCTTAAGTGAAAAGGAGTCATTTTTTTACCACGCATTTCAAGACGTTCTGTTCCATTGCGTTGTGCACCTTCTAGTTGTTTTTGAACAAACGTATGTCTTTCTTAAACACCACCTAGAAAACATGTCCAATGGGGGTTATATGAACCACAAACGAGTCTATTTATGCACTTTCAGAAAAAAAGGTTCGTAAGGTACAAGGTCAAATGTACTAATATGTACCTTTTTAAGGTAAATAAGATACAAAGATGTACCTTTTTTGCTTTTGTACATTAGGGTGCTTCCCCAGTGACCGCTTCGTACCTTTTTTATGTGAGTGTATATTATCTTTAATTATTGCAACCTAAAAAAAGCACTTTTCCTCTTAATTCCAACATGTACACAAACCTCCAACAAAGCCATAATAAAAGCACCACCTTGTGACTCACTCGCCCAGACCAGAGCAGGCAACAGCTGGGGATGTTTAAACAATAATATGCCCACTGGTGAGTTTATGATGGTTCTCCACAGAAGTTGCTAACTTTTTTTTCTCCCCCTCAAACAACAGCTTGACTCGTTCATAGCTAGCATTTCGGCCCATATATGCACACTGAACCTCGGGGGAGCCAAAGCAAGAGGGTGGAGTCGTTTTTTAGGCCGGTCATAAATAGTTCAAGCTGTGTATGAAAAGAGAGAGAGAGAGAGAGAGAGACGCAGTCGGCATTAAAGTTTAACATTACTCAGCAGCCAACCGGCCTGATACGTGTCCTATATTAGGTCATCCCATGGAACTTTTATTTGCAACGGCTTTAAGTTCCAGTTCATTGAGAGTATTAAAGGAATTAGATTAAATGTGTGGCCGATGAAATCGCTCCGAGAAGCTGACTTGGCTCTTTCTCAGCAGACATCATAATTAAAATGAGGTAGATGGGGAGGAAAATATGCTACAGTTTGTGTGCTTTCTCCGTTCCAGCTCCCAGCTGGAGAATATAAATGCGATCGCATCCATTCTCCGATCGGAATGAGGGAGCAGGGGTCAGTCCTGCGGGAGCCGTCCTGTTTCGGATTATTTACAGGAGTTTGTGTCTAAACATGTTCTGATATACCTCTCGATCAGACTGTTTGGAAACAGGGATACATCCCTAGTTTGAGTTTTGTCGTGAGATTGTTCGTCGCTAATAAACAGAAAACGGCACTTGTGGTCATGCTGGTAATAAGCAGCTCTGTTTGTTGATGGAGATTTTATGATGTTGCAAAGATGCTCCCGCATCCATATGGCCTTCATATTGACCGCAAATCACAATAAACAGAGATGTGGGGAACTCGTAATGTTTGTATTTTCTTGCAAACATTCTGACAGGATGAAATGCTAAACGGTTTGTGTACAGAGACCTGCTCAGATTCTGGTTGTTATTTCATATATGTACTGTTTGTTCCTCCGTAAACAGGAGATGTGGAGTAGCTGTGGAGGGATTTAGCTCTAGATTTAGGGAAAACTCTGATTTTTTCATCAGAATCGGGTGACTGAACGCATCTGCAAGCTTAATATTGCTGTTTGTATCACTTCTATGTGCTTACAAGAAATCAATGGGATAGATTTAATATCAGGAGCTAAAAGTACATTTTAGAACTTGATGTTCAACCAGTTTAATGTTTAACCCTTAGCAAAAACGGTTAAAAATGAAGAGCGAAAACTATATTAGCCAAAATTGTCATCAAAACAAGATCTTGTATTAATGTATTTTTATCCATTTCTAATATATAAAAAATGTTTACTAATTTTTCTCTAAATAATTATTTTAGAGTAGTAACAACAGTATTTTTGGGAAAACTCTTAGCTAGTGTACTACACTGTAAAAAAAATATTGTTGGTTTAACTTAAAAAATTAAGTAACCTGGTTGCCTTAAGTTTTAAATTGATTGAAATGGAAAAAGTGAGTTAATACAATGAAGGAGATTAATTTAATCATCAGAAACTCAAAATAATAAGTTATCTGAACTAAATAAATTAAGTTGATTTGACAAAAGAAAAAATGTTATGATAACAAATCTTGAAAATATTATTTTTAAATTTGGGATCAGTAAGTATGTAAATGTTTTTGAAAGAAGTCTGCTCATACTCTTTAGATCTAAAGATACAGTAAAAACTTTAATATTGTGAAATATTATTACAATTTCAAAAATATGTTTTTAAATGCAATGTATTCCAGTGATGCAAAGCTGATTTTTCAGCATCGTTACTCTTTTAGTGTCACATGATCCTTCAGAAATCATTCTAATATGCTGATTTGATGCTAATTGTAAGAAATATTATTATTATCAATGATAAAAACAGTTGTGCTGCTTAATATTTTCTTGTGGAAACCTTTTTTTCAGCATTCTTTAGATAGAAAGTTAAAAAAAATAATGGCATTTTATTTGAAATTGAATTTACAGAAACTTTTTGCTGAATAAAAGTCTTAATTCTTTAAAAATGAGTAAATAAAATCTTCATGACCCCAAACTTTTAACCTCTTTTAATGGATAATGAAAAAGCGTTATCTGTTTGAATCATTGAAGGAATTCATCAGGGTGTGCACATTTTGATATTGTGTATTTAAGCTAAAAAATATTAAGAATAAATACAGTACAAATAATTTTTGCTTAGCGCCTCCAATACCGTACTAGTTTCTAAAACGGCATTGCGTTTGAACATGCTGGCTTTGGCACAAGAAAAAAATAGTTTTCTGACATTTCTAATCTTCCTTTGACATGAATAGATGATTACATATAACTCGTTTAGCCACAAAAAACATCATTTATCTCTCTTTAAACGGTCTGTGAAAGGCTTGTTGTGGTGATTGTGTACAGTGGTTTTCAGAGTGTTGGGTTACCTGCTATAATGTGGTGTAGAGAATACAGGAGGAGGCTGGGTAATTGCTCTATATCTCCCCTCGCAATGGCTTGTTTGTTTTGGCAAGAGAAAAGAGACGGCAAGCCGCTTTTCTCAAGCTGTACGGAAATTACCCATGAGTCTTTAGTGCTTCCTGTCCCTAGTTGCCTGCGAGTTGAGTCAGTAGAGATGTCGTTTGGACTGCTGGAGTCAAAATACGGAAGAGTTTTGTTATAATCTAGTTTCTCTAAATCATCTGGCTATTAAAGGCTATTTCTAATACTTAGTAATGCTAAACTTGATCTCTTAAAAGTTCCCCGACCTGAATGATACTTCAAATTGTGTCTTATTGTTGTGGTCATACATTTAACACACAGTTTTCACCTAAACGCCAATGAAATGGGTGTAAAAATATCTTACAATGAGAGACCTGAGCCATACAGAACACAATATATATAGGGCCCTATAATTTCTGCGATCACAGAATAAAAAGCACACTCTTTTTACAACTAAAATAACAGTAAAGGGTAAAAAAAAATTAATTCCCAAAAATTAAAACGGAAAAAACGGAATTTGCAAAAATTAAAACGGAAAAAACGCAATTTGGGAAAAAATAAAATGGAATTTGGGAAAAAATAAAACGGATTTTATAGGGCCCTATATATATACAATGTTAAAAAAAAACAGTAAACTACTGCCAGCTGTGGTTGCCAGGATCATACCGTAAAATATGGTGTGTTACCGTTTTTGAAATGAACAGCTAAATACTGTTTGCCAGCTATATGCTGTTTAGCTGTTAATTTGAAAAACGGTAACACACCGTATTTACGGTAAGATGCTGGCAACCACAGCTGGCAGTAGTTTACCATTTTTTTTACAGGATTATTTTTTAAAGTGAACTGTGACTCTTGAATTGCCCCTCTCTCACCCCTTTCCCTCACTGGGAAAAAAGTCAAAGTAAGCCTAAAATCAGCCAGAGCTTACCGTGTATTCTTCTTTAGTGCTGCATAAGTTATCTTTGACTAGAAATACAAGAAGCATTCAGCACAGGGAGTTTGAGAGTTATCACCGAAATAAAACAAAATGTAATAAATCCTCATTATCCTTAAACCCTCATTACAGTGTCGTCACCGCACTTTTCTTTTCTTTGTTTGTATTTTAATTAGATTTTTTACAGATAATGTTCAATTACATGCATACAAACACAGGCATAAAGGACAAAAGCATAACGTAAACAGTTATGGCTAGGCTATGATTTACAGTTAACGTCCTAGCCGGATGACATTATTCAAACAGAACATTAGTGAGGAGTTTCTCGCAGAGCTAGCAAAAGAAGTGAAAGCTGCAGAAAGAACAAGCAAACTCAACATGCCCCAACATTGCCTAGTTTTGGTGAGTTGTGCTGAACTTCGATTCCTATTCCATTGTTTTTCGTGTAACAGTCAGTTGATATAAACATACACCTCACGTTCACAAGCGCAACTTGTTCAAACTGAAAATTTTATTGTACAAAAATTGGGTCACAAACGATGACACAAACTGTTCCATAATTCCTATAACATATTTTTCCTAAAACATATTTTAGTTTCATATTTATGTTTAAATAATAGAATATTATTTTTAACTGCCAAACCGCTTGATTTGTTGCGTCTTCACTGCGGTAAGAAAAAATCCAATACCGTCAAAGCTCTATATGTGCATTTCAGTGGAATATGGCGACAACTGGCCCACTGTAAAAAATGATTGTGATTTTAACAGTAAAAGACTAAAAATGTAAAAAAAAAATTGCTACAGTGCTAACCTGTTTATTGGTTAACAAAGATTCCTTACTATATACGGTAAATAACTGTGATGGATCTAATGGTACATTTGATGTAATTTTACTGTAACATACCGTTACAGTTTTCGAAGTATAAAAGAACAACTCATTGTATAATTTACCGTGAAAAAACGTAAATTGACACTCCCACAATTCCCTGCGTGACACTTCCCATTTGATGTATTTTTATTGAAATAACTGTTTCTTCATAGTTTTCTTAGTTTTTTTTCTAGTCAGTTATGTACATTAGGTTTTTATGTGACATGTAATGTTGTTAAATTAGAGTTTATTACTTTTTAAAATTTCATTTATGTTACCATGATGGTGTTTAATGTTTGTGCAGCTTCCATATAATTGTTTTAACCTTGTTGTGGTAAATCAGCTTGTGATGAGCTTTGATTTATCATGTGACTAATCACTGCTGTGATTAGTTTTCAGTGTATTACAGTAGTACAAAACGGATGTTAATACTTAATTTTGTCGGTAAATTAACATTATATCAGATAATGAAATACAGTTTATTGCTGTAAATTTTAAGTTGAGTCAGTAAAACCAGTACCGTTGCTACCATATTTATGATGGTAAAGTTCTGGCAAACACATCTGCCGGTATTTTACCGTAATTTTTTTTTTTTACACTGCCTGGTTGCAAAACGTATTACACACAAAACCAACAAACTGTAATGTAAGCCGACACATGACAGCGCTCAGACCAAAGCAAATTAGCGACAGACACTTGAGCGGCGATCATGGCATTTTCACACCAGCCGATTAAATGAACGTAACAGACAGTGATAAATGTATGATTTAGGAAAAAACTATTAAACAGAATATAGTATTATATATAGTATAATATACTATTATACAGTTGGCATGTGACCTATTCGATTTTGAATAACTGACCCAGCAAACAAGTCCAGCAGTAAAGCTTTAGCTTCTTGATGCTATCGATTATAATTGCTGGGGTTGAAATGCTTTCAAAAGCTTTGGCAAAATGAAGCTTTGGTGTAGGCTAGGTCTGCCTTTACCGATTAACCACAGCTTTACTTTAAGTTCATCTTATAAATGGTGTGGATAATAACACATTTTCCATAGTCATTTTATCAGCATTTTTAGAGGTTTTTTTTCCAGGGTCAATATGATTGGTCAATTTTCCTGTCATTTAAAATTAGCCTCTCATTGACTTGCTTTGCTTGTAAGAGTACTGTAATTTCACAGCTGGATCTCCATTCGCAGAGCTGAAAGCGTTTGGTGGAAAAACTTTGAATATGTAGGAAATTGGCGTCAACACAACACAAACTGAAGAAATTCACCTGTTCTAAACCTGTGTAAATTTCTTTCTTCTGCTGAACACAAAAGACATTTCTGTTACCACAGTTAATGGGCCATTTTGACGTCCATTTTTTCGCATACTATGTACTTTAACTTCAGCTTAGTTACCCATTTTCTTTAAAATACCTTATTTTGTGTTCAGCAGAAGAAATAAATTCATACAGGTTTAGAACAACTTGAGGGTGAGTAAATGATGAAATAATTTATATATTTGGGTAAACAATTCCTTTATTTTCTGACTGTGGTTATAACGGTCTAGCATCATGGCAGCAAAACTCAATGTACCTGTAGTTTTACGTCCCATCAGTATAAAACACTGCACAGCATCAGTGCCTGTGGCTTTCAATTGCAGTAATCCATGTCTGGTCTAGCAGGAATTCTTTCCCTCCTGTTGTACTTTTACAAGCAAGCATTCAACCCGGTATCCTGGCACCATTTCCGTCTGACCGAGATATTTAGCAGCAAGTGCAAAGGCAAATGAAAATAAATACAGCCAGCTATTTCCCCCTGCACCTGTGTTCTTCACATGCCGGTCACAGAGCCACGGGGCTTCTGCAGTCTCAACCTCAGCAGAGACGGCCAGAAGATAATCTGACCGCTGGGAAATAAACCCATGGTTGTCAGGAATTTCTATATTTTTTATGGAACACCTTTGCCGAGCCGGCAGTTCCAATGTGAACGTGTGTCTGTATATCAGTGTTACGTGCACAAATGGAGGTACGTGTCTGCCATTGAATCCTTAAACAGGCTCTTTTATGTTGGTTTATTGTACGTCTATTTAGCAGCTAAAAGGATCTCGAGGTAGCTGTTGTATATCACCAAAATGGCCCATCCTGTGCTGACCTTTTGTCCCCTCGACCTTGGCTTTCCTGTTCTCACAAAAGGAGGAAGTTATTGGTTGTGTTAAGAATGGAATACTAGCTCAGCATATACTGAATAATACACTGTGTACTTCACGCTATTTGTTAAAAATAGGGAACCCGCAGGCATAAATATTTCAAACCATTGCATGCCACATGAGCTCAGGATTTCATCCATATATTTGTCAGCCAATTTTTAACTAAAAAAGCACAAATTAAGCAAATCGCATAAAAAAGAGTTTATTTATTCAGTTGGTTAGAAGACATGCATGCGCATAAACTGAAAAACACATTTATTCCTAGATAATGCATGTTAATAAACAGTCATGTTACCTAAATAATTCGGTATTTTATATCCTATTTTATTTCGATTTTAATTTCAATTAATTTTGCAGCGATCATGTCATCGTATTCTTGTTAAACAAGAGCTTTTTTCAACCAGTTAGCACTATTTTAATGTTATCATGCTAACTGAAAGCACAATTATCAATATTTTGCATCACTAATGCGATATGTAATTTAAAAAACTAATATTTATATTAGGCCTGTCAAGCGAAAATCGCATCCAAAATTTCAAAATCCAAAATAAGTTTGTGTTTTCATAATGTATGTGGGTGCACTGTGTATAATTTTTTATATGTATAAATACACACACATGCTTGTATACTGTATATTGAAAAAATATTTTCATGTATTATACTGTGTATATATATATATAATTTATATATAATTTATATTATAAAATATATAAATATTTTATATATAAATAATATGTTTTTCTTAAATATACATGCATGTGTGTGTATTTATATATAAAATATACACAGTGCACCCACATATATTATGTAAACATAAACTTTTATTTTGGACTTTTATTTTTGACGGTTGACTAATTTATATATATATATATATATATATATATATATATACAATATAAAAATATTTGGCTGTTATATCACATTAGTGATGCAAAATATGGTAAATTTGTATATCTTGGATTCTACTTGGATATGATCTTGTATGACTCTGAGGTTGTTCATCCCACTTAAATTGGAAGGTCAGGTCAAGCGCATTGCATGGTGGGATACGGTATTTTCTGCAGTGTGCTCTTGTCAATTACACATTGGCAATTTTGGCAACACATTGGTTTTCCATGCATAGCCTATCAAATAAAGCAAGACGCCAGTGGTTTACAGTGAATTTAAAACAGCTAAGGGGCGTTGATAAATTCACAGTAAACCACGGCTTCACGTTGCTTATTGCTTTTATAAAATGATTATATTCATTTGAACATTTAAATTTAGTGGCACAGTAATACTAATGTAATGAGGTCACAGGTGTACTTTATGCTTGTAGAAAAAATTTACAACCACTTAGAACGCAGCTCAACCAACTATCCGTAACTATCCGTTTTATAATATCAGCCTACATGCATATAGTAAGAGTAGTATGCTAGTACACTATTGCAAATGCAATTGTGCAATTTTTATATGAAGAAACGGTATCCTATTACACATGCAGCCTGTGCTCCGGTGTGATCACGTTTATGTTTTATAAAGATAAATATCCTACGCCAGGGTGAAAATTCTCATTCTGCACCCAATCGTAGACGTATGATGCATGATTGAATCCGGCAGATTAGTGTCCCTGTCTCACAGTGTAGAAATTGATTAATGCCTTTAAAAAGCGTCAAATCCCCGTGTTTCACCGCAACCGTGTGCCGCGGCGCTCACAATAACGGAGGGTTTCTTATGAGCACCATCATCTGAGTCACTCTAATCCTCATAATCATGCATGAGCTGCAAGTATTTGAATTTCTTCTTCATCATCACCTGCCTTTTTTCCCCTCCTCAGCTTTTGTATTTCGCCATGTTAGCATCTTTGTCTTCAGAGGATGGAGACTTCAGAAAGCCGCCCGACCCAAATGCATATTAAAGGTCAAAACGGTCCACTCCATCTGCCATTTTGTGCCTCATTTTTGCTGTATTCAAATCCGAATGCGATTGGGCTGGAAATTGGAGCTAATTTAGCGGGATAAATCAGCTCACGGCGAGCAAAAGAGCGTGGCGCGGGCGGGGAGATGGCCGGGAGGCTGATTTACGAGCGGGTTCGGCCCTCAGCCACGTTTGATCATGGCTAAATCTGTTTGCCGTAAATTCGCTGTCACGGAACGAGGCGGGGAGGGATGCGTTGTATCTCGGGCCGCGGGAGCGTCGACCTGCGATCGCATTACAAGCGCTTGATAACGAGATCAGCACTCGTATCATTAAGAGTGAGGCCGGGAGATTGTTGGAGTTGCAGTCTTGCTCAACTCTTTTAATTAGACGACTGGTTTCTATGCGGGTAACAGATGTGTTGCTCTCCTCGGTGGAGCGGCGAGAGACAGCGTCTGCTGGAGGATTTCTCGAGCGCTCGTGGTGACGTGTTTGGGACATCTGAGCACTTGCTAAATTTGCGGCATTTAAATGTTTAATGCAGCTTTTTAGGCCACCTTAATTGTGTTCACTAGCATATTTAGCAGAACATCAGTTACTAAAAAGCTCTCTAAAGTATAAAGCTCTGAAGGTCTACTTTAAGATTGATAGTTTGGCTTTTGGCAAAAATGGCTGATTTACACACACACACACACACACACTTGCTTTTGTTTGGTAAAAGCCTGTTTGGTAGAAGAATAGTTTGATTTATTGGACTCTCCAATTATGAGGACTTTTATCTGAACTCTTCATATATATATATATATATATATATATATATATATATATATAGAATGATCATTTTTATCAAGCTTGTATATTTAAGTTTAGTAATTTCACTTAAATGACAATTAATAGGTAATCTTCATTGCCATTTAAGTGAAAATTACCGAACTGTAATACAGGCTTGATAAATATTATCATTCTAGAAGAAAATTTCAAATAGCACTTGGAGGCTTTTGCATCTGACCTAATAAATAAATAAATAAATATATATATATATATATATATATATATATATATATATATATATATATATATATATATATATATATATATATATATATATATATATATATATATATAAATATTAGGGTTGTTAAACGATTAATCGTGATTAATTGCATCCAAAATAAAGTTATATATATATATATATATATATATATATATATATATATATATATATATATATATATATATATATATACAAAATAATTATACACAGTGCACCCAGATATATTATGTAAACAGAAACTTTTATTTTGGATGCAATTAATCACGATTAATCGTTTGACAACCCTAATATATATATACAGCTATGGAAAAAATTAAGAGACCACTGCCAAATCAGCAGTTGCTCTGGATTTATTATTTATAATATAAATATATACACACAGTATATATAATACTTACACATGCATGTATATTTAAGAAAAAAATATTATTTATATATAAAATATTGATATTTATATAAATTATATAATAAATTATATCTAAATCTATATACAGCATATACATGAAACTATTTCTTAAATATATACAAGCATATGTACATATATTATAAGTATGTATATATATATATATATATATATATATATATTTGTATATTTTCAGTTTTCATTTTAATTTACGTTTTAGTCTTTATTGTGAGCATTTGTCATTTTTATTTGTACATATTTCTATTTAGCTTTATTATTTTTTATAAATTATTTAATACTCTGAACTTCCTTTTAACAAAGCATCTTATGGGTTTAAAATGTTAAATGTTCTCCTCTCCTTTTACTATAGAAAGTGTTTTTGCAAGCCTAATGATGCTTTTTAATACCATCCATTTTTTTGCTATTGTGTTTCTTAGCCTTCATGGAGCTGATTTCTTCAAATTAATGATCGTTTTATGCTTTAAACTGTGTTTAGAGTGAGTCTATTGATTTCAAGTGTTTCACTTAGCTAAAAAATGTCATTGAAATGTCACTGGATTTATTAGAAACCGGTGTTTAATTCTGACATTTTGTCTGATTCAGTCCCAAAGACCCATAAACGCCAGGCTCCGTTTGTGCCGATTCAGCTGTGTGGATTGAGTTAGTGGCACACTGTAATTGTGTCTGGCTTTAAAATAATACTGTACCACACCCAAGCTTGAGGTGAACCTTACTTTTAGACTTAACAACGTGGCTGCTTTTGATCACAACATTATTAGGACGAGGTTTAGTGTATGGAAACTTTAGTGAAAAACTTGGGTCAAGTACCTCTCTACTGCCTGTAAATTTAGACTTTTATATACACTTTTCTTTATATATTCACATTAAACACTTTCTGCGAGCTGTCATTGAAGATATTTGGATTAATGTGGTTCTGACTACAGTGACGTTTGGCATCAGTTTCATTCAATGCAACTTGCTGGCATTTTTATAGTACAAAAGATAATATGGGTAACCAAACAGTTGATGGGCCCCATTGACTTCAATAATATGGACGTCAATGGGGTCCATCAACTGTTTGGTTTCAACATTCTTCAAAATGTCAGAGGAAAGAAACTCATACATTTTCTTGAGAGTGAGTAAATGATGACAGAATATTCTTTTTTAGGTGAAATATCTCTTTAATGTGATGATCATCATGAAGCTGACATCATCAGGTGCGGAGCAGGAATGAAGCTGCTACCACTGCATTGTTTCTGCTGGTCACCGTCAGTGTCATTTGGCTCGGTGTATGTCCACACATTGGCAGTAATCACTTTAACTCCGCGCCCTGGCTCTCGCAGGTACCAGCTAATGAACACAAGCACTTATATGTGTAGTATTGTAGGATTAGTCCGGTCAGGTCCACCTGCTGCGCGCTTATCTTGTGCCTCATGTCATAATTGAATGGGAGGCTCGATAATTTCATTAAAGGTCAAGACAGACGCATCTAAGAAATGGAAGCTGGGTGTTTAGGAGGGCAGCTCTTAAGCACCTGTCTGGGGCCGTGTGACGTAAACGCCCTGGGCAAGTGGCCGACTTACTGTGATTCACAAACTCGGTAGAATACTGACATGGGCGGTATAAACAGAATCTTATTTCACGCTGTGAGTCATTTTATATCACCGTAACGGTGTCACTGTGCTGGGAATTCAATGGAAAAATTAGGTTTAGATATTTAATAACCTTGTGGCAATTCCTATAATTGGTAAATCCAGTAAATACTTTTTATAAATCAAATATTATTATTATTTTTTTTTAACCAAGTTGTGTAGGCGGCAGCTTCACATTATGGACCACTAGAGTTAAAATCCAAAGATTCTAAACAAAACAAACAATATTAGAAATTATATTATTAAAGAAAAATAAAATAAAGGTATGGAAATTCTGTTTGCTGTGCAAGAAACATTTCTTATTAGCAACATTGAAACCAGTCGTGCTGCTTAATGTTTTTGTGGAAATGGTGATGCATTTTTTCATTATTCTTTGATTACTAGACAGTTCAAAAGAACAGCATTTATTTGAAATAAAAATCTTTTGTAATGTATAATGTCACTTTTTGTTGATTAAGTGTTATTTTCTACAAAAAAAAGTCTTCCCGACCCCAAACTTTTAAACAGCCGTATGTGTTTAAATAATAATTTACCTTATAATAATTGTATACGCAATTGAGCAATCAAGTCTCTTCAGAAAACTAGGACTAAAGCCATCTGGATTAGTTTTCCAATGTTATGACCTTTTTTAAGCGTAGCTGTCAATGGAGGGACAGAAAGCTCTCAGATTACATCAAAATGATCTTTATTAGTGTTACAGGTAGAGAAGGATGGGCAACGATTAATCGCATCCAAAATAAAAGTTTGTGTTTACATAAAATATGTGGGTGCACTGTGTATAATTATTATTTTTAAATATATAAATACACACACATGCTTGTATATATTTAAGAAATATTTTCATGTATATACTGTATATACAATTATATATAATTTATATTATATATAAATATTTTATATGTAAATAACAATTTTTTAAAAATATATACAAAATATACATGCATGTGTGTGTGTGTGTGTATATATATATATATATATATATATATATATATATATATAAATAAAATTATACACAGTGCACCCACATATATTATGTAAACACAAACTTTTATTTTGAATACGATTAATCGCGAGTAATCGTTTGATAGCCCTAAATATATACAGTATATACATGCAAATATTTCTTAAATATATACATGGATGTGTGTATTTATATATACAAAAATAATTATACACACTACACACACATATCTGTAAACACAAACTTTTATTTTGGAGACGATTAATCGCGAGTAATCGTTTGACAGCCCTAAATACATACAGTATATACATGCAAATATTTCTTAAATATATACATGGATATGTGTATTTATATATACAAAAATAATTATACACACACATGTATTATGTAAACACATACTTTTATTTTGCGATACGATTAATCGCGATTAATCGTTTCCCAGCCCTACTTACAGGTTCTGAACGACATGAGGGTGCGTAAATTATGACAGAATTCAGCCTTTTTTGGGTGAACTTTGACACAGTTTAAACAGCTAGTCATTCAGACAAGCATCATCTTCCCCCAGACCCCCAGTGTGGACATGCGTCACTTGTCATTCACTGACATACAGGAACATCCCACATGGAACCATATGTTTTTCGGCTGAAAGTTTGACACAAAATAATGTCATGTTTGAGTCTGCCTGCAGCTTGACTCTTTTCATCATTCAGACCCATTCGTTCGTTTCTCAATGTCCGCCCGGCCTGGTGCTATCCTTGGAGTTGCGTGCTTAAAATGAGCCATAAGATTTGCCATTTGTTTCGACCCGCAACCTCCGTGCCATTTACTGCCCAGGAGGAGTACAGATGCATTAAAACGGCTAATAAACCCCGTAGTGTGTGGCTGTATAGATTTAAATCCATATTTGGTGGCGGAAGGACTCTTGATATTAAACAGTGATGTTATTTTGTTAAGAGCGGATCGGATATACTCCCGTTGCTGATGAATTCAGCTTTACAGCATCGTAGACTTCACGCTATAAGGTTACACGGAGAGTGGCTGTTGTGGTTTTGGCATGCTAGCGTCGGCCAGACTGAGAGCAAATGTCTCTTACAAACAGGCCGTCTGACTTGAGATAGTGCTAGTCTTCAGACGCTTGAATGCTCACTCTGTCCTGCTAAATAGATAAGTAGAAAGGGGTCTCCAAAAACTCCCTTACAAATGGTCTTCTTGTCCCATGATTAGAGATGAGTTATTTAATAATGAATTTCACAAAGGAGAGCTCTGTGGATGACCTGCGTGGTACACGATCACACACACACTGCTCTTATTCTCTCCGTCACAGGCTTCTCTTCTGTTTCTTTGGAAGAAACGCTCACAAAATGCTTAGAGCACATACCTGCTGAAATACTGGAGCAAATGTTCAGTGTTGGGGAAAGAAGCGGTTGTTGCGCTCGTTTCTTTTGTTTATGAATGACGCTTTACGATCTGTGATCTTAAACGAACAGAAGTTGCAGGTTGCTTTGTTTTTGTTTACACAGGTTTCACGTCCATCTGCTGGTTCGTGGTTTTTGGCTTCACAGATGTTCTTTGTTTTCCTCTAGTTGTTTTAGTAGATCTTTTTAGACGCGTTCATGTAATACCTTTAAATATCATTGATTTTGGTTTTTAACAATAATGAGGCTTACTGATTCTATAACATAAGCACAGCGTGTCAA